>FR990052.1:25381938-25924438 GCA_905404095.1 Glaucopsyche alexis
CCGGACATCTAAGTGCTTGTTTTTTTCTTTTCAGTTTTTCATTATGTACTTAGTATGGTTCACTTTTTACGCAGTCGGGTTTTTTTTTTTTTAATTATTATTTTTTATTATCAGTAAGAATATCAGGGTAGTCAGGCGGGCGTGGGATCTCCGTCCATTACAGTTTACAGTTTACACCCACTGAGAATAGTTCCGACATTAAATTGTAGATCAAATAGAGCTGAAATTTTACATGAACGTCTTTTCCCGGTAATCGTTTTAAAGTTACCGGCGAACTGATGTCACGTGTAGGGGCGCCGGGCGCCGCGCCGGGCGGCGGGCGGCCCTCGCATCTCAATTGCGGGCTTACCTCACTGCTGCAGCTGCAGTCGGAATAAAACTAAAGTATTCAGACGATAATATTGACGTTGAAATATTCTCCGTTTTTGGAGTTTTCTAACATTTCTTTAGCAGATGGAAAAGCGTTAAATTACAAAAAAATGGTACACGACTCGTTGCGAATAAAGCGGGTTTCACACGGTTGATTTTGGCCGTGCGCAGGCAATGGTACGGGGGTTTGTGAGTGTTAATTTTACAAAACAAGCTGAATTACAGCAAGACTATCGGCCCTACAAAAAGTCGGTCGAGTGGCAACCCTAGCGGGTGATAATTGTGAGGGCGATACAGATAATTAATGTATGCACACAGTATCTAGTGACAGGGCACATGTCGCCCTGCCCCTCCTCCCGCCCCGGCGTCCTGACGCGGCGCCCTAGGACGACAAAGGCTAAGCGGCGCTAAGAGCCCATTGTGCGACCACAATGCTGTCGGATCCACTGAATTTGTGTTCTCCAGTCACACAGGGTGTGTAAATATTGCTGTTCATTAAGATAATATCATGTTTATGCGTAATATATTATGCTATTTACCACTTTATTCATAAAAACGATTGATAACCAAATCATAGTTCCTGCCAGATACTTTTGAAAAATCACCCCTGTCAGTGAGGAGCATACAAAAAATTTACAATATTTTCTTGTACCTAGTAAATACAACGTTTCGGAGGATATCTGTAACAAACACAATGCACGAAAATTTTATATAATTATATTAAGATAAATAAGGGGGACAGCGTTTCAGGATACGTTTTTTTTTTTAAGATTGTCCCTCATCTTCTAAAGCTGTAGCTTCCATGAACTCGCATTAGGGATATCGCATTTCACTATCAATTAATATGCCTATGATGCCTGCGACGTCCCTACAGCCTACTCCCTAATTATGTTATAAATGTGCTTCTTAAATATAACCCAAACGTACACCTTCAGTTAAATGCGCTTTAACAATGTTAACTGTGGCCTGCAAAGATATCAGACATGCTCAGACTTGTGATCCTCCATCCTATACAAACAGTGAAAGGGTCCGCAATTTAAATACACAATGGCCAGTACTAATTTAGTTATTTCAAGTATGTGATATCAGTCCATTCTGTGTAGGTATACTAGTTTTTAGTTGCGGATGCTAAAAGAGGGGTGTTATAAGTTTTCCGTGTCTGTCTGTCTGTCCGTGGCATCGTAGCTCCTAAACGAAGGGTCCGATTTAGATGCGGTTTTTTGTCTAAAAGCTGACATGATCGAGAGTGTTCTTAGCTATAATTCATCATCATGAGCTCGCTCGTTGCTTGATATTGACTACACCAGATATTGACTGCGCAATACAATAACAAATAAAGAAATACAATAACAATAATTTGACCGAATTCAATTTGTTTATTTACATTGAATAGTAATGGAAAACCTATATATATTATTATAATGGAGAGACGCTTGGCTACGTTGAATGTAAGAGGAGGAATGGATGGTAAGAATGAAAGTGGACGAAGCGAAAGAAGTATGTAAGAATCGTAGCAAGTGGAAAGAAGTGGTCTCTGCCTACCCCTACGGGAAAAAGGCGTGATTATATGTATGTATGTATGTAATATATACGAATAAAGCTAGAAAGTAACATTGTAATTCATATTTAAGACGTGTTTAAACTATTATTTGGTTGTATTTCGAAAAAAACACTGTTAAGTGATATCCTATAATATTTAAAATACCAGTAGTCATGAAAACCCTAGAGCTAGAAAAGTTCACCTAAAAATAAGAGAGTGTTTTCCCACTTTTCGCACCTTTATAAATTGTTCCTTTATTCTAAGTTTTAATAGTCCCGGCAGCTTCAGTATGAAGCCGGTGTTAATGGAACATATAAAAACTAAATACACTAAAATTAGCTAACACTTGAAAAATAAACTGACATAAATGCAGACTTAAAATTTCCGCGGGGACCTCTCAAGACAACCTCTTTTTGTCGAGTCGAGTATAAAGTACAGGCGGGAGCGGTGTGTTACAGCTATTCTCCCCAACTACTAAAAATATTTACACAACGGATTAGCTATTCTATGTCTGCCTTTATCTGTCCAGGGAGTTAACCAACGTATCAGACAAAGACAGCGATATTAATGAATACCTAATCAGTTGTGTCAATATTTTTACATTTAATAGGGAGATAGTCTAATTGTGATAAGATGTCGTACTTTAATTGGTTTATGTGAACACGGTTTATGCGTCATTGGTCAATTTTGACATTTGTACGCACGATTCACTGACTTTTTAACGCACATAGACTGTACTCTATAGTTATAATTTATTTATGGAATGAGACAGGAAAATTAGGAAAGAGGTCACATGATGATGATGATGAACTATTACAAAGCAAATAAAGAGGAGTCTTGAGACAAATATAATATACATAGTAGGTACATAAAATACAATTGTAAGTCAACTTATCATAATATACCTAGTAGACTTTACTTTTCTCACTCCTAACTCCATTTTTTGTAATATGTGCGTAATAACAACCGATAAGTTACATAATTATTATGTACTTAAAAAAACTTCTATTAACGAGCTATCTTTCAGTAGTGTACAACTTTACGACTTACGATTTTTGTGTGCGAACGGAGGGGAGTGATATTTGTCACAGTTAAATTTTATGTGGAGAAAGGTGTGCAGAAACCTAATATAAAAATTATGATTAAATAATGCATAGAAATAAATTTTTATATAAAAGTCAAAAGAAAGGTTCTTTTCAAGTTTAAACTTAAAAATTAGATAAATTATAATATTACTAGCTTTTTGGCTTCGCACGCGTGGAATGATGTTCTTGGAGTAAAAATTTCTTCAGCATATAAGTCTTCTCACTGCAATATATTAAAATTATTCATATATTTTAATATATACAATAATTATTAAAAATGTTTTTAGGGTTTCGTACACAATGGGTAAAAACGAAACCCTCGACGCAATCAATCGATTGATTAATCACCTCCATGGACAATTTTTAAATACTGCGGTACCAAATATTCTTGACCCTCTGTCCATCTTATAAAGAAGAAGGGGCGTTTTTGTATGGAGCCCGTCCCCACTTATGTAGCTCTACGAGGAATATATCAAATGAAAGGGCTTAAAAAGTGTGTAATTTTATTTTATTATGAAAAATCTCTAAACCATGGGAGAAAAAAGTTAATCAGGGTTAAATAAAAAAAAAAGTTTAAATTATAGTTAAATTTTATAGTGTTGCTAATAAGGAACAATTTTTGGGAAGTAATGGTATACAACAAACTTCATAAAAGTGGTATATTTTGATAAACTGCCTCATATTTTGAAGAAATGTATGGAATAATAATAAAATGCTAAAAAAGCTATTTCCTTAATTTTTTCGCACATAATTACTTTCTGAAAATTGTTTCTTACTTGCGACATTATCGAATGGTGCAATAGACAGGATGTATTTTTTTTACAATAGAAAATTGATTATTAAAAATCTAATGATGCAGTTTATGTTTTCATCAAGTCGGACTCGACACTCCATTGGGCTAAATTGCTATTCCTAATTTGTTTTTGACTTTTCTTACAACGTCCAGAAGAATAGTTCACCATGTATTAATAATAATATGTTTTTTTTTACTTTTTTTCAGTTCATAATCGTTTTAAAATAATTTTTGCTTTAATTATATGTATTTTAATGTAATTGTTTTATCTGAATAATTACATTTTACATAAACCAATTTTCCTGGCCAGGATTCGAACCCGCAAATTAGGAAAAAAATACATTCTGTATTATTGCACCATTCGATAGCGTTGCAAGTAAGAAACAATTTCTAGAAAGTCATTATCTGCGAAAAAATTAAGGAAATAGCTTTTTTAGCATTTTATTATTATTCCATACATTTCTTCAAAATATGAGGCAGTTTATCAAAATATACCACTTTTATGAAGTTTTTTGTATACCATTACTTTCCAAAAATTGTTCCTTATTAGCAACACTATAAAATGGTTCAATAATACAGGATGATTTTTTAAACTTTTTTTTAACCTTTAACCCTCATTAACTTTTTTCTCCCATGGTTTAGAGATTTTTCGTCATACAATAAAATTACATACTTTTTAAGCCCTTTCATTTGATATATGTCTTGTAGTGCTACAAGGGTGGGGACGGTTTGCCCCTTCTTCTTTGTCTAGCGTTTTTGATACCGCGATGCAGAAGCGCGAGCCGGTGTCGCTGCAACAGCAGCTATTTCCCTGCATTTTAAATATATGTCTTCTAAAATATTCATTTAAATTACATGTTAAAACATTGGTATATTAATATATTTATTTTGTTTTAATATTGGTATATTAATACATTTAATAATGCACAATGTATTTAAGGTACTTAATTGGATAAGGATTAATGCTATTTTATTTAAAATCGCTTCGTTAATAAGTTTTTATTCTTCGTTAAATGTAAAGGATAAAAAAATGGTTACTGTGGGTTATCAAGCCATTATTTCTCATTAAGAAGTAAATGATAAAAAATGGTTATTGTCGGTTATCCTTAAAAGATAGACATATGCCATCGCAGACTTTTTTGTAGACCTTTATGGGGTGTACAAAACTGTCATACATTATTTTGATCTATCTCGTAGGGTTCAGCCAGCGTTTGCAATGGAAGCGCAAAAAATGTGTTTATTTATGACATTAGAAACCTCTAAAATTATCTGATTCTATACTATATTAATTATGCATTTTATATATAACATGCATAATTAATATATACTATAAAAACATAATATAAAATAAATAATTAATATAAAAACCTTCCTATCGAATCACTCTATCTAATGCCGCGTCCGCACGTTTGCCAAACCTCGACAAGTCTTCACAAATTCAAACGTGCGGATAGAGCGTTTGCCATGGTTTGTGTAGGCTTGCAAGAGCTTGCGGCCGTTCCGATCGAGTGTCGGTTTTTTGACACAAATCAAAGGGAATTTGTCCCAAGCGCTTGCGATGCATCCACACGTTTGCGCGCGCTCAGTCTGGTTTGTGTACTGGAGACGGGCAGACGTGCCTACGCTCGCACAAAATGAATTTCTCGAATGTTATCAGTCTGAACCATGCATTTGGGACCCGAAAAACAAGCATAATTATTGTATCTAAGTGTATAATACACTTAAATAAAAATCTTAAATATGTATATGTCACCGTAAAATTGTAAAAAACCGTTAGATTGTAATAAAACTAGTGAAATTGTAAAATTCCGATAGACACAATAAAAATCTTAAATATGTATATGTCACCGTAAAATTGTAAAAACCGTTAGATTGTAATAAAACTAGTGAAATTGTAAAATGCCGATAGACTTTGGACGCGAATATTCTGCCTATAATTTAACACATTATTTTTCGTAAGATTATAAATATTATATAGTTATAAATATTTCGACCTATTTTTACAATGTCGTTAGTTATTTTACAATCTAACGGTTTTTACAATTTTACGGTGACATGTATAATATAAAAGTATTAAATATATTTCTGTTGTCTGGTACCCGTAACACAAGTTCTTCGAGAACTTACCACGGGACCAGATTGACGTGGTGTGAAACGTCCATAGATATTATTATTATTATGAGAAAAAAGTAGCCGGTGCGTGGCTAAGTACATTATTGAATAAGCCACTATACGGTTAATTTGTAACTTAATCCACCATCTTCTTTGCCGTTTTTTTGTTTGTTTTTATTTATGTATTTTTTTACAACAATAATAATAATAACTCCTCACACCGATTTCAGTGACGGTTTTATTGAAACCAGGCCAGTTACGCAGGAGTATTTTTATAGTGCCCAAGTGTGTGCGCAGTACAAAAAAGCACACTCTTTTACTCTCATAATCCCAATGCGGGAATCGAACCTTCTACCTCCGAGTCGAGAGCCAAGCTCTAACCACAAGACCACGGAGGCTGTTGTTTTTACAATAAAAATAACTCAAAGCAAATGCTATAGCCGATACCTACGAGCTCAACGTCCGTCATGCTTGCCTGTTCAGAACACACTAACTCACTCGCAAGCGTGCGGATGGCGACGTTTGATTCCCTTTTTCAAGTCAAGCGTTTGTGGAGGTTTGGAGTTTGCGGCAAGTGGCAAACGTGCGGACGCGGCATAATAAAAAACCGCATCAAAATCCGTTGCGTAGGTTTAGAGATCTAAGCATAAGGACAGACAAAAAGGGACTTTATTTTATACTATATGTAATGATAAAGATGATAATAATAATGATGGGTGAATGTCGACTGCAGAGTGACCTCTATATCTATCTTACCAGGCACATGGCTAGCTACAATAAGTAAGCATTTTCACATGTAAAGAATTGTGAAACAAAGTATTAGTACCTTTCTTCACCGCTCTGTCAACATTAGCCCAAATATGACATCATTACATAGTCCTTCTTACTAAGAGCACAACACATAATTTCACTTAGATACAATATTTAAATCGTAAATTTTAAATGGGGCACATATTCTGTGTACTCAGCCTTACGCCATACGTTAAGAGCTCACGGACCGTGCGACAAGGGGCCCTTAAGATACGGTAATTAAGAGATATTTTCGCTTGGCATGTCACAGGTTCATAGCGTCGAGACGTTCTTCTGAATGTTTCTAGCTTTGAAACTTGTCCGCGAAATTAAATTCAAAACTGGGAATTATTTAACATTTTTATTATTTATAATTTGTTTGAGCAAAGAGTACACCGACGCTGGTGTATCCGTTCGTTTAAAAAGATAAGTATTTATTAAGGTAAATAAGTAACATAGTCAATAATCTTTTAAAAAATAATATAATATTATTATTATTATTTTTTTTTATGAAATAAGGGGGCAAACGAGCAAACGGGTCACCTGATGGAAAGCAACTTCCGTCGCCCATGGACACTCGCAGCATCAGAAGAGCTGCAAATGCGTTGCCGGCCTTTGAAGAGGGAATAGGGTAATAGGGGAGGGTAGGGAAGGGAATAGGGTAGGGGATCGGGCCTCCGGTAAACTCACTCACTCGGCGAAACACAGCGCAAACGCTGTTTCACGCCGGTTTTCTGTGAGCCCGTGGTATTTCTCCGGTCGAGCCGGCCCATTCGTGCCGAAGCATGGCTCTACCACGTATGATATTATGTAGTTACGTAGTCGGTAGGTATTATTTTTAGAGAAACTTTTGGACTGACAATAACCAATCACAAGAAGTAACAGGCTATGTATTCCTTACCTTACCTTTTCTTGGCTTGGAGAAAAGTTTAATTTTAAGGATGTTTTAAATAGGCTTCGAATGTTACTTATGATATTATGCTCTACACGTACCAACTTCATATTAATATCTAAAATCTATAGGCGATTGAACGATGGTTGAAAGTTGATCCCTTGATATTTATCCGGTGCCACTGTGATATAGTTCAGCTTAAATGTATAATGTCTAGCGATAAACCCCATCCTTTGGTGAGGCTTATACTGAAAAGCCCCTGTCCAAAACGTGTGATTTACACCAGCAGCGTGACTTGCTATTTATATTCGGCAGGCACACAAATATTTTAAGTTTATTTAAATCGTTGTTAACCACAAGCGGATTTCTAGCAATTTACTATGAAAATCACTTCTATCACTGCAACACAAGATTACGATCAAGCTGTAAATATTCCGATACACTTTAACCACAGCTTTTAACGCTCGTCGCTTTTTATTATCCTTTCGCATGTCTTTCAGCCTCACCCTGAATGCTTTAAAAGTTTATAAGACCTCAATTTTGGTGCTATTTTTACATAAAATCCGAATTGGACACACGCACGAAGGGTTCCGTATAAATTGACAAATAGACACGTCCATTGCATCCAACTGAAATTGCAATGTGCAGGCTTGGGGAGTCCAATGAAAGATGTGCTCGCGATTGTCTAATAAACATTAACTAACTCATTAAATGATCTTATAATAATTATACTTATAGGGAGGTAATAAACACACTACAAAATATATATTATATATTTTTTTTCTAGTATTTCTTGTTAGTTATAGCGGTAACAGAAATATATACATTATCTAAAAAAAATTCAAATATAAAGTTGAATTTATAGTTGAATTTTTTTTGGCTGTATATCATGAACCATGATAGCTATAAAGCTATCATGGTTCATGATATACAGCCTGGTGACAGACAGTCAGACAGACCGACAGGTGACAGCGGAGTCTTATTTATAGGGTCCCGTTTTAACTGTTTGGGTACGGATTACGGAACCCTAAAAACAAGCTATACAAAAGTTAATAAGGCGTGAAAGTTATCGGCCAGACAGCCTTTGTCTCGACCACAAAATTATGGTAATAGATAATTTTATTGTGAGCTGTTATCGCACATAAACGATTGTAAGAGTTGAGATAACAATAATAAAATAACACTCGCCGATAAGAGTTGCGGCCGTAAAAAATGAATTACACCATTAAAGCTTGTCTTTACACTTTATCTACATAAAAGCAGTAGAAACGCGCGAAATTGAATACAAGCGCTTGTTTATGGACATTTATTTCGCCTGAAATTGTAGCCCGTGGTTATGACGTCAGACGGAAAACTGATGCTTATCTGAGTTCTAAGATATAGCAAGCGTGAGATATGGGTTTGGAACTCAGGGCACCAGAAGATATATCTGAAGTGCACAATGCATAAGTTACTAGAAGTAAATAAAAAAAAAGTATTTTAGAAACTTTAAACTTATGTAACGTTACGTAAAATCAACTATAGAAAATATGGGGACATGACTTACTGCTTATGTAAAGACGTCGGGCAGAAAAAATTATTTAAATACGAGAAAATAAAATTTCTAGTACATATTAAAATAAATATTCACCACAGAGGCCATTGACTCTCAATACCAGCTGATCACCTCATAGCTGATTTCTTTACTAATAACTTAGCTAGCTATTTTATATTTTAATTAACTGCGGCCTGTGAGCTTTTAATGTGAAAGTTCAGCTAATAATGTGGGAACAATGGCCTCAACGGCGATGATTCGTTTGATTACTAGATTCTTTTTGAACTTTTTTTTGCGAAATTTTATTTTCTGCCAAAAACGTCTTCACAATAGGTATATGTGCAGTAAATAATGTTATCTCTGAAGGTAATTGATTTAACCTAACGTTTTATTAACGTTCTGTTACGAGTTTATTAGTATTGAGTTTGCTTACGTTTGCGCACCTGATTGAGTCGTCATGGATTGTACCTACACATTCTGTCCAGTTGCAAATCTTCCAGTTGCGACAGAGGGGAATCAATTTAAAAAACATATTTTAAAGTCATTGTTGATGATGTCTGCCTAAGTTTTCAGGTCATACATCATGCATCAAGAGCGACGCCCTGGGGTACGCCATCGCTCGCACCTCCGCGGGGAAATCACGTCTTTAGCCCAGGTAAGGTTGCTTAACTTCGACGGTGTGTGATTTTTTCACGTAGAAATGTTGTTTTTTTTTTGTTTGTTTTGCGATTGAATTTGTTTATGGCGGGGTCCTCTCCAGCTTTACTTTTACCCGACTACGGAAAAGCTAAAAGGAAGGGTAATGATTTTGGTATGTTTGTTCCAAATAATGTAAAAAAAACTGAAAAGAAAAGTAATGAAGAAGTTTTGGAATTAGTTAATGAGAAGAGAGAGATATTGATATACCATTGAAAACAGAAGAGAAAAGATGTTAGGACACTTGATACGGCACGAAAACTTTATTAGAGGAATAATTGAAGGGAAGGTAGAAGGTAGAAGAAAACGTGGAAGGCCGAGAAGAACTTTTATGGACCAGGTGAAGGAGAACGTGATGGTCGTGTCGTATCAGGTCAAGAGAAGGGCCGAGTGCAGAGAAGAATGGAGAGAGCTCGACCGACAAGAGCAAAGCTCTTATTTTAGAATTAATGAATGAATAATATGTTTGTTCCACCGTAGTCTGTAGCGCCTAAGCTACTGGTTCGTTTTTAATAAAGGTGTCAATAGATTCGTAATAATATCCGGGGTAACGTAGGCTAGGTATATAATTTACGTAGCCGGGTTATAGTTCTTATAAAAAAAATATAGTTATTATCACAGAAATACGTTAGACGGTAAAGCATACTTTGTACATAATATCATAATATGAAACTCTTATAAGCTTTACCGTCTAACGTATTTCTGTGATAATAACTATATTTTTTTATAAAAACTATAACCCGGCTACGTAAATTATATACCTAGCCTATGTTACCCCGGATATTATTACGAATCTATTGACACCTTTTTAAAAACGAACCAGTAGCTTAACTGGTAGGTAGGTTAATATTCTGAAGACACAGAAGAAGGCCACAACAAGCTATCGAACTACTTTTTCTTTATCAACATTTTCCTTTTTTAAACTGTACACAGCACCTAGTATGTAGTATGTCGTTCCAACTTCCAACGATCGTGATGCGACGATGGAACAAGGCACTTTATAAAACCAACACAACGTTCTTTAGCTGCAAGCCACTGCAAGCTACATTTTCCGTCAAATAGCCGATACTTAAATATGAAAATGTTCTCAACCCTCCCGATATTTATACATTCCGGTCGGTACAAAGGCTCGTGTAACATGTTAAACGTTATCAGTGAACATGGCACGCGCTGAAAATCTTTGAAAATATAGCAGAATAAGGTTATGGCACTTACGGCGTATGCTGCGGCAAGCGGCAATAAAGTGAATTATGCAGACAGCCGCAGCGATACTTTGTTCTTAGCCTCAAGTGCTGGAAGACACACGGTGTTTAAGGCGACGAGCGGAGCGACGGCCAGAGCGGTAAGCGGAGGCTGCCAGACCACCTTTTCTCGAAGCGTTTCGTAGATTATTTTAATCCTTATAACCTGGGTTTGGATTATACCAGATAAACGAATTTTCAGGATATATTCCCAGTAACAGACTTATTACAAGTTTTGATCGCATAAGTTTTTATACTTTATTGATATTTATAAACCCCTGATTTCACTGACTCACTGATGATCAACAAAATTATAGAGTACTTCCGAATGTCCTAGAAAGCTTTGGTATGTAAGCTAGTGTTACAACATAAAAATTATCTTTTTGAACTTTTTGAAAAACTTTGAACTTTTACCCTCCTTTAACTAGGGGATGAAAATTTGTAAGAGACTTACCTACGAAAATTTTTAATCGAGAGGTCTGAAATTTGTTATTGGGATCCGTGTAATAAATAGTAACAATAATATAAAAAAATAAAAATATTGGCATAAGAACTTTTAAAAAGAAGTAAAAACCCACCAAAACTATTTTCATGTAAAGTAGGTGTGGCCTTATGACTCGCACTATCAAAAATATATCAGATCTCATGTAAAACCAAGCTTCAGACTCTACTAAAATTATAACTCTCACGCCTTAACTCTACAAGCCTAACTTTACATACCCTAGGTACACAATAGGCAAGCTATGTGGTTTGACCGTTTCGTTCCTACAAGAATAGTATCACAGAAAAACAGTCCTTAAATTTTTCACCTTACGCCCAAGCGAATGTAGCGAAGCGGCCAGAACACATAACTTGACTAAGGTGTAGAGTTTTAAAGTTAGGCTTGTAGAGTTAAGGCGTGTAGAGTTATATATTTGGTAGAGTAAAAAAGCTTGGTTTTAGATGAGATTTGATAGATTTTTGATAGTGCGAGTCATAAGGTATCGTCTTGGCATTATTTTACATGAATATGTTTTGGTGGGATTTTATATAATACGCTAATATAAGAAATAGGAAACATTTGTTTGTTTGTTTGCATTAAATAAGCTCCGAAACTGCTGAACTGATCTTGATGAAATTTGGCGTAGACATAGAGAAGGCCACGAGAAAAACAATAGACTTTTTATCCCGACTACAGTGTTCCTGTGGGAGACTGACCTGTAATTACGCGGGTGGGAAACATCTAGATTCTAGTATCCTATAGAATGAATAATGGCTATTATTCGCGTAACATAAGAAAACGATCGGATGTCTCTGTCTCTACTTGTCAGAATGACAAGGGCATAAGGACTGTTGAGTGCCTCCTAATTTAGGCTTTCATAGGTAGCCTGTTCTTCATAGGTAACCATATAGGTATACAAATATAATAAAGAGGAAATGTTTGTTTGTTTGTTTGTTTGCATCGAATAGGCTTCGAAACTACTGGACCGATTTTGATGAAATTAAGCACAGATATAGAATGGACCACGGGGAAGGACATAGGCTACTTTTGACAAAATGTACGGTTACTGCGGGATTTCCTTTTGTCGCGGACGAAGTCGCGCGCAACATCTAGTCTTAAATAATTTAATAGATAATTAATAGGTAGATATCTTAGATCAGAGTGGGAACCCTGATTTCGGTATCAGTGGCCGGTTTCATTGCAACCAGACCAGCTGCGCACTACGCAATAGTTATTTTATAGAACCTAAGTGTGTGCGCAATACACAAGAGCGCTGTCTTCTTTACTCTCGTAACCCATTGGGACGAATGATTGACACGACTGGTAGGAGATGCACAGGTCCGACTTTTTACATGCCCATCGGACGCATAAATCATCTTTCTTGTGGGACAATCAGGTAATCAGTCTGCAGTGTCCTAACCAAACTTGAAAACAACATTTAAGTATAATGGCATTTTTAATAATTCTACGATTACCCAATTCTACGACAAACCTTTGCATGAATCAGTAATATTTTAACCATTTTCATTATATTTCTTATTATTTCAAACAACACAAGCGACCTGTAATCAGCACGTCCGTGTTCCAGGCCTTATATTCTTTTCCCCCGCGGCCGCTAACGTAGACTTACGCCTGTACGTTCAATTTAAAGTTTAATATGCACCAGCACCGCCGGCACCAGCCAAATTGGAAGTAATGATCCACCAGTACACACTTTTTACACTAACTCTGTTCAAGTGTCTACACTCTACAGACTACGTCTACAGTACGCAGTAAGTCTTGTATACAAACACTACCTGAAATGCTAGTTTATTTACGTCTTCGAAACAAAGTATTTTCACTGGTGTCCCTTTTAGTTTTCCAGACGTTTCTGGTCGGTTTAATGATAGGTATACATAATAGTGTACCTTTTATAATTATCCAAGGGTTAGAGAAATGAAAAATAGGTATTTGTAAAATCTATTGCTGTCCCGCAGTGTCCGAACGAGCTATCTATCAATGAAATTGTACCATCAGCGAGTTTCCGTGACGAACTTAGTAGACTACAGAGGAGCTGCAGCAGATCTCGAAACCAACATGAAAGAATTGTGTGAGAGTGCGATAGAGACAACTTCAACTTGAACTTGAAAAAACCTATTAAAATTACAAAAAATCAACGATTCGTAGTCCCCTGATTCCTTCTCCAAAGGACTTTCATCATTAACAATTTAAAAAAAGGCTTGAACTGTGTTCCTATGTTTTCGTTTTTTATAACATATTTTAGTGAAATTTGTTTTCAGGATGTTTGAACAAATCAGAAAATCTGGCAATTTTTTAAAGTTTTTAAACGTCCATATCTATTTTAATAATTAATTTATGAAAAAAAGAAAATCATAGGGACATGCATATAGTATCCATAGATATTTAGAAAAAAAATTATTACTCTACCGGCATTATCCAGGGAGAAAACAGGGGACTACGTTTGTACGAGTATGTTTTTCCATACATTGCGTGGGCCTTGTTTCCTCTTAAGCGCTACGGTGGACCGTGAAACATTGCTAAAACCATAACCCTTCCTTTTGACTTCACCATAGTCGGTTAAAAAACGACTGGAGTGAACTTTACAGCGGAACTGAAACTGAAACCAGCTTCAATACGAAACGAAATTACATACCATTTGTAATGTGCACATCCCAAAGCTGTGTACATTTTGTATAAGCCGGATAAATTGTTTCGGCGGTGCAGCCATCGATCGCGCTAAACTGGCAGTGTGGCCTCCGTCGGGATAAACGGGATAAACCTGTAGTGTGGCTACTGCAGCTGCCGCGGCGGCCAAGTCAAATACTCGGCAACTGAGCCTCCTGGCTTAGCGCCGCGCCGCGCAGCCTACATTTGACGTGAAGCTATATCAATTCAGTTTTGTATAAGGCTGTTCAAAATCAATCTACTGCTTTTGGCGGTAACTAGTAGCTACTAGCTACTGCTACCGCCTAGCAGAAAAACACACTAAGGAGGTTAGAGAGAAGGAGAACGATCGCTACGTGCTAAAGCATTGCCCGCCTGTCCCTAAAATTTTTTAGAATTAATAGTTCATTGTTCAGCCACCAGCCGCGCTGCCGTCGGTAAGTAGTATCTGCGAAGTTAGCTGTTTATGAGTACAAGGAGATGAAGTTAGTTGAATAATGTATAAATATACAAATTTTCTTTGTGGCATTGGTGGCCCGCTTCTATTGAGACAACTTAGCGATCGCAGCGCCTCACTTATTTTGTCCATATTTCTGAGACACTATTTTCTACAGCGATTGTTCTCCTTCTTTCTTACCTCCATGACACACACACACACCAACAGGTGTTCACAGATAATCAGCAATTTGGTAGGTAGCAAGTGTGTATAGTATTTTTGTGTTGGATAGTCCATTTATCGAGGAAGGCTTTAGGCTATATAACATCATGCTAAGCTCAATACGAGCGGAGCACCAATCAAGAATGGTTCAAAATCGGGTTTTTTTCCTTTTGAGAGCTTTCGCTACGTACGCTGCGGAAACGGTTAAAGTTTCGCTAAAATTATGTATGACAGAATTGTTTCCCTTTAAAAGTTCAAAAAAAGTCCGCGACTGAATATGTCTATCTTTTAAGCTCACAATAACCTATTTATGCTAACCAAATTTGTTCTAAGATTAAGCATTATTTGTAAGGGTGTTTTCATAACGATGATATTAATCTTTATCCAAGTAAATACGTTATTCATTACAAGCATTTAATTTAGAAGAAATTTGCCGTTTACATCATTTTTTTTTTTTTTTTTTTTTTTTTTTTTTTTTTTTTGCTCTAAAAGTGGTAAGTAACAATAGTTGGTAACAAAATTTATAAGTTCTGGCACTTTTAGCTATATGCAAATAGCATGCAAATATTTTATTACATTAATTTAAGTTCTAATTATTTTAAATTATTAATATTATTATTATATTGTATTCTAATTAATTCATTTTACATTACATTAATAATTACTTGTCAATAATGTTAGAAATTTTAGTAGGTAACAAAATATAGACACAGATAATCACACATAGCACATTTAAATTAATAATAAAATTCACAAATATTTAGTCAGTACATAACATTATAATAATGTCAATCGAGATTTTGTCCGTAATTACAATAATATGTCAGGATCTATATAATAGATGTCATATATCAGTAACAAAAATTAATAATACAAGCAAAACACATTTAAAATTAATAATCAGAATAATCAAATTATAATGGTAATTAATGTCATAGTAATTATTATTGAAGTTCAAGTAAAGATTAATTCAGAATATATTAATTATGTTATTATTAGATAAAAAGTGCTATTGATTAATAATTTTTTTGTTTAAATAATTCCTCTACCGAGTAGAAATTTTGAAGTTTTAACCATTTAGTTATTTCTTTTTTAAATTTATTATATGGTAGCTTTTTTATATAACTTGGTATAGCATTATATGCTTTTATAGACATGGCATAATATTGTCTCTGGTACAATGCATTTTTCGGAATAACGTCATACACTAGTCTGTCAGGATTTCTCGTATTCCTAGGGTATATGTCACGTGCTTTTTTAAAGGTTTTATAATTTATTTTTACATAATTCACTAATTCATAAATGTACATGCTTGGTAGAGTCAATATATTTAATTTTATAAAAAGTGGTTTACAGGACTCATATGGCGGCTTACTACAAATAGCTCTAACACATTTTTTTTGGGCGATGAAAACTTTGTTCACATCCGTGGAATTACCCCACAGTAATAGGCCATACCTTAGGACTGATGCTACATATCCATGATAGGCTGATAGGACTGTATGCATCGATGCCACTTGTTTAAGTTTACTAAGTACGAATACAAATCTGTTTATTTTACTACATACGAATTCTATGTGGGCCTTCCAATTCAAGTTCTCATCAATATACAAACCAAGGAATTTTGTATGTGTCACCTTTTCAATACTCTCATTTTCATATGTAATTTTCCCACAGATGGCTGGCTTAGTCCTATAATTTTTAAATTCAATGATATTAGTTTTAGTTAAATTTATGTTTAAGTTATTGTTAGTCATCCAAGTAATTACAGTTTTAATTAAATTATGCATGTCAATGTGAATATTATTATTGTCATTATTTATTAATATGGATATGTCATCTGCATTTGATTTCAATGAGTATTTTAGAAGATATCGCAGTAATAAATTAATCAAGCGCGCAATAATAATGTACGGCGCGCGGCGGGCAGTCGGAAGTGCTTCTCCTTCTACGTAAAGGAAGTCGCGGTTAAATTTTAGTGATATCCAAAAGTAACCGTTCAACGCGGACGAAGTCGCGGGAAAAAGCTAGTTATATAATATAAAAGGCTGATTGACTGAATGTATCAACGCACAGAACAAACTCTTAAGGCTAGAAATTTAAACCTTTGCACACGTATTTCTCATAAGACGTAGGAATTATATTAGATATGGAAGGATTTTTCAAAACTCAACCCCTGTGGGGGTCAAATAGGGGATAAAAGTTTAAAACCTAATTTCACGCAGGAGAAGCCGCGAGCAATTAATGCTACACACCATAATATAAAGGTTATAGTGTTCACCGCGTGTCCACACAGACAGACACTAGATAGGGAATATTATTCGAATATTCGAATATTCGTTTTATTCGAATATTCGACGATTTCATTATTCGAATATGGCTGGGTTCAATATTCGAATATTTCGAATAAAACGAATAGTAAAAATATTTTATTTATTTATCAAAAATATGTTAATAATAGTAATAAACTTGTACATAAACCGGAATATTTCGTTATTTAATACATTACTTTTATTATTTATTAATATTGTCGTCAATAATATCCTAAAACAGATTTTACTACACTGTTTATGAAAGAATACATACAAATAAAATAATATTTAAGGTGAATATTTCCCACAGGCGTCAGCGAAAGAAATCCATACTCACACGCTTGTCAAAATAACCTAACCAAGAGCGTGTTATGATGTATCTAAGGAGGGTTTTGTACTATAAAGCGTAATACGATTTTTAGTTTCTGAACCTTACTGTTCGATTTCGTTTAAAATAATTTTCTTAAAGAGAATTTACCATTATCTACCAGCATGGAATCTTCATAGTTCAGAAATGACAGAGAGGGGTGAAACCAATTTGGAGGCCGATTACTTGGAAATGGTTGACTTCGTAAATGTCATGTATAAAACTTTTCCTTTATTTTAAAAGACAATATTCAACACACTTAGCAACCGGGATGGCTTTCCATACACGTGAAGTGTTTATAACTATATAATAAAATTATATTTTTTTATCAAACCAAAACCGATATCTAGACGCAATATAGCTAGAAGAGCAGTTAGAAAGAGAGACAGGTGGACGAACAGAGTGAAACGATAAAGGATACATATTAAGTTGATTATTACAGTATTACACTGGCCTGCAAAACAAAGTAAAAATCGTTTCAAATTTCATACTTTTCAAAATATTATAACAAGATTTATCAGCTTTATTTAAAATTAATGAATTATATATATATCAGTAAATTATTTTTATCTTTAAACAAAAATTAACCATTTAAATCTTAGTCTTAAAGACTACATTTACACATTATATGAAATTGAAGTTTCGAATAACTCCTTGAGGCCTGACAACAGATTGGAGGAGGTTTGTCATACTGAAACGAGGTTTTAGAGCTGAATTATGCAATATTCTCTCCCATTCTTATATCAGTGCGTGTTTTAGTGCTGTGAGGGTACTAACTGTAGGTGATAATTTGCGGCTTCTGACTAGCCTTCTAAGCTCTTCTCAGGGTATACTTAATCGGGTTGAGGTGAGGACATTAAAGAGAATCTTTAAGAATCTCTTGACCATATCTTTCTCCGGGTAGAGGTCCAATTGTCATTATGTGGCCACATACTCAGCGCGGATTCCTAAAAGTATGCCAGCCCATTGTGTATGTACTATACTTGAGCATACTGCACTCTATCTGAAAAGTAAGCTTGAAGATATTCCAGGTCACGTTTACTTAGCCTCCCTTCAGAAGTTAAATTGTGAAGTTAGTGAGTAAATCCACTCATCTGGGACCAAAATTCTGGACCGTTCTCGTTCATCCTTTTGTATGTGTTCACGGACTTATCACAGTGTTGCTACTCGATACTAGGGCTCTTGAGTTTGGTCTCGAGGTGAGACCACTCGCCCTTCGCCTCGGTCTTATGGGATTCAGATTTACTTAAGCAAATCTTCTTCACTGTGCCGTCAGTAACATAGTTCCCTCTGGTCTGAAGAAGTTGTTTCTGAACTTAACTGCATTTAATTGTTGATTTTCAACAAGTGGAAACAAATGAACGGTCTTGCCAAGCGCTGAGTCTGCCATTCAATCCAAAGTCTTGCATGGCCTTGTCAAATATTTTTCAGTCTCTTTGTACCGTCGCTTCATCTTCTGAACGGTTCGTAACATGACACACTCTGTTCTTGCAGTACAACGCCTGATGCCTACTTCTGCACTGATGCCAACTTTCAGAAAAGCCATCAACTCATTCTTCAGGCTATGATACAATTTTTAAATCTATTGTTTTCTAACTTCCTTTTTGTAATAAGGCTCATCGTTGAAAAATTGAAAACATAAAGATACCAAAAACACGGATAACTTGAAAATGGAAAAAGGTTTATTTTTGTTTTAAAGATTTTCCTCCCACTTTTTACCAACTATGAAGTTTTTTGTTATGATAAAATAACATTAAAATCTTTTTTGAGTGCTTTTTATTTTGACGGTTTATCTTGTTTACTTATTACGGTTTATATACACATGTACCGATTAGGTCTGGAGTAGACCATTATGACAGCACGATACTCGTATGTTTAGAGTTTTTAGCTGCACTATATTAGAACAGAGCACTATTTACAGTGAATTCCGTTTTTAGTGCAGTGTTCCAACTCTGTAAATATATTTCTCTCCAATCCTAAACAAACTGATATATAAATAATAAAGAAATATGTTCTGTAATATTCGTGTTCTTTATAGGTATACATTAAATTATACTATCAAAAGTTTAATTTAAAGAGTCAGACTGTAGGTCTGACTCTTTAAATCGATTGACTATGTTGAATCGATCAATAGCTTAACTCAATTAAAAACCAGATAATACGAACCTCTAAAACAAACCCAAAAAATTATCTCCCTAGAGGATCTTTTCCTTAATTTTTTTAAGAAACCACTTAGTTGACAACCAAATCCATGGTCTGCTCCAGACCTAAACCGTTCATGTGCTAATAGTTTTAAAAAGTAATTGCGATTTAGTATTTTAAGTTTTCAACTTAAAAGAAGATATTTTTATCAAAAAGACGTTAATTTTTTTTAGAGTAATTTGTGAAACATGTCACATTTTGATATTATTAAATATGCAGGTATATATAAACGCATTATATTACTTGTATTTAAAGTTTATTACTAATATTCGTATTATTCGAATTATTCGAATTTATTCGAATAGTGTTTTGCCATTATTCGAATTATTCGAATAGTAAAATTTGTCGAATAATAACATTCCCTAACACTAGAATATTAATATACACTAGAATTCTTATCAGATGCGCTAAATCCATTGCCGTTCCACTTACACTTATATACAAAAAAATCAATAAACGAATGCGTTGTACCTCAAATTTGGAAATGTGCCTATATTACGCCGGTACATAAGAAGGGTGCTAAAACGGATGTGAATAACTACCGACCGATTTCTAAATTATGTATTGCTGCTAAAGTTTTAGAGAAATTAGTTTATAATGAATTGTATTCTGCAGTTAGGAATTCACTTGCAACCTACCAACACGGATTTCTGCCTGGCAGATCAACGACATCAAACTTAGTCCTGCTAAATGATTTTCTGACTGATGCCATGGATAATGGGACCCAAGTCGATGTCATTTACACTGACTATAGTAAATGTTTTGACAGAATAGACCATAGAATACTATTACATAAATTAGAGCAGATTGGTATTCATGGTGACTTACTGAGATGGTTTGCGTCATACATCATCAATCGTAGTCAAGCAGTAGCTATTAAGGTGACGCCGCGTTAAAGTAAAAAATCGTGTTTTAGATTGCTTGTTTTCATTTTTTTGCTTGTTTTCGTTTTCTTCAGTTTATGAGAACAAGCAATGGAACAGCAAGAAATGGAAAGGGCGTAGCGACAAAATGGTTGTTTGTCGCGTAATTTAAAAACCATAAATACATTTCATATAAGCTATGGGCAAATTAATGTGTATGCTTGAACCAATCTATGTACAAATTTTGGAAGCTTAAAACACTCTCCTCTGTTGGCAAAATAGGAATCTCTTTTTTTACAGAGGTGTTTTTGATTAATTATTCTGTGTTATAAAAGTTGACCAATCGTGTTATGCTGTGGGTAATTCAAAGACAAAGACATGATGAATACTGACAATGAACTTTTAATTTCTTAGCTTTAGTCATTGCTGAGAAATATCGATATCGCTACAACCAAATTATCAATGCGTCGCCTTAAGAACAGTTAATAGCTACTGCTTGACTACCTGTTAATAGCTACGCCACTAGGTATCTGAAACCTCCAAGTGGTTTCAGATACCTAGTGGCGTCCCCTGCTTGGGCCTTTGTTATTCACTATATTCGTAAATGATATAAAACAATGCCTTACCTCATCCCATTTACTTCGCTTTGCTGACGATATGAAAATCTATAGTCGTATATCGTGTGTTAATAGAGATGTGATAAACGGCTTAAAATTAAAAGTTAACTTATCCGTTATTAAATATTCAATAGCAGCTTTTTTTAACTGCTTAGTTGCTTAGTTGCTTATTTGATTATCTACTTATTGCCACTTATAAGTTATAATATTTTTTGCGCTTATGTTACGTTTTTCGATCGCTTAAACTGATTTAAATTAACTTTCCTTCGTACTTTGCAGGCTTAGGACTGTCTGAAATCTGAATAATCTACACTAATAATAATATTATAAAGAGGAAAACTTTGTTTGTATGTTTGTTTGTTTGTTTGTTTGTTTGTTTGTTTGTTTGTAATGAATAGGCTCAAAAAGTACTGGACCGATTTCAAAAATTCTTTCACCATTCGAAAGCTACATTATCCACGAGTAACATAGGCTAAATTTTATTTTGGAAAAAAATAGGGTTCCGTAAGATATTTGGGTTTTTCGGACACAAGGTGTAAAAAATCAACCAGAAAAGTTACTTATTTTGCGTACGCTGCCTAAACTATAAAAGATAGAACCATAAAATGTTCTAATTAATTGTAGATCTTATTAATATCTACAAAAAAGTCCGCGACACACTATACCTATCTATGTCGAGTGAGGCACAATAACCATTTTTTTATTTAGAAATCTTGATTTTTTTTTTTGGATTACATTTAAATGCGTTTATTTTACTCATGTTATTAATCCTTATCAAAATAAATTATTTCATCACTAAGTACAGTTTATGTAAATAATATTTGGTCTTTGAATTATTAAAATTGGACGTTTGGTTTTGAAGTTATGGCGAAATTAAAATATTACGATTCCTGCTGCACGGCCCGTTGCGGAGTGGGCGTCACCATGGCGGGGTGCGCGTGCGGGTTAATGTTTAGTTTAGTTTACTTTAGTTAAATAGTTTAGTTATTTTATAAACATCAAATTGATAATATCTTAAAATATAATACATTATAATATCTATACATCTATACAGTTAAATACAATTTAAGTGTCTGTTTGTAACTTCAAATTAACAGCTTTTTACATAATGAATCTGAAAGTATATTCGGTACTTACAATAAAATACATTTTTTTTTATTTTTGTCTGTCCGTCTGTCTGTCTGTCAGTCGGTCTGTCTGTCTGTTTGTTCCGACTAATCTCTGAAACGGCTGGACCGATTTTCACGGGACTTTTACTAGCAGATAGCTGATGTTATAGAGTCTAACATAGGCTACTTTTATTTTAGGGTTCCGTTTAAAAAAATAGGATTCCGCTTTCGTTAGTCATAAATAAAGTCGCGGGTAAATTTCAGCGATATCCCAAAGTATTGTTCCACGCGGACGAAGTCGCGGGCAAAAGCTAGTTATTAATATAATAATATGAACTCATAAAAATGTTTTTACATGTTGATAATATGCATTAATCTTAAATGTTGCTTATCATTAGTAATAGTTGATTTATAGGATAACAAACATCGCCACTTTTTCCACCTCATTTCTTTCAAAGTAGTTCCATAAATTACTGTTCCAATTCACGTCGTTTATTCGTCATCTTACGACAAAAACTTAATAAACTTAATACTAAAACACTACACGAAAAGTTTATATTACGTCCATATGGACCATTATTATATTTATTATTTACATTAAAACTTCACGGTAAGCCACCAAAGCACCACTATTACGATTAAAATACGAATTATTGCGTAACGTAATATAACGTGTTTTCGTCAACCCGCAAAGCGCAACTAACAAAAAGTGAATAAACACGAAAAAGCTTAATAGTTATAAGTACAAAAAATAACCCGTTTAAATAAGTGATGAGCTACATTAAAGAATTTTCACTCTTATTGCGCTGTCATAAGAACTATTTTTCTTTGCTCATACCACACTTATGGCTTTATGACTATAAACGATATGAACGATAATTATAAGTGATAAACGCTTAAATTTTTAAACGACTTTACAACTTATTTATAAAAGCACGCTATTTTAAACGCTTTACGTTATAACGGCCATCTCTATGTGTTAATGATGCTCTTTGTGTCCAGGCAGATCTCCGTGCCCTTGAAGAATATTGTGACGTTAACCGTTTGGACCTTAACCCACTGAAATGTTCGGTTGTTACTTTTACCCGTAAGAAAAACAATATTATTTATGATTACTCCTTCAAGGACTAATCCTTACCTAGAAATACACTTAGTAAGAGATCTAGGAGTCATTCATGACTCGAAATTGTCTTTCAACTCACACATGGATATCATAGCAAAGGCTTCTAAAAGTCTTGGTTTCTCAAAGCGAAACTCCAAAGAATTTAAGCGTGCTAAAACGTTAAAAGTTCTAGGTATATTGTTCCTTGGTAAGAAGTCACCTAGAATATGCCTCCCAAATATGGAATCCTAAATATAAATTACACATTAATAGAATCGAAAACATACAAAGAAAATTGATACTGTAAGGGTCAATGTGTCATTGTACTCGTGCGCCTCGCGTGTATCCGCGCGTGCATCTTAGGGGTCGTCCATTAATCACGTGATGCCTAAAGGGGGAGGGGGGGTCCGAAAAAAAATCACCAAGTATCACAAGGGGGAGGAGGGGGTATAAGGAGACATCACGTGTATTAATTTTCGAATCTAGTCTATGCATACCGAAATTATTACGGTTGTAGATTCGTAGTGTTGTTTAAATACTTACAAGACAAATGACTCGTATAGTTTTTAATTGCTTAAATTATTCGATTAAATTGTTTTTTAAGTTAAAGTTTTTCTTCAAACATGACCTGCTTACTATGTAAAAAAAATACACGTGATCTTAGGTGGGGGATAGCATAAAACCTCACCACGTATCACCAGGGGGAGGGGAGGGGTCTAAAAAGTTGTAAAAAACATCACGTGATTAATGGACGGCCCCTTACATAAGCATTTTTGTAACATATAAATTTCATAATTATTTACAATAAATGTAGCGCTTCGTATCGAAAGGACATTTTAGCAGAACGCCCTATTAGCAGATCATCCTAAAAGCAAAACGGCATATTAGCATAACGTCCTACTAGCAACATGACCTCGTAGCAAAACGTCCTAATATCAAAACGACATGGACAGTCATCGTTATTACGCATCAAACGGGGTTCATCATTTATACCCTGTATCAGCATCAACCTATCAGAACAGCATCAGCATACAGCATCAGCAGCATATATCATCTCTACTATCAGCAGCAACTATCATCTCTATCATCTAAGTGTAGCTCGCTACACATACGTTACCTGTGTTACCGAATTAATCAACCGTATAAAAGCTTTCATTATAAATCAGTCTGTAATAAACACCACCTACTTACCTTAGAGAACCGTCGTGAAATTGCTGACCTGTCTTTTCTTGTTAAAATTGTCACAATACAAAATATACTCTTGACTGTTCCGATTTACTGTCTAAATTGTCTTTTAGGATTCCTCCTAAGTCTAGCCGACGTCATGTTCCCATCTTCCTTCCTGCTACCCAGACTTACTACCGACAGAACTCCTTCACGTATCGTGCAAGCAAACAATTTAACTCGGCCTGTGCTACTTTTGATTTTAGACATTTTTAATTGTAATGTGACGGCTCTGAAGAGATTGTTGACCAAGCAATGTATTGGTGATAATGTGTGACTGCGATCATCCCTAATATTGTAATATTGTATTATTACATCATAATGTTCTACACAGTATTGATTTAATTAATTGTTAATGTTTCTATTATAATCATTTTATATGTCGTAGGTACATAAAGTATTGTTGCATTAGCACAATAAATTCATACAAAATGTTTAAGCATTGTAACTTGTAGATTACATGTCAAAGTAATTGTAAACTATTACTACCTAATAGAGAAAACTTTTAATTGGCTTAGTAATTGTGTATTCTGTTGTTAACTCTATTGTATCTAGCTGTAACTTGTAAGTTTTCCATGTATTTAAAAAAAATAAAGTCTCGGTACCTAATTGGTGGTATTTATTTAAGACGCATAATATTAAATACCTCGTTACTTCGGCAATTTATAACAATACTATGGAGGGTTAGTGACCTGAACGCCAATCTGGAGTTTAAAAAGTAATTCGCATTATAATAGCATTTATAGCAATGGTCACGAGCATCATCAAATCAAAACATCACAGTGTAATGTGATGTATCGGAGAGGCTCTAGCCTCTAAGAAACAGCTCGTTCTACTTGTAACCTGCCAGTATTTGTTTACTAAAAAGATATATTACCAAATGCTACTGAGTATTCATATCACACATAAATATCCGAACAAACGCAGCGGATATTTATGTGTGATATGAATACTCAGAGAGATGTTTAATCTCAACACTGCTGTAGAGTTTGTACACAAAGCTGCGGTGTCGGATCGCAGGGGTAGGTACGGAATGATGGATACGAACTCGCTCTTTATAAGTTTGTCTGCATTGAATAGGCTCCGAAACTACTGGACCGATTTTGATGAAATTTGGCACAGATGTAGAGTAAATCACGGGGAAGGACATGGGCTAGTTTTTGTTGCGAAAAATATACGGCTTATGCGAAATTATCTTTTGCGCGCACAACGTCTAATACAATATAAATAATTAAAAAATATATTTAAGGGATTTATCAAACTTGATTTTTCCGTTTTTATAAATTACCCTTACGAAACCTTTCATGCGTGAGTCCGATTCTCACTTATCCGGATTTTTGTTCTTCTTAGCCTATTAATTTATTATTAACTATATAATAGAGCACGCAACACTTTAACCCTCCGCATACCAGGTGAAAAATTCAAACGCCCCATACAAGGTGGGGTCAAAATTGCCACTTCTTAATTTAATATTGTAAGGTATTTTTTGATAATTTTGTATTTATTATTTATTTTTTGTAATTCAGGGGATATATACTATGTATATAAAAAAAATTTTGATAAGGTATTCATATAATTATTATTTGTAATCATACAACAAAACTTACCCTTCTCTGGCAATTAAAAAAATCATTTAAACATAAGAATCACGTATTTTAATGAGATCCGGCATATTTATAACATCAATTAAAAAAAGGAATAATGAAAAATAAAAATAAAATCAAATTTATGCATTTTTAAGTAAATCAGCACAATCTTCGCTTATATACATAAATACTGTGTTCCAAACACAAAACACCTCTGATGGTTTGAAAATGACTCCTAGAAGTACCTCTTGTTGTTAGAAAACGATATTCTTTATCTTCTTCTGCATCTACTTCAGTAAGACATTCAGATGCGATACTACAATGGTCCTTCGAATCAAAATCATTTTTCCAATAAATACTTTACAATTTCTGAATACTTGAGTAATTGTGGCATTTCCACTAAAAAAGAATATTTGTTAAATTAGAATTGTTGTAAAAAACCTACAAATACGATCATAAATCAAGTAAACAGTACTTACGTTTTTGACGACGTCCCATACAACGTGGGGTCTGAGACGCCGGGAACACGTTTATCTCCCAAACGCGGGTGCGCAGAACTGACCGAAGTCGGTCGTAAACGTGGAAATGTCGCAAACGCAGCTACTCAAGGTTATAACTTTCGGACGCAATTATTTAAAAAGTTATCACTAATTGTTTTAAGCTGGGGTCTGTGATACCCCACCTCGTATGCGGAAGGTTAAATCAATAATTTTAATCGGTTGAAACTAGTCAAAAGCAGCTACTCGCTGTTACTTGTAGTTTTTTGCGCCGCGGTCGCAGTGTAGTGTGCAAGCCCGTACTCCGTAGGTAGATACCTACAGCTCGTCTACACGTGCGTGCAATCATCGCACGTATGATATGCATGTAAAACACCCGACCACTCTGCTAGATTGAACACATACATACTCTTACATAGGTAGGTACAGTCTGATTCCTAAGAAACGATAAAAATGTATCACGGCGGCGGCGCGGAAAAAATGTTTCAGCCATGCTTCATGCAGTGTAGTATGAACAAAAATTCATACACTATATAAAATTAAATTAATTATTAATTGTGTAGATACTATAATAATTATAATTAAAGTTTATAAATGGCTTCGTATTGAGTCACCACTAGGTATCATTCAGTAAAACCAAGAATACTATAATATTATTTAGTGTATTCCTATTAAAGTACACCCCCCACATAAATAGTGTACTGTGTAATGTTCCCGTGGGCTGTCGGCGGGAGATCATTGAATATTTCGTCCGGAGTCTAATTGTGTCCCGCGGGAGACCGGGAGGGCGACGTGGTGCTGCTGCTGCTGCTCTACTGTGTACTTTACCGTGAAATGTACGTACTTTAATATTGTAAAATGTAGGTAGTGTGACAATTCACAAAGCAGTATATTTGCTTTTGAGTTTTCTCGACAAGAAAGACCAGAAGATATTATCTCACAATAACACATCTAGAGCCAAGCTTCTGACTCTACACGTCCACGTATGCGACCCCGGCTTCCCTAGCTATTACTGTCCTATCCCTTGCCCTCCTGGGCGGTAATATCCTACATTTCCTATTTCCCATTCTAACTTACCAATCTTCCTTTTCACACCACCTATCCTTCCCTTTCCCTATTCCTACCCTCTCCGCCAATCCGTGGGAACGCGATGGATAATAATCATAAAGAGTAATTTAATTATCCAAAATGGCGGCGATATGGTTCGCCACCCATCACGTCTCGTTCTCGCGGAGGCGAAAAGTGGCCGGTACTCTGTGAAGTGGCCTATTGAGAGCCGCTTCGCTACGTATTCAACGAAAGAGGAGGAATGAATGGTAAGAATGAAAGTAGACGAAGCGAAACAAGTATGTAAGGATCGTAGCAAGTGGAAGGAAGTGGTCGCTGCCTACCCTTAGGTACGAGAAAGAGGCGTGATTATATGTATGTATGTATGTTAAAAATAGGCTCGCTTCGCGCTCATGAAGAAGATAATTATTTTTAATTAGGTACTTACACTAAGTGATTTGAATAGGTACTTATTCATATTTTTCCGTCGAACATGTCGACGGAAAAATACGAAATAAAAAAAAAGTTAAAAACTATAACCCGACTAAGTACCTACGTAATAAAAAAGGGGTCTAAAAATGCCAAAACAAGAAAATAATTTAGATAGAAATCCAGAAATGCATAGGTACAAAAATGGTCAAGGAAGAGCCGTGGTCGCACCCAAAGAGAATATAATCACTACGTTATAGTCGCACCCACTAATGGCAATTGGCATCTAAGCTGCAGTTTATACCAAGACGCTATAGAGAAGTTTCATATAGACGGGTGAGATTTGACGTCGACTGTACCGAACTTTATAAAGTGGGTGCGACCACGGCTCTACCTTGACCATTTTGTACCTATTTCTTCATTTCTGGATTTCTATTTAAATTATTTTCTTGTTTTGGCATTTTAGACCCCTTTTTTTATTACGTAGTCGGGTTATAGTTTTTAACTTATTTTTTATGGGCATAATATTATGACCTATAGCTTATGCAAAGACGTTTAAAGCAGAAAAATAATTGTCATGCTAGAAAAATAAAATTATCTTTATATGGGTGGGTTTGCGTTTTGCGGAGTGTCACCCATAGATGAGACGATTTTTTATTTTGAGTTTGACAATTATTTTTTTGCCTCGTCTTTTACTTAAGCAGTGGATCATGTGCCCTAAGTATACGTAATTGATTTTAGAATACATTAAATAAGGCCTAACTTCACAAACTCTTGACCATCACCCCCCGAGCTACAAGCAAATAAATATTTGTTGTTTTGGTTACTTTCTTGCCTTGAATAAAACTAAAAAAAAATATTATGTTTGTGACCTACACAGTACACACATAAAAAGGGTATTATTTTATGCCTTATAATATTTCTTACTTATTTAAATAATTCACTTTATAAATTATAATAGTAAGTTGTATCCTAGTAGTCTCCTCGGTTCACTCGCTCCGTTTTGCGTTAGCACCTGATATCCTTCTTAAGTCTAAAAGAAATTGTCTCAGCTAATTGGAACTAATTTTGTTCCGCGTCTAATGGCAAATCTTATATTAAATTATGAACAAGAATTCGTTTTTAAAAAAGTCGCGTCCCCTGTGTAGGGGAAGGGGAGACGGACCTTTAATTAATTCTGTCTTATTAATAACTGTAATTAGCGTGTAATGCATTCCATTGTGCGCGTAACAATTATTTCGAAAGTAAGGATAAAGCCCTAGAAACATTCAACCGACCTATGGGGGGCAACTGGGGGCACTTGCCCCGGGCGGCAGTTTCACGAGGGCGCCAAATCGGCCAAATATCCTTGAGACAAGAATTCGAAATATCAAACAAATATCAAATATGAAGACTCTTTTCCTACAATCTTATAGGTTTTTATCAAGTAATCGAATCATAATATTATGTTTGTATTTTTTTAATTTCATACGCCCAGTTAGTTTTTGAACACATAAGCTAAGTGATTTATTAACGCATCTTAACAAATCAAGTAAATTTCTTTTTTAATCTGATCTTTCTGCCACGAGCCGAGCCGAACAAATTCACAGTCAGAGTAGAACGCGACGTCAAGTGATATAATATAAAGTTTTTACCCTGGTTCGCAAAAGTCGTAGATCCGCCACTGGAAACATTTTGCATATGTTACCTACTTCATACAGCTAAATTAGCTTATGATCATACAAGTGACCTGGCACTACTTAGCTTTGTGATGACAAAGTCACGTTGCCCGCGCAGCCTCTCGCGGACCGTAGCTGTAGGTATCAAGTCGTGGCTCCGATGGGGCACTCACGTTAAAGATATTATAACGCTTGACAGGGCATACCTATCCCTACTACAGTAATATAAATCAATGGCACCTAATGAAGAAGTCCTTTATTGAGATCAAATCTGTACAAACGCGTATGGACAAAGTCCAAAACGTAAATTGGGTTCCGTATACTTAGTTGCCTAATTCCTGAATAACAGTAACTTACTTATTTCCAGAGTTTATGCTGGGTGCTGACATATTATTATGAAAGTTCAGTTAAAATACAAACGCGGAAGAATGGATGTACAGATGTGTGGTTGTTTGTTACTCATTCATGCAATAACTGAAAGGATTTTAATCTGGGGGCACGGCAGTGCCCCCGCCAAGTCGAGCGCGAAGCAAACACTGCCGTACCATCCTTTACTGGAACCATTTCGCCGCATTTTCAGGCCCCTATTTGAGGACCTCTGGATAAGACTAGAACGCAGAAATTTTCGTCGTCCAGTAAGCTACAATCACATACTTAAAATCCAAAATTTCAAGTCTGTAGGTCATTTAGTTCCGAAGTTAATCGAAAGCAAAGTTTCGCATTTATGACACTCATTCACTCACTCACTCACTCATGATCATCAGAATAGAACTAGTACTTCCCATAGACTCAGAGAGCTGAAATTTAGTACAGAGTTAGGGTTTAATGCCCAAATAAAGGGAAAACTATAAAAACTAGGATAATCGATCTGGGGGCACGGCAGTGCCCCGGCCAAGTCGAGCGCGAAGCAAACACTGCCGTACCATTCCTTACTGGAGCCGTTTCGCCGCATTTTCAGGCCCCTATTTGAGAACCTCTGGATAAGACCAGAACGTCGATCTGGGGGCACGGCAGTGCCCCCACCAAGTCGACCGCGAAGCAAACACTGCCGTACCATTCGTTACTGGAACCATTTCGCTTATTTTCAGGCCCCTATTTGAGAACTTCTGGATAAAACCAGAACGCAGAAAATTTCGTCATCCAGTAAGCTACAATCACATACTTAAAATCCAAAATTTTTAGTCTGTAGGTCATTTAGTTCCGAAGTTAAGCGAAAGCAAAGTTTCGCATTTATGACACTCACTCAGTCACTCACTCATGATCATCAGAATAGAACTAGTACTTCCCATAAACTCAGATAGCTGAAATTTGGTACAAAGTTAGGGTTTAATGGCCACATAAAGGGAAAACTATAAAAACTAGGATAATCGAAGATCTGGAGTACCTGGTGACCCTGATTAGAAAACACAAGAGCCCAACCAAACTATTAGAGATCGACATACCGCCTTTACAAAAAATATTCAACTTGGTGGGCCACTTCATTTGATGTCAAAAATCGAAAGTCTGAAGTATCTGATGAAGAACCCTCAGCTGGTCTCAGCTGATAAGAGATAATATGGTAATGCCCCCTTCTACTATTGGTACATAAAAAAATCGACTGTCATTGCAAAAATCCAGCGAAGTGGGACACATCTTCTAATTTAATCTAGCCCGTAGCGTCCCACTGCTGGGCGAATGCCTCCCCTTCTGCTTTTAATACGCATGTAAATAAAATTAAAGGAAAACTCTGGATAAGACTAGATTGGCTTTTATACTTATACTTACAAGTTTACAAGAAGAAATAGTTGAACAATTAACTTTATTCTACTGGAACATTACACAAATTAAATAAACAAATTACACTTAAATCTAGTAAAATAAATCAATATTTTCTACAAAAAGAAGTGAAATCCTACCAAAAACATTCTGTAAAAAACTAGCCAAGTCTCGATGGAGCTGCTTGTTTATGTCTAAAAAGTAATGAAATCTAGACAAAGTCGTGCCAAGTATAAGGTTCCTTACTGCGATTTCTTTATTATTATAGTTAATGTTGTGTGACTTGGCCGTTGAAGGGTACACAAGAGTGCAAAAAGGGCTCCATGACACTACTGCTCCAATACATGTGTTGTACAATCAACAACAGCCTAAAATGAGACACTAGCGTCCAATTACCAATACCAGTATGGGTTATTATCTCGCATAACAAACATAGGTAGTTACAACAGATATAACATTACGTGTAAACAAAATTGACTTGTACCCACTAACGTATAAAGAATGTTCAACGGCCAAGTCACACAACATCAACTATAATAATAAAGAAATCGCAGTAAGGAACCTTAGACTTGGCACGACTTTGTCTAGATTTCATTACTTTTTAGAGATAAACAAGCAGCTCCATCGAGACTTGGCTAGTTTTTTACAGAATGTTTTTGGTAGGATTAAATTTAATGATAGTAGTTTCGACTTTGGATTTGGATCTCAGCATGTGCGGTTCCCGCGGGATTTCTTTTTGTGTGTACGCGCTTCCAGTAATTTATTAAGGCAACGCAAGTAAGTAGTAGATATAATGCGATATCCTTCCTTTTTAACCGACTTCCAAAAAAAGTTCGTTCGGCTGTTTAAATATATTTTTTTGTATGTTCAACGATTAGGTACTCCGCCGCCTGTGAACCGATTTTCAAAAAAAAATTCTGTGATGTATACAATTTTGGATTACACCCTATAGTGGTCCTTTTCCATTGGGATCCATGAGGAATCGAGGGAACTCCTCGAAATTTATTTGGACACAAATGGTGATTTCTACTTTTTCTGAAGTAGTTCAAGCATATGCTACCAAAAAGTAAGATTTTGCTTCAAGGTATACCCTGGATCCAAAAGTACTGAACAGAACTCCTGACTCCTTATAGATACATGTTTGGGGATTTCGGCGTTGTTTAAAGAACTGCAAACATATGCCACTATGTCAATTAGAGTATTCATCATCATCACCACCATCATCACACCATACATTATGATGGTATAAAAGGTGCTTTAAATAGTATTTTACACCGACACGGATATCTTTGAACATTACTAATTACCATGCTGTTTGTGGACATATTTCCAAAATTATTTTGTCGTTGAAAGGGATATATGTACTTCGAAATTGGTCCTTTAGTAACTAAAGTGGAAACCTGATGATGGGATCCATGAGAAATCGAGGGCACTCCTCGAAATTTATATAGACACATAGTGATTTTGACTTTTACTGAAGTAACACAAGCATAATATGCTACCAGAAAATAAGATTTTGTACCAAGGTATACCATAGCACTCCAAAAGCACTGAACAGAACTCCTCAGTCTATAAAGATATGCGTTTGTAAATTTCGGCATTGTATAAAGAACTGCAAGCATATGCCACATGTAACTCACATCATCATCATCTTATTTACAATACCTAATGGAAGCTTGGCGCGTACTCAATCATACATTCGATCGTTTATTTTAAACGTTCTTAAAATGTATTAATAATAAATTAACAAATATCACTAAAGATTATTATTTAAACAAAAAATTAAAGCGACTTCCAAAGAATGAAATATCACTTATTCTCTAAATAATTCCTCTTTCAAATTCGGCTTTTTTGTGTATTTTTAATTTTTTGTTTAAAAATAATAATGTTCTGTTTAATTGTTATGTGCATGTAGCTTTATAATTATTATTAGTCTTGTTATAGGTAGAGCTCCGTGGCCTAGTGGGTAGACCGTTTAGTTCGCACTCGAGAGAGTGCAGGTTCAAATCCCAGGTTGTGGCGTGTACCAATGAGACTTTTTAGATCTCAAGTACATTATACGGACGCTCTAACGGTGAAGGAAAACATCGTGAGGAAACCCGCACATAGTTGGCCCCAGACGTATTGACTAGTTCATTCCTCTGGACTAGGCTGACTATGTTGTGAGAATGCCGTATGTGCTTGGGCAAACCAACTGTCCCAGGCACTACAGTATTTCAAAGAGTGGTTACTTCGCTCGGAGAAAACTGTATAAATCATCCATTAACGGATGTAAAGGCCTAAGTTTATATGTAGGTAGTAGGTACAGTGAACAAACAATAAATATTTTGGTATAAAACTTTATTTATTACGGAACATTTGATATAGACACGCGCACTTTAGGATACATTCATTTCATTTCGCTATCTAATTGTATAAAAAAATATAAATTTCACTCATCTAAATGTATATTAAAATTGAACATTATCACTTTAACTAGAACACCTAACTACATAGTGAGCATATTGCCTATAGGGTAATTCAGGCAGCCATTGACACTTTTGCTTATAATAATTAACACTAGGTACAATACGGCCGATGTATCTTGGCGAGTCTGAACTTCGCGCAGAAGGTTGCGCAATAACTGTTTTTAAGTGTTTTCGTATTTATTTTATTTGTACTAATTGGTCAACTGCATTAGGAAAACTTTATTAGTACATAGGTATATAAAAATAGTACAATAACAGTTTTCTTCACGAGTTGCACATGCGCTAAAGTTCGCAGTTCAGACCCGTCAAGATACAGCGGCCGTAATGTATGTATCATTTTATACGCATTCGATTTTTTTTATTCATTTAAATGTAAATATAGAAGTGTCGGCTACAGAGAGTTTTACCCTAATTCAATATAGGAACAAACCAAAGGCAGTCCATCGCAAAAGTCCGCAAATTCTTAAAATAAATGAGCATAAAAAGCTGGTGACTTTGCGAACTCTACTAATGTTAAGGCTCGATCACACTCATCCTATAATATTACGTCCTAAATAAAATTAAAGCGTCCATACAGCGATACTAATAAATCGGATGAGTGCAGTTACCGTTTAAAACACTTACTTAAGCATTTAGCCTCTCAACGGAAGACTTAGTGGCCTATTATATGATTAAAATCTAAACAAACTAACTAAAATTTCTTATATTGTCCGATAAAAAGCAGCATACTAATTCAATATATTTTGTCTCTTTCATAGTTTATGCCAAGTTTTATTTTTTTAATAAAATGGATGGATGAAATTAATAAAATCACCTGATGCTTGAAATCCCTAACCCCTTTCGGGCCTCCTCCAGTGAGATCACTCACTCGAACACAACGCAAGCGTTATTTCAGGCCGGTTTTCTGCAAGGACGTGGCATTTATCTGGTCGATCCGGACCATACGTGCCGAAACATGGCGCTTCCAAATTTATTTAGGAAGCTCTTTTACATAAACTAAATATTAAGAGACCTACCACCTAGCTCTGTCATTCATTGATTTAAAAGCTATTTTAAAAATAATTGGTAATTAACTAATAGGTTGGGGAAAAAGTCTTTTCGCATTATAGTATGTATGAACTTGTCATAAAATATCTTGGGCTATACCAATTGTATCTGGCTGATTTTGGTATCATTAAAAAGTTTTAATTTTACAGAAGACAATTCCAAATTCAAATTAGGTAAATTTGAGATTTTCATTTGTTTTTCTTATTGTTAAAATGAGTGATTCTTATGAAGAATTTCGATACATTTTAAAATTTTATTACAAAAAAGGTAAAAATGCAACACAAGCCGCGAAAAAAATTTGTGATGTTTATGGACCTAATGCAGTATCTGTGAGAGTAGCGCAAATTTGGTTTAAGCGTTTTCAATCCGGAAATTTTGATATCAAAGATGCACGTCGCTCTGGTCGCCCTGTTACGGACAAAACTGTTGCCATTTTTGAAAAAGTGGAGCAAGATCGGCATATTAGTAGTTACGATGTAGCTGAAGAACTGGGGATTGACCACAAAACGGTTTTGGCGCATTTGAAAAAAGCTGGGTACACAAAAAAGCTCGATATTTGGGTGCCTCATGAGCTCACTGAAAGAAACCTAATGAACCGTGTACTCATTTGTGATTCTTTATTACGACGTAATGAAACCGAACCATTTTTGAAGAAGCTGATAACTGGTGATGAAAAGTGGATCACGTACGACAAGAACGTGCGAAAAAGATCGTGGTCAAAGGCCGGTCAGGCTTCACAGACTGTGGCGAAACCCGGGTTAACTCGCAACAAGGTGATGCTGTGTGTGTGGTGGGATTGGAAGGGCATTATTCATTATGAGCTGTTACCGCCAGGCAGGACCATCAATTCTGAACTGTACTGCGAACAATGATGAGATTAAAGCAAGAAGTTGAGAGAAAGCGGCCGGAATTAATCAACAGAAGGGGTGTGGTTTTTCACCATGATAACGCTAGACCTCACACATCTTTAGCCACTCAGAAAAAATTACGGGAGTTTGGCTGGGAGGTGTTAATGCATCCGCCGTATAGTCCTGACCTTGCACCTTCAGATTTCCACCTGTTTCGGTCGCTGCAGAATTCCTTAGGCAGTGTCAGGTTGACATCACAAGAGGACTGCCAAAACCACTTGTCTCAGTTTTTTCATCAGAAGCCTCAAAAATTTTATAGCAATAGGATCATGTACCTACCAACAAGATGGCAAAAAGTTATCGAACAAAATGGCACCTATATACTTTAGTCACTTGTAAATAAACTTTATAAAAAAACCTTTTGAATTTTTATATAAAATGCGAAGAAACTTTTTCCCCAACCTAATATCTGCTACTATATATAAGCTTTCGAATACAAGCCACGACTACTAAAGCTTGATAAATATGAATAAACATTTTTATATAATATAACTCTTATGATTATGGACGACATTATACATAATTCATTCAAACGTTTAAATACATTATTTCTCATATACAGTTCATTTTTATTTCTTTACGCTATATTAACTCAGAATACAAATATTGTTCATGTAAGTTGTGTATGCCTATTAGGCTACTTGACTCATACTTAATTTCATACATTGAATGTGTATTTCTTTTAGTGCTTGCCTTGGGAAAACGTATTATAGCGAAATCATAGAATAAAATAGCAAGATGGGTAAATAAACTTAATTAGAAAAAAAAAATGAACTGACGAAAACACTATTAACTCTGCATTGTGCGTCCGGCCATGATGTGACGTCATAATAACAGTAAACAAATAAACGTCACTTGCACAGTAAACTGAGCTGTCAAGTGATTGTTTACTATTAGTATGACATCAGAACACAGCAGATTATCTATCGACAAACATGGCGGGAGGCGTTTTCGGACAATTTTAAAACGCGTATTTTAAAGTTTTGTGGGTTTTATGGTATTAAAATAATATTCTATATATTTTTTTTGGGGTAACGGAACAATTATTAATCGTTTAGAACAAAAATAAAAAAGGGTCAAGTAGCCTATTGCTAAGAATTCTCATTATTTTATCCTCCTGTTAGAAATAGTTAAAAAAATATTATGTTCTTTATTTACTATAAAGTCTGTAAACAATTATAATACCAAACGAGTCAGTAATTCTATAAAGTTGATATGACATCAACTCACGCAAAAAAAAAACAATATAAAACTAAATATAATTTAACGTTTCTGAGTTAGGCCATTTTCTCAACTATAGCCTTCAGGAACATTCGTGAATAATAACTTTGTTTAACTGTTGTCTTGAATTTATATGGAGCACTAAACCGGACCAGAGACCGGTGGGCGTGGCCAGACAACCTGATTCGCTGGTCACGGTCGCTAAGATCGAAATGCTACCTAACGCTAATGCTACACGGTACTTTTTTTTTGTATAATACACAAAAACGTACACTATTGTATAAAAATGATAACAGTGCCTATACAATTTTCATTCGATAACGTAACGAAAACACGACGTTGTCAATTTACACTAGGTATGTGTAATTTTCGAGTCCACTTAGTTGCTTGTCTAAATCATTCACATATGGTCAAGTTACTCAAATTATACAAAAATCTCTGCTCGTTAGCATCTTAAATAAGGTGGCTCTAGTCTCTCTCCGTTTAAACTCTAATACAACGCTCAGGCTGCGCTTAATATTTTACAAAGCTTTAAATTACTTTAGAATAATACAAGCAGCAATTTTGAGTATCTCGAGTTCGCCAAAATACCAAATAATGTATCGCACCGCTCAGTCTTCTTATAATATTATAATTTACAATACATTTTAGTTCCATTAATTTTTCCGACATTTTGGCACTACAACATCTCTTAAAAGTAATTATGTTTACGATATGATGTTTATGCATATGATTTTCAATACTCTTAGTAGGTATAAAGTACAAACAAATTATAGTTACTTTCTAATCGCATTTTAAACAACTCACAGCCCTCACTGTGGGGTTTTCGGTTTGCATCGTCGCATAATATAGTGTAATGTAGCTATGTTACTGATTATAACAATGTCTGATTGTGCGTATTAACCAGTCTAATAATATACTCTACTGTAGTAAATATCTACTTTGTATTAACATTGAGCAGCTCCTATGTTTTTCCACTTACTGTTATTTTTCATAATAAATAATATTTATTTTTATTTATTTATTTATATGTCTGTAATAAGTGCAAAAGCGACATCTCAATGCAAGAGTGTTTCGAGAAAGTTTAAGTTTTGTAAAAATAGTTTTGTAGTAAAACTTGCATGGGGTTTCTTAGGGGTTTCTTTATGTTTTAAATAAGATACGGCTGACATAAAAATAAACTTTTCTATTATTTTTGAGAAGCCGCTTTTGCGCTTAGTACGGCACGGTACAATAACATTCATTCATATTTTATACAATTTACGTGTCAAATTATAAAATACAATAATCACTTTGGACGTATTTCAAGCAATATTTATAAGAAACAGGTATGTATAGAACAGAAACTTTGTTTAAAAATATGATAACTACAATTAATTATAAAAGAAAAATAGCGAAAAAATTTCAAATATCTGTTGAAAATGAGGAAGATATGAGCGGTACATTTTTATCCCTTTATAGCAAAACGAAATTTCGTATAAACTTTCTATGCAAGTCGTGTAATGTGACGTCACGACTCACGTTACACGTCGGATCTCTCTGTCTATTTGACTACTTTAAACGCTCACATCTTTGTTATTTTCATTGATATCCAAAAACTGATTGTACACGGTTAAACAAACAAGATAGATTTATATAAATAAATAAATAAAATATGTGCATATTCCCTATCCTACAAAATGTTACTTGAAAACATACATGAGCATTATTTTGGTGATCTAAAATAAATTGTATTAACATTTGCAAGGGAAATCAAATTTTGTATAAATAACATAAATATAAATAACCAGCTTACAGGGTTAGTGTTTAAGCGAATAATACTTCTAAGCTGTAAGAAAAAAATAACAATTATTTTTCTATAACTTTTCTTATTTACTTTAGAACAACAGTGTCCCAGATGTAAAATTTAACGATATATTGTTACTATCTTGTTTTTAATTGAACTCTATAATATATTTATGGGTACCTATTCTAACAGGCCCCTAGCGGAAACTTTTGGGTACTAAATTTGCCCATACAACTGAAACTTGGACACGATAGAAACAGTTAAAAAACTCACACTTGGGGGTAGAAACTATTCGCGAGTTTACGTGTACCTACTAACTATACCTAAATATCAGTGACAATTTGTTTAAACATCGATAAAACAACGTCACAGTCCGACGAGACGTCAACGATAATTTCTGGCCTAGGCCAAAGATTGCTAGCATATTGACTAACAATGCCAGCATGTCGGCGAATACTGTCGGCATGCCAGCAAATTCCAGCGGGTCGGCCATTTCTATTTCGTCGGTATTTCGGTGGTCGTGGACGTGCCAGTCTATACTATCGGCATATCAACAGTACGTCAACATTTCAGTGGTTGTCGGCGTGTTGGCCGATACTGTCGGCGTGTCGGTGGATTGGTATGTCAGCTACTCGCCTGTCGGTCAACGTTGTCGGTGTGTCAATTACAGTTCTTCAACAATCCAGCGGTTGCTAACGTGTCGGCGTGTGTCGGCGTGTCAGCTCGTCGGTCACGGGCGGTCGGCGCGGCGCAGCGAGTAGGTCTCGGGCGTGAAGGTGGGCGGGCAGCCCAGATGCGAGTACTTCTCCATGCGGCTGCTCTCCTGAAAACATTATGGTAAAGGTTTAAGCCCAGGAATAATATAAATTAACATACCTAATATTATAGCCTGATTCGTAATATTAGAAAACCTTGATTTTTGTGATTTTTCTGCAATATAGGACTTTTTGCAGTGTTTTTTTTTTTTTAATTTTATATTCCTGGTTATGACCAGGAATATATAGGCTTATCATAGCTGGTCATCACGCTATACTCTGACTGTAAAATTACAGCCAAAATATAATTCCGAGTACTCTCTCAACAAAGGAACGAGAATGCGTTTTGTAGGACACCAAAACATACCTTGATTTTGATATATCCTATTTTAAAAAGACATACGCTACAATAGTAGGTAATCTAGACATAGTGCGCATACGATCTGCTGGATGGTAAGCAGACACCGTATCTGCAACACCAGGGGCGTCAAATGTACGATAATTGAACAAACCTTGGCCAGGTCTCGCCGGCCGCCGCCGAACATGAGTCGCAGTCGTGACACGCCGCCGGCGGCGCTGCAACACAGTACATCATCAGACACCACTCCACCACACAACACAAACAACGGGAACTCCTAATAAAATAAATGCTAGCCATACACGTTACAATATACCTGACAGGTTTGACTGTACAGGTAAACAGTAAAGCGCTGTTTTAAATAAACAAAAGTGATTGAGTACGTATATTAGTTTCTTAAATTCGTCCCCTAAAGGGGTGAAATGGGGGTCCAAAGTTTGTATAGCAAAATATCAACAACCGGTCGGATTACATTGAATTTTGCGAAGCAGCTAGTTATTATGGCGTAAAAATCCATTAAAAATGATTTTTCGTAGTAAATATATGTCCACGGAGGTGCAATGGGGATCCACGCGGACGAAGTCGCGCGTAAAAGCTAGTCTAAAAGTATTTTGGTTTGTGGTCGCGTACGTATCACTGGGCGACGCGAGCGCGGCGTGCGGCGCGGGGGGCGTGCCCGTGTGCACCTGGAACGAACGGTATACATTATGACTGTTATATAAGAATTATATCAATATAATATCAAACGAATATAGATGTCACTATTTACATAAAATACTTTTATAGCATTTATAATAGTGCAAAAACAGATACACTAATAATTGCAGTAATCGCATATTATATAAGGTCTCCGAAAATCAATTACGGATACTTCGGGCACATGATCCACTACTTATGTAAAGACGTTTAGGCAAAAAAATAATTGTCATACTCAAAGTTAAAAAATAATTTCATGTATAGGTGCCTCTCAGCAAAACTCGCCCATATAAAGATTTTTTTTTCTAGTATGACAATTATTTTTCTGTTTAAACGTCTTTACATAAGCAATAGATCATATTCCCAAAATATCCATGATTGATTTTACCGAAGCTTATATTATTATGACAAATCTGACACATCAAAACTATAACATACCTTATCATTTCTCCGCAGCGAGTCCTTCCAATCGGGACGCTCCTCGATCTTCTCGTAGCCATCTCCTCTGTCCCCCCTCTCACTCCTTTCCCCCCGGTCCGCCCTCTCGCTCCTTTCCCCCCTCTCTCTCTCGGGGGGCAACTCGCCGTAGACCACGTCGGAGCGGACACTCCGCAGCCGCCGCGTCAGATCGCATCGCTCTTCCTCCTGCTTCTGCAACATGAACTGCTCGAGCGTGACGAGACCCACCTCGCCGACCGCGCGCGGCGCTGGCGGCTGGAAAACAAACAATAGGGTGTTATTCTAGTGTCGAATATCACATTTTTACAAATTAAATGTGTAATTTGTTGAATGAAGATACTAGAGTCTAAAAGAAGTGGGTAGGCTTGGTACATCGCTTTTTTGCCTCTTTTTGCCAAACATTATATTTTTAAAGGCGGATTACCGCAATGAAATCACATTGGCCACACTCTTTCTTATTGTTAAATTTAATTGTTTGTATCTTTCTTATTTTTTAGCTACACAAAGGTGGGTTAAAGTTAGTTTAAATTAAAATAACCTATTTACAATGGCCTACAAGCTTTGCACGTAAGTGACGTCAGAGCTCACCTGCACGGTGGGTTTGGTGACGAAGTCGCTGTTCTCGAACTCGAGCAGGTTGGGGTTGGAGGCGTGGATGTAGTGGATGGGCTTGGGCGGGCGCGGCGCGGGCGCGGCGGGGGGCGCGCGCCGGTAGCTGCGGTAATGTTCCGTGGGCACCGGCACGCCGGGCTGCTTGTTCTGGATTTATATAGTAGCAATTAGTTATTAGCTTTTATTCGGAAATTTTGTTCCAGATGCAAAACATGCAAAACACCTGTCACTAATTTAAGTTTGAAAAATCCGCTCTGAGACAGCAGACCTTTGTTACGGCTTGCATTATAATGTTACCCTTCCGATGCACGCGAAGCAAGACTGCGATGCGAGACCGAAACGGACGCAGGGCCACTACTTAGTATAATTATGGAGTACTAAACAATCCCCGCCACCGGTGGACGTAGCTAGTCCCTGATAATGGCTGGTTCGCTGGTCGCGGTCGCATAGATCGGAAGGCCTTTTAGGGTTACAAATCCTACTACAGTGTGTCCACTGACCTTAGTCTTGCTCTCCTCTTTGGTCCTGCCGCGCGAGAAGAACCGCAGATACTTGCGGTCGAGGCTCGCGACGTTCTCGCTCGAGCCGCGCCGCGTGAGTTTCCGGAGCGAGCCGAACTTGGACTTGCTGTCTCGCTCCCTCTCCCGCTCCTTGTCTCGCTCGCTCCGTCGCTCCGATTCCGCGTCCGACTCCGACTCCGAGTATTCCGTCTCCGAGTATTGCTTGGAGAGGTCCATCTGTAATCAATTGGGTTGTTGAATTAAATAGAAGAAAGTGAATTTTGGTCTACAAACGCCAGTAACGAAATACGTAAGTAAAGTATGATATAGATAGTATAGATATATATCAGTTATAGATTAATTTAAAATTATTAAAAAAATACCGACAACATCAAAAAATTCTACGTTAAATGCATTTCATATTTATGTTTTATTTTGAAAATAACTCTTAATCTAATTTCTTTGACAAATGTATTAGTCCAAAATGCACGCGAATGAAATCGTTCTAAAGGATTTTACTGTTATAGATAATATCTGACCTGGTCGTGCCGCAGCGAGGGCAGCAGAGTCGCTCGGTGTATGAGCTGCGTCCACGCGGCGGCCGCGTCGCGCGACTCACACGCGAAGTAGAACGCCGTGCCCGTGTGGTACACCTTGAAGGCATGCGCGCGCGACCGCACCTCCGCCGCCGCCGACACCGTCCAGCCCTCCAGGTAGATCATGCACGCGGCGCGCGAGTCCTGTAATGTTACGACTCAGTGGTAGGTACTCTATCTTACTAGGTGCGGTCCATGAGTTGTTAGCCTCACATAGAAAATAAACAGAACGTAATTTGGTTTTTCCTTTATGAAGTAGGTACAAGTCTCGACATGCACTGTATTGAGTTTCAACTTGTTCCATTTGGTACTTTAGTTTTGAGAGCGATTTACATGCATGCAGTCGAGTGATTTTCACAAAATGTATAAAATTGAATATCGCGCTGTTATAAAGTTTTTAACTAAATAAGGTCTAACGCCAATGCAAATAAAAAAAAGATTGACTGTCGTTTACGGTGACTCTTGCCCTTCGTATGCAACAGTAAAAAACTGGTCTAAGCTATTTCGTTGGGGTAGAGAATCATTGGAAGATGATCCACGTGAAGGAGGCCCTGTCACAGTGACGACCCCAGAAAATATTCAATTTGTGGAAGATATTGTTCTGACTGACCGTAGATTAAAATCAAAAGAAATTGCTGCACAGTCTGGTCTTTCAAAAACAAGTGTTCTTAGAATTCTTCACAAGCATTTACACATGACAAAAATTTGTGCAAGGTGGGTGCCACGAATTCTTAGTGCAGTCCAAAAGCAGCGACGTGTTGAATGTTGTGAAGAATTTTTAGAGCTTTGCCGCGATGACCAGGAAGCAATTATTCAATCGATTGTGACGGGCGATGAAACTATGATTCTCTACTACGATCCGACGTCTAAAAGGGACTCGATGGAATGGCACAGAAAGGGAGAACCGGCACCAAAAAAAGCTAAGTTTACCCAAAGCGGACTGTCAGGAAATCCGTGTCAAATTTTTGAGGTATTTTTAAACAATCAAGTGACAGTATACCTCCGGGGTGCGGTAGGCGTAGAGCAGGTTGTGCGCCAGCAGCAGATGTCGCTCGGCCCAGCGCGCGCGCCCGCCGCCGCGCACGCGCTGCCACACGCGCCCCGCCGCGCCGCGCGCCGCCAGCGACCGCGCGCACACCTCGCGCCGCTCTGTAACAATGACATGTCTATTTTAGTAAAGAAATTATGGGAGAATTATGTTAACTAGAGTGGGCCGTGTCCTATGTGATTCAACGGTCTCATAGTTAATTAGTAAAAGAGTTAATAAGTTTATGTTTTGCGACAATCGAGTGTCGTCCACGCAAGTCCAAACACCTTATTAATAAAAAATATATTTTGTTGTTCCAGGTATCGATGATCATTAGCCGACGGAGAACGAACGTACGGAGACCGTATTTTACCATACAGCGAGCAATCATTTCATTAAAAGTCCAACAAGGCACTTATAGCTCCCTTATTGTTGCAGGTGTAGTGTGTGTATCACCTCCCTACCTATATATTATAATGTAAGTTGATTTAAGAGGCAGTTAATAAACATTATTCGCGAAGACAACATCTTTCTTTAGACTCCCCAAGCCTGCACATTGCATGGCGACCCTGCCAGTGCTGCCCCGTGGCAGCGCTGAGCTGATGGAACAGAAACAATTTAATTGAACATAATATGACTATAGAAAGTGATGTAAAAATATGTGAACTTTAAATACAGTGGAAAAATGTGGACATTTAAGTGTAAAAAATGAACTAATTAAATAATAATATTTAACGGCCGTTAGCAAATAAATAATGTAGATTTTAATACTTATATTAAATAAATATTGTAGAAAATAAATACAAATCTAAAAGTGCTATACCTAATTATAAAAATAATTTGCGAAAAAAAAAAAACTGTAACTTTAATGGAAATAAAAAGTGTGGACAAAAATAAGGGAGCTGAGAAATTAAATCCAAAAAGTTGCAAGAAAAATATTATAATCATAAGCATGATATAAAAAAAGACTGTAAAGAAAAAAAAATAGATACAGAAGTTAGAGTACAAAACGAAATATTGGCCATCTGTTGAAGACAATCATTTTGAAGACTTTTGAGTGAAAATGAGCAGGTAGCTGAGAGTTGTTGGAGTCAGATGAGTGGAGATGGTGAGCAGGAAGCCGGGAGTTGTTGGAGTCAGATGAGTAGAGATGATGAGCAAGCAGCCGGCAGTTGTTGGTGTCAGATGAGTGGATATTATGTAGAGCAGGCAGCTGGGAGAAGTTCGAGTCGGAAGTGGTTGCAGCCGGGAGATCAGTGAGCAGAGCACAGAGATAAGAATAATTGGACGTCAGATTTTTTTTCTAGGCTTATTACGTAAAATTTTCATAATTTTAAAATGAATTGAACTATTTTACAAATTAAAAATGAACCTATGTACCTACTTATATCAGTAATGTTTATAATTAAAAAAAAACGTGTTTTAACATATTAAAAATTTTAATGAATACATTTATAATAAAATGTATTAAGTAACTACTATATTGAATAATATACAAAGGGTTACAAAATTTATTAAAGGAAAAGCATTTTAATGAAGATATTAATAAACTAAATTGAAATTGTAATAAGTATGTAGACTGTAGTATGTACTCAAAAAAAAAAACGTTAATATTTTGAATTTTTAAATGGAGAGATATTAAATTTAAGTGTCAGATTGGTTTGTGAAGTAAAGTTAAAATAAAATATCAAAAGCATATTATGCAAGTAGATAATATTGATGTTTATTTAATTATGTTGTCGTTTAAAGTTTTGAAATCAAGTATTCTCATAAATATTATTTTTTGAGTAAATTTTTAGATCTATAAAAAATGTATTGAATTATTGTTATGAATAGCCAACAAAAATTACAAATATGCATGCATGTTAATTGGGATTACATTAAAATGGTTATTGCACTTTTAATTACAGGCTATTCACTACATTTTGCTATAAAAAAAGTATCGGCTATGAAAATATTTTAAAAAAAGTAACAAATAAATTATGTAAATTAAAACAGTTAAATATTACAATTAAAAAAAAAAGTATGTTTACAAATTGTTAATGATATTAGGTAAAGCTTTTTGTAATTTCATTAGTTTCATGTGACTTTTAAAAGTTGAAATTAAATTATAATGTTATTATCTTGCAACTTAAGCCACCCCTTGTAGGTAGGTATATTTGGTACCTAGTAGAAGTTACCGTATTTAAAAAGGAATTTTTGGCTGAAGACAAGATTATTATAATATTGTAAGGATGTAATAGTAATACGAAAGTGAACTTTGTAATAAAATTAAATAAATGGGTGTTGACGATGTGTAAAGATATTTTAAGCAAATATAAATAATAATATTAGTTGTGACAGAAAGAAGACTTTAAAGAAAATAATATGAGTTAAAATAATTTGTGTCAGTTATTATTAACTATAATTAGTATTAATATTGAAATTTTAGATATTTGAAAATGGGAATACATAGTAACTCATTACTAACTAAATATTTTACGCAGTTGGTTAACGCAGGTAGGTAAGTTCCCACAGCAAACAACGCCTTTGCTGGGAAAGCGTCAAATATCTGCGGTGCCAGCACAGCATTCGCGCAACGAAATGTAAGTAGATACTATTTGTTAATCAAAGCAAACAACGTTATTGTACAAAAATATCTGTATCTTGGTTTGTCTTTTTTTTTATATATTTTTTTGTTTTGTGTTCATGTTTTATGTAAATCAAATATTATGTTATTGTGTTTTTGTAGCGGGAATCCATATTGTTTGTAATGTAATGTCCTATTTTTGTCTTATGTGATCGAATAAATGGCTTATTATTATTATTTTTTTTTTAAAAGATTTTTAATTTACAATACATAAAAATTCGTCATAAAATATGTCAATTTTGAAGGTTAATTTTTAAGGTAATAAAGTATTAGTTGAAAAAAAAAAACAATATATTTCAGATTTAAGATTCATGTTAAGGGGCTTACAACAGCTAATCGACCTTGAGCGATGCTTGCACACATGCATAAAATTTCTCAACGACATCTAGCGGTAAAAGCAATTAAGCGCGTTACACCACGGGATACTCAAATGCAAATGCTTGATGAGATTTTGACACTTTTTTTCCGAGAGATGGCGCTTTTATTATTAAACTTTTTTAATAACGAGATATTAATTATTATGGCCATAATAAATGATGACGACATTTTTCAAGCTACGAGACAGAAATTATAAACTAAATACGTTTATTTCTGTTTCGTAGCTTGAAAAATGATAATTCAATAATTTACATTTTATATACAAAATCATTGTTTTGTACCGACTGTTTTGTAAAACATTGCATACGGTTTTTAATAAATAATAAATTCAATGTATTTTGTACAAATATAATTATTTATAATTAACATTAAATAAACATATTAATATCCAATGCAAACAATTCAAAATCTTGTACGCTCATGAAGTAAAAATTCAAATAATATGCAATATGCAATGCATTATCTGGGGGCACGGCAGTGCCCCTGCCAAGTCGAGCGCGAAGCAAACACTGCCGTACCATCCTTTACTGGAACCATTTCGCCGCATTTTCAGGCCCCTATTTGAGAACCTCTGGATAAGACCAGAACGCAGAAATTTTCGTCATCCAATAAGCTATAATCACGTACTTAAAATCCAAAATTTTAAGTCTGTAGGTCATTTAGTTCCGAAGTTAAGCGAAAGCAAAGTTTCGCATTTTCGACACTCACTCACTCACTCACTCACTCACTCACTCATGATCATCAAAATAGAAATAGTACTTCCCATAAACTTAGAGAGCTGAAATTTGGTACAGAGTTGGGGTTTAATGGCCACATAAAGGGAAAACTATAAAAACTAGGATAATCGATCTGGGGGCACGGCAGTGCCCCTGCCAAGTCGAGCGCGAAGCAAACACTGCCGTACCATTCTTTACTGGAACCATTTCGCCGCATTTTCAGGCCCCTATTTGAGAACCTCTAGATAAGACCAGAACGTCGATCTTGGGGCACGGCAGTGCCCCCGCCAAGTCGAGCTCGAAGCAAACACTGCCGTACCATTCTTTACTGGAACCATTTCGCCGCATTTTCAGGCCCCTATTTGAGAACCTCTAGACAAGACCAGAACGTCGATCTGGGGGCACGGCAGTGCCCCCGCCAAGTCGAGCGCGAAGCAAACACTGCCGTACCATTCTTTACTAGAACCATTTTGCCGCATTTTCAGGCCCCTTTATTCTACTCGAACTTTATTCTACTCGAACATTACACAAATTACACTAAAATCTAGGAAAATAAATCAATATGCCCACGTTTCTACAAAAAGAAGTGAAATCCCACCAAAAACATTCTGTAAAAAACTAGCCAAGTCTCGATGGAGCTGCTTGTTTATCTCTAAAAAGTAATGAAATCTAGACAAAATCGTGCCAAGTCTAAGGTTCCTTACTGCGGTTTCTTTATTATTATAGTTAATGTTGTGTGACTTGGCCGTTGAAGGGCACACAAGGGTACAAAAGGGGCTCCATGACACCATTGCTCCAATACGTGTGTTGTACAATCAACAACAGTCTAAAATGAGACACTAGCGTCCAATTACCAACACCAGTATGGGCTATTATCTCGCTTAACAAACATAGGTAGTTACAAATGTAAACAAAATTGACTTGTACCCATTAAAGTATAAAGAATATTCAACGTTTTGAGATAGGCTTCATATAAAACACATTCAATAAAACTTATCTCTAAACATTATTACAAAACCCAATAATGAGTTGGCCACATCCAGTAAAAAATATGATAGGATTATATATCAATGATATTATTCTGTTTACGTGCTATGTTTTTACACAGTTTTACTAACTACCCCCGTTGTTTTTGATATAGGTGTACCAGAATCTCATGGCAAATAGGGAAAAAAAAATTTGTAGTGTGCAATACTGGGGAAATTGGATTAAACGATCTTGATACTGGTTAATATTTAATTATGTCTTTAGTATTATTGAACATGAATTATAATAAGACTGTATGAAGAATGTTCGGTGTATAATATAGAAATCTAGCTTTTGCCCGCGGCTTCGCCCGCGTGGAATAGTGTTCTTGGAGAAAAAACTACTTCGGCGAATAATTCTCTACCTACTTACAGCAATATACTACTGATACAATATTGAACATGTTTTTAGGTTTGCCCAATGCAAATTGTTAAAAATGGGACCCTATCACCTCGATACGACATGCGCGACCACTTGATAATATACTTACATAATAAGTACTTGAATATAAATTTTACCATAATCTTATAATATCTTAAAGACTATTAAATACTTAAAGACTATTATTTTAAAAACTCGCATCAAAATCCGTTGCGTAGTTTTAAAGATTTAAGCATACATAGGGACAGACAAAAAAGGGACTTTGTTTTATACTATGTAATATAATGATATTTCATGAAAAATAAATCAATCGTGAATTACTTTATATACTTATTTATTACGAATAACATACAACTAATTGGCAACAGTTTATTTAATGTTGGAATTTCCTTCCGAACTGTATAGAACTCGTTTACTTTATTCCTAATCAACTATAAATCGAAACTGTCTTATGTTGATTTTCTTTTTTCCTCCTCTCCTCCTTTTACCAGGCATGGAAAACAAACCATCATTCGATGTGCCATCAGCTACGATTCACCTTATAGTAGTACTGGAAACACATTTAAAGAAGTCACAATAATTACCTAAGAAAATATAAAAAAACTAAAAGTATCAAAACAACTCACTCTAACTTACCGGTCAACTCTACCACGAACTTTAAATTATAAGATTGAGTTCGATTTACACCTTCTTCTTTCTGTATTTTACTATAGACATAGAAAACAATATTTCTCGCTTGAGATCGAATTGCCTTTTTGGATATTTTCACAAAAACAACAAATTCCAAGAACATAATCACAAAATTTTAGCAGCGGTTGACAGATCACGTACTTTGATTTGACGGGTCATACTTGACATTGCCATATGAAAATCACATTTTTTATTTTTTTTAAAATGCCATCAGATTCTGGTAGAGCTATAATTAGTGTTAAGACTATTATTTGTGTAATGAATTTGGTTTGTGTAATTGTGACACGTCTCTGTAGCCTGTACGTTCTGAGTCTTTGTAACTTATTGTAAAATATGTTTTCTCATGTAAAGTGAATTATTATTAGTTCTTATGAGAAATAAATGTCTTAAATCTAAAAAAAAAAAATGGGAGTGGGATTTCACTTCTTTTTGTAGAAACGTGGGTAGAAAAAAATATTGATTTATTTTACTAGATTTCAGTGTAATTTGTTTATTTAATTTGTGTAATGATCGAGTACAATAAAGTTAATCGTTCGACTATTTCTTCTTGTAAACTTGTAAACATAAATATAAAAGCCAGTCTAGTCTTATCCAGAGTTTTCCTTTAATTTTATTTATATGCGTATCAAAAGCAGAAAGGGAGGCATTCGCCCAGCAGTGGAATGCTACGGACTAGATTAAATTAGAAGATGTGTCCCACTTCGCTAGGTTTTTGAAATGACAGTCGATTTTTTTATGTACCAATAGAAGAAGGGGGGCATTACCATATCTCTAATCAGCTGAAACCAGCTGAGGATTCTTCATCAGATACTTCAGACCTTCGATTTTTGACATCAAATGAAGCGGCCCACCACCATGTTGAATATTTTTTGTAAAGGCGGTATGTCGATCTCTAATAGTTTGGTTGGGCTCTTGTGTTTTCTAATCAGGGTCACCAGGTACTCCAGATGTTCGATTATCCTAGTTTTTATAGTTTTCCCTTTATGTGGCCATTAAACCCTAACTCTGTACCAAATTTCAGCTCTCTGAGTTCATGAGAAGTACTAGTTCTATTCTGATGATCATGAGTGAGTGACTGAGTGAGTGAGTGTCATAAATTCAAAACTTTGCTTTCGCTTAACTTCGGAACTAAATGACCTACAGACTTAAAATTTTGGATTTTAAGTATGTGATTATAGCTTACTAGATGACGAAAATTTCTGCGTTCTGGTCTTATCCAGAGGTTCTCAAATAGGGGCCTGAAAATGCGGCGAAATGGTTCCAGTAAAGGATGGTACGGCAGTGTTTGCTTCGCGCTCGACTTGGCGGGGGCACTGCAGTGCCCCCAGATCGACGTTCTGGTCTTATCCAGAGGTTCTCAAATAGGGGCCTGAAAATGCGGCGAAATGGTTCCAGTAAAGGATGGTACGGCAGTGTTTGCTTCGCGCTCGACTTGGCGGGGGCACTGCCGTGCCCCCAGATAATAATTATAATAGGTCTATGGTTCATAGTAATTGATCCTCGAATTGATGAAATGCATGTTTCGAACTTTCGACTCACCTGTACTATGAACAAATGTTGCAGAAAACAACTAAGTACCTAATATTTATATCTATTACCAATATTATAATAGGTAAGTATTTTTCGTTTATTTTAGGATAATATGGCAGTATGGGTAGGTAATCACTAATTATAACCAACTTACTCGTGATAGTCATCTTTAAATTTGATGAATTTATTTCATTTTTATCACCAAGTCTTGGTCGTTTTTTGAAAAATCTAAGTGAATAATAATTATTATATTATTACAAAATAAATAGGTTTATAAACAATAAGTGACGACTGACGAGCTTCGGGTTTTGTTTTATGAAAGTACACATGGGGTACTTCTGATTCATTAGAATTTTGAAGCGTCTTTTTCCTGTAAGATTTTTTGTGAATAGGTAGGTAAATGATAGGTACAGAAATTTAAAAAGTTAATTATTAAATTCGAAAGCCACTAGCGAGGCGCGATCCCAGGACCATTCGATACCGAGGCCCGGAGTGCTAGGCGTACCGCTTGAGCTACGCGGTCATATGAAACATTTGCCAAATTTCTGTACTGTCTTTAGCACTGAATACACGTTAGCTCACGTTACACTAGACGGTAAGCGATTCAGTACCAGCGGCTCGATAGTAACCAAATTAATCAGACCCCCACCCAGCTCAGCGGTGTAAGATTTATTTTCGTTACGGAATTAAATAAACGAACAAATGCGTAAAAACATAAACGAGCACAATAAAAATTCGTAATCATTGGAACATACTTAAATTATTCTTTGTACAAAATATTATTTACAAATAAACACTCGATTGACTCAACTGGTTAGATTTATTGGTCGACGGAGCGCAAATACGTCCTCCCCTCACGAGATAGCCGGCGGCACTGTCGCTACAGGGCACTCACGCACACACGCTTACGCTAAGTCTAGTCGGATTGTGAAAATATGGAAAATACTTGATTACTGCAAATTATGGATTTAATTTAAAAAAATAAAACACTATGAAAGTAGTACACTGGTAGCCAAATATTGTCCATAAATTAAATCATTATTGAGTGCAATTTACTACATATACCGATCATTTTAAGATTTTATTAGAGGTATGTTTGCGATTTTTTTCTATCGAGAAAAGTAAGTTGAATCGTGTTTTGAAAACACTATGGATATAGCATATATTCTGAATAATATTATATATCTTTCTCAATACAATTACCGCATTCTATCATATAGATATTCCGTTTAGAAATCTCGCATTTAGGTCTTCTAAGCCCCTTAAGTATTATTTAAATTAATTTCACGAAATTATTTTTATTTGAAATAAGACTGAAAACGAATAGTGTGTTTTAAAATATTTTGGTATGTCACTTAGAAGTTAGAGGTATTTTTTTTTTCGTCATTTAGTTAAAATAGAAAGTCCAGAATATTGAAGTAATTAAATTTTGTTAAAATTTTGATATTGACCTCTTATCGAGAAAGTTCGTTTGGTATTTTTAGTGGCAATTAAATTCTATATTAATAGTACCTAGATGGACCACCCATGTCCATGATATGAGATCATCAATGATTGGTGTCGAATAACAGATCATCTCAACTTTACATGCACCATTTGTGGTACAATGCAAAACATTAGCAATACGATGCATGAGCATAAGCAATATACACCCAAAAGTGTCAAGTAAACATGCCATATTTAGCTTGGAAAGATTGCATGAATTTACACGTGCACAAGATTGTGTTGCAATTTGCAACATCGATTTTCCTTAAGGACGATTAATTTTAGTAAATTTAAATAATAACAATAAAAAAAAACTTTGCCAATATTTAGAAACAGACTTAATTTAACTTTTTGTATTACCTATATTAAAAAAGGAAAATTTGAAAGTAAGTAAACATTGGTACACATTTTTTTTTTACTACAATATCTACATAGGGTAGGTCTGTGCGTTATTTTTGTTTTGTAATGCGGTGACTGAATAAAACACAACCTATTAATATTTCTAAATTAATAGGAACTCTGGGAGTCATATAATTCGTTTACTTTATTTCAGATTTAGGAAAAAAAATAGGAACGTAATAAAATACAATTAATTAATAAATTACACGTCGTTAACTTTCGAACTGGTGATATTAATTTAATTTATTTTGTAATAGTAACTTTAACTTTTTGGAAAGTAAAAGCAGAGTAAAAGAGGTTTAAATAAAAATAATAAGTTGCTCAATATACAGATTTTTTTTATTAAGATGTAATGTTGCTATGTATTCCAATCCAATCCAATTCAATTATGCTTAGAACGTAGAAATCAATTAAAAAAAATATACATATTTCATGGTTACTTTTAAAGTTATAAAAATAATACAATTATATTAGAAAAAGTAAGGTAAAGGAGGAATCAGGAAAAAGAAAGGATATGTAAAAATCTCAAAACGAGACAATTATTTCTTAGAAATGTATTAAATTCTTTTTAACTACTTTGTAAGTTGATTAGCTACATTTTCTGAGATTTTATACTGGATATGACTAACATGGATTTACTTAAAATATTTACGTTCATACGAGATATGACGTAATATTATTGTGAAAAGAATTAGGAATGTGCTATTTAGTTTGTAACATAGCTGTAGTCTATGTAGGGATGTAAAGAAAAGATTATTTTGAAATAAGGATTTGGGTTTGAGTTTTATAAGAAGATATTTGATTGGAACGCAAAAGAGCTACAATACATGTTACAGTCACTATGCGAACAAAGTAAGAAAATTGGTCTAAACATCAACGAAAGGAAAACAAAAATTTTAACAAATAGAGAACAAATCCCAATTACCATATCAACAGGACAAATAGAATACAAGGAAGAATACCTATACCTAGGACATTTAATATCATTCGAATCATGCAATGAGAAAGAAATAAACAGAAGAATCAAATCAACTTGGACTAAGTATTGGAACATGAAAGAGATCTTCAAGAGCTCCCTACCAACACACTTAAAAACTAAAGTCATGGAAACCTGCCTAATCCCCTGTCTAACATATGCTTGTCAAACATGGGCATTAACTGAAGAGAACTTGAGGAACATACAAGTATGCCAAAGAGGTTTAGAGAGAAGCTACACGGGGACAAGACTTACAGACAAAATCCGTCATAGTGTCATAAGATCTAAAACGAAGGCCACAGACGTCAAACAGAGAGTACTTAGTCTCAAATGGAAATGGGCAGGCCACTTACAAAGGGTCACTGACGATAGATGGACCAAGACTCTAACCAATTGGTACCCCATAAATAAAAAACGTAAGAGAGGAAGACCTTACAAAAGATGGAGTGATGACATAATCAAGATAGCAGGTAAAACTTGGTCCCGCACAGCTCGAGACAGATCAATGTGGAATAAAATGGAGGAGGCTTTTACCGCAGATGCGGTCCTTACCACTAAAAATGCTTAAGGCAACAACTTCAAAGAACATAGAATTTAAGAGAAACACACCAATAAAAATGATAAATGCACAACTTGTAAGGAAATAATAAAGCTATTTTATTTTATTTTTATTTTTATTTTATTTGATTGGAATAGAATAGTTACTAGGTAGACAGGGATGCTTCGATGTTTGGAATGTCTAGTAGCTGTTGGTTTGATCACCCAACAGTTAATGGATATTTTAAATATTGAGTGCATCAAAATTATGGAATAGGTTATTTTGTTAGGAAATTGGATAGGTTAAGGTGAAAAATGCCATAGTGCATTAACCAAATGCTAGCTAAAATGCTATGTATCTATGTGTTTAAATAAAATGCTAAAAGCATAAATAATAAAATACGCAAGGTAATCCTTCATTCGATCATGGTGTAAACGAGATTTCTCTGTGAGAATAGTTGGAGGTCAAGAAGCCTTAAAAGAAACCCTTGGTATTAAAATATGGTACAAATATGATACAAATATAAAATAAATGGTACTTAGAGCATGCTCGGCGGGAACAATCCTCCACTTAATAAAAATGGTTGGAGACATATTATTATATTGTGTTGGTTAGTCTTAAAATAGGTCCCGTTTAATGTTATATAAATAAATAAAGTATTGTACCAAAATAAAGTGCGCACGTGAAGTATTAAAATAAATAAAATAAAGTACCATAATAATAAATACTTTAAAGTCGACTATAAATAAAATTATAAAAATGTATACGAGTAAATATTAAATATGAATAATAAAAGTGTATTCTATTATGATTTATGAAAAAGCATGCATATTATGAAAATAATGATAAATGAAAAAAGGTACCTGATGATGTAAATGTAAGTGACTGGCCAGTCCACTAATCAAGTGTATTAGTAAAAATAAATGTAAAGATATTATGTGAAATGAAATAATAAGGAAATGAATATGAAAATGGATTCACTTATAGTGAAATGGAGGTTGTATTTCTTTTTCAGTGACAGAATATATATAAAATAATAATAGTGAGGAGGTAAGGATTTTTTTGTTAGGAAATGTGAAATATTTACTTAAATTAAATATATTATAAAAGATTAAATTTATTAAAATCAATTATGTAACCATGTAAAAAAATCTTAATTTGAATTTAAGTCAGCAACTTAGTTTTGGTATTACCGTTTATTTTAATTAAATATATCGTCAACATCCCATATCTTAAATTAATATTAAAAACATGTTTTACGAATTTTAAATATAAATGACACAGATTTGTATTTATTGTCATAAGTTGGGTATTAGTAGGAATATATAATATTTTTTTTATAAAAAGTAATTAAGGAGGTTTTAATGTTAAGTTATTTATAATGAAAAAAAAATGTATCCAATTTGTTTTTTCAAAAATAGGGGGGAGGTGTAGTGTGTGTATCACCTCCCTACCTATATATTATAATGTAAGTTGATTTAAGAGGCAGTTAATAAACATTATTCGCGAAGACAACATCTTTCTTTAGACTCCCCAAGCCTGCACATTGCACAGGTGTCTACGGGCGACGGTGATGGATTAGCGAGCGACCAATATTTATGTGCAATGACTAATGAAATGTGTCAGGTTGCCAGAAGGCATTAATTATGTCAAATAAGAACTATACACTCACTGGCCAGTATCGAGTTCTTCTTCTTCAGACTCCGTGTCTTGGACGTGGGGAAGATGGCGCGCACGCCGGCGCGCTCGCCGCCGTCGCCCACCACGATCTCGTCGCGCCGCCGCCCCCCGCGCTCAGCCCCTCGATCGCTCCCTCGCTCCGTCTGCCCGCATAAACAAAATATTATATTATAAAGTTAACGATTCATACAAACGGTAAAACCTTGTCAGGAAAATAAAAAACCTGCACTGAGTGCGCTTCATTTTTTTAATGCAGCAACACCACGAAGTGCTGAGATGTGATTTAGTTTCATTAGCCCCCGGCGCAAACGGAGGGTGTTAGTCTGACGCATCTGTGTGTCCGTTTGTGGCATCGAAGTTCCCAACGGATGAAACGATTTAGATGTTTTTTTTAATTAATTTAATCAAATGTATTCTAAGCTATGCTCATCGTCATTAGCTGGCTTACCGGTTGACAATATCAGAGACAATTTAAAACAAAGATAAGGTGAGGTTTCCTATGATATAATATGATATAAGTACCGGCGGACTGTCGGGCTCGCAGTTGATGGGCGGCATCTCGCGGCGCTCGTGCGACACCAGCTGGATGTCGTGCTTGCTGATGTGGCGCAGCGGCGACAGCGTCTGGAATGTTCGGTTCGGATTAGAACACACCACGTACATACCGCGGACAAAGAAACTTAGAAAAAAAATGTTACGTCATAATTATTATTATTCTTTTATATAAAAATTATTCTAACAATAAAATGAAACAACAAAATGTATCCAGTTATTTTATTTAAATTGAAATTACGAAAAATAAATTTGCAATTAAGTTTTTCACGACGAAACAGAAAGTTAAAACTCAAAGGGTGTATTTTACGGCACTCGCGGAGGTCAACTTGGAGGGTTAATTAATAATACTAAATCAATTAACACTCGATATATTCTCTCAAAAAATTCTCACATTAACAAAAATCAATTACAACTATATAAATCGCAATCGTGCAAGCGATAGCGTGATTCACGAGCCTAACAGCGACATCTAGTGATAACAATATGAAACTATACTATAGGAATGGCGGTCGTGCAAGCGATAGCGTGATCTACAAGCACCCCAGTGCCATCTAGTGAAAACAATATGAAATTATTTTTCTTATAAAAATTGAATTTCCACTAACATACCGCCCACCAAGGACATATTGCCAAATGTCCTTTAATGAAAATATTGAGCAGTTACAATAGTTAACATTTTGACTCCAAACTTAACCTAAACAAATTGAACTGATAAACAAACTTCAAAGGGAACAATAATTATTCCTACAGATACTATCTTAACACATAGCATAGATATAGCACAATGTAATAATACAAAGAATAAACAATTACAGTTACACTGTCAACGGCAATGAAATCAATTTTGACGCCGGACGTTTAAAAATAGAGTTCCCAGTGCGTATCGATACAACACGCGTAATTCCATCCGGTCCAGGATGCTTTTGCTCTACCTTCCCCATTAGCCACTTGCCAGGTGCCATATCATCCTCCTTAACCAATACGACGTCTCCCACCGCTGGCTCCGGAGTTCTGTAACTCCATTTATAGCGTTGCAGAAATTGATTTAGATAGTCTTGAGACCAACGCCGCCAAAATTCTTGCATCATGCGTTGGGTTAGTTGCCATCGCTTCAGAGACGTTATGTTAGACCTTTCGTAATTTAAATCGGGAACCACAACCAACGGTTCTCCAATCAAGAAATGACCTGGTGTTAGTATGGTAAGCTTGTCCTGGTCCTCAATATATGATAAAGGCCTCGAATTGAGACAGCTCTCAATCTGGGCGAGAACAGTAATCATCTCTTCAAAAGTAAGCGTAGAGTTTCCTATAACTCGTTTGAGATGATACTTAGTGGACTTTATTCCTGCCTCCCAAAGTCCACCAAAATTTGGCGCACGTGGTGGAATGAAATGCCACTCTGTGCCACAGTTGGCTAGTTCTTCTGCTAGTTCGGGATGGCTTGTCCCTTTTTCGTGGTCAAACAAATGTGATAACTCCCGAGCGGCTCCTACGAAATTAGTCCCGTTGTCACTATGTAATTCAGCACAGCGACCACGTCGAGCCACAAATCGCTTAAAAGCTGACAAAAATCCTTGAGTGGACATGTCACTAACGGCTTCCAAATGCACCGCTCTAGTTGCCATGCATATAAACAAAGCAATGTATCCTTTATAGGATTTGTTACCTCGGCCCTTTGATACTCTGATGCTTATGGGGCCAGCATAATCTACACCACTACTTAAGAAAGGTTTACTGGGCGTCACGCGGGAAATTGGTAATTGTCCCATCAGTTGTGTCGTTGCCCTTGCTGCATATCTAATGCATTTTACACATCCTCGCACAAACTTTTTACAGAGCAACTTAACCCCAATGATCCAATATTTGGACCTTAAATAAGTAATCATCATTTGTGGACCTCCATGCATAGTTTTCTTGTGGGCGTCATCTATTAAAAGGTTAGTTATGAAAGAATTTTTAGCTATTAAGATAGGATGTACCCTTTGATAATCCAATTTTGATAATTCTAATCTACCTCCGACTCTTATCATTCCTTTATTATCCAAAAATATATTCAACGATTTTAAACTACTGCTTTTAATTTCCTTTTTATTTTTCAGATCCTTTAATTCATTTTCAAACCCTTCTTCTTGGCTTCTTTTTATACTAATTTCCAAAGTACTTTCTAATTCTTCTCTCGACAAATACTGCTTATCCATTTCACATCTATTGACTCTTTGTTTTCTTATTTTGTTTGCAAATCTACGACAATAGGCTAATACTCTGACCATCTTGTTCAACGATGAAAACTTGTTCCAAAACGAAACATCAAATATTATAGTATGCGATTTAACTTCTTCTAAATTTGTTATAAGATATTTTGGCCTTTTATAATCTATGATTTGATCCCTAAGAAAGGGCGGACCTTGCCACCACAAAGTAGTGTCTTCTAATTCTGAAGGAGGAACGCCGCGAGACGCACAATCTGCCGGATTTAGTTTGGATGATACGTGGGACCAATGATGCGAATCCAATGTGGTCAATATATCTGAAACTCGGTTGGCCACAAAAGTTTTCCAACGGCTCGGGTGACCATTCATCCAGGCTAAAACCACTTCGCTATCTGTCCAAGCATGCCAGTCTGACTTTGGTATCTCCAACACTTCGCCAACTTCTCGAATTAATCTCGCGAGCAACGTTGCTCCGCACAATTCTAATCTAGGGATTGAGACTTGTTTTATAGGTGCTACCTTCGTTTTAGAAGTGATTAAACATATATTTATATGACCCATTGTGTCAACTACTTTGAGATAAACCACCGCTGAGTATGCCATTTTAGACGCGTCCGAAAACCCGTGCAGCTCTAATTTCACCGTGTTCGAACTAGTGTGTGACCAGCGTGGAATTCTTATTCGAGTCAACGATGCCAGATCAGTATAGTAAGTACTCCATTCTTTTAACAATGTGCTTGGGATTGGTTCATCCCAATCCAAGCCCGCTAACCACAATTTTTGAATGTATATTTTGGCAATTACTATGGTTGGGGCTAACCAACCCATTGGATCAAATAATCTTGAAATATTTGATATAATTTTTCTTTTTGTTACAGGTGCTGCTGTCGGCGTGAGGTCCAGGGAGTATTGGAAAACATCATCGTTGGAGTTCCAGGTAAGTCCCAGTATTTTAGTTACATCGTCCATTTTTATTTTTAATATTTTATCAGTTCCCTTCTCACTTTTTATTTTGTTTAATAATACTTTACTGTTACTGTTCCACTTTTGTAATTTAAACCCCCCTTTTCCTAATACTTTACTAATTTCTGCATATATTTGAAATGCTTCTTCTATATTCTCAGCGCCGCTCATAAGATCGTCGACGTAGAAATCCTTTATTATTATATCTTTGATATGTTCTTTTTCTTGACATTCATCTCTAGCCACCTGTTGCAGTGCTCTAACTGCCAGATATGGCGCCGATGCAGTACCAAAGGTTACGGTAAGTAATTCATATTTTTCAATTGCGTCTTTTTCTCTCCACAGGATTCTTTGTAAGTGTGTATCGTCCCGGTTCACTAATACTTGCCGATACATTTTGATTATGTCACTCGTAAGACATATTTTGTGTCTTCTCCATCTCATTAGAGTATGGCGAAGCTCCATTTGTAAAGTAGGGCCCACTAATAAATTGTCATTTAACGACATCCCGTTTGAACCTTTACAGGATGCATCAAATACCACTCGAACTTTAGTGGTATCCTTTTCTTCCCTAACAACGGCATGGTGCGGTAAGTAGACTGCCTTTTTATTATTTACTTTATCTTCAGTCACTTTTTCCATATGTTTCAAATCTATGTATTCTGCTATAACTTTTTTGTAATCTCTTTTCAAGTTAGGATTTTTCGTTAATCTTATTTCTAAACCTTTCAGCCTTTTTTCAGCAATAGCTTCGGAATCACCTACATTAGAAACAACACTGTTATCACGCACAGGTAATCTCACGATATATCTGCCGTCTTCATTTCGCGTTGTAGAAGATACAAATAATTTTTCACATTTAACCTCTTCATCCGTCATTATTCGTTTTGTTCCAGAAGGCTCGGCTTCCATTTCCCAAAACCTTCGCAGCAACTCATCATCTTGGACGTTAGTATGCATTACCGTAATATGCGAGTAAGTATTACATGTATCAATTTCGACTACTCCTGACAATACCCAACCAAACATTGTTTCTTGTGCCAATAGTGTACCACTTATATTTTTCTTAATTCCTTCCTGAATAACTTGACTGAACACCTCAGCACCTAGTAAAATGTCTATTTTATTGGGTCTGAAGTATTCAGGATCCGCTAGTTGATTATCTTTCAGATCTACCCATTCTACGCGAGCTACTTTTACAGCTGGGAGAAGGGCTGTAACTGATGTCAAAACATAGGCGTTTATCTTTAACTGAAAGTTTGGGTTCAGCCTTGATTTAATCTTGAGTGCTACCATAGACGTCGCAGTGGCATTTTTCTTGCCGCCCACCCCGAAAACCGTGTTTCTAGATGGCGTTTTCTTTAGACCTAAGTATTGGACCATGGACTCCGTAATAAAAGATCCTTGGGAGCCTTGATCCAACAAAGCTCTGATCATCCGATAGTGTCCTGTTTTTGACTCGGCTTCTACTAGCGCTGTAGTTAGCAAAACAGTATTTTTTCTATTCTCAATTGAATGACACGACACTATTGGACTCACTGCAGACGCTTCTTCTTGGGCGCTTGAAGTGACATTATCTCCGCGAGTATCATGTATTAATGTGTGATGACGACGTTTGCACTCCTGGCACCTGACATTACTCTTACAAGATTTTACTGAGTGATTAGAGCCAAGACATCTAAAGCATAAACCCTTATCCTGAACGAAATTACGCCTGCTATCGACAGATTCTTTGACAAATTTCGGACAATACTGAATTTTATGATTATTGTCGGAACAATATACACAAGATACATTTAATTTATCTTTGAACACATGAAAAGATTGAGCATGCTTTGGTTTTCTATCTGGTTTTTCATCCAAATTTTCTAATCCTCTAAATCTACCAGTTAAAAATTCACAAAAATTGTCAAATGTTGGTAAATCATCACCTTGTTCTGTCGACAATTGTAACTCCCAAGCCTTTTTAGTATCTTTATCTAATTTAGCACTTACTATATAAATAATTAATACGTCCCAAGATGACGTGTCTATTCCTATATTTTTAATTGATTGCAAACAATCACAAGTTATATTTAACAGTTTCTTAATCTCAAAGGCCGACTCGGTAGTTATAGATTTTTGACTAAATAAACGTTTTAAAGCTCCGTTTGCTAAAAATCTTTTGTTGTCATACATAGATTCTAATTTTTTCCAACATACCATATAATTATCAGACGACACATTACAATTTCTCAATAAAAGTTCAGCTTCTCCAGTCAAATATCCTTTGAGGTAATATAATTTTTGTGCATCGTCTAATTTACAATTTTTATGTATTAATCCAACAAACAAATCCTTAAAGGTCTGCCATTCGGTGTATTTACCAGAAAATAAAGGAATTTTAACCTCCGGCAATTTGAAATGATTAACTTCCTTTTGACCAGTTTCCATCTTATCATTTGAATCGATGCATAATTTGCTACTATTCAAAGCCTCTTTAAGTTGAGTTTTAAATTCAATATAAAACTCCTCAACTTCATCGTAAACACCACATTTATAATAATTAGAACTATGTAAATCTGACTTTTTTATCTCGCTAATTATTTTAATATGTGTTTCATGAAATAATTTCCACGATTGCTCTAATCGTTCTATACGCGTTTCAATATGTGTTGAAGTAAGACGCTGTTTAGGACATTTTTTAAAGTTAGACTTTGCCTTAACAATATTAGCCTTTAACTCTTCTTGAATATTATTAAGTTCCTCCATTTCTAATTTTAAACAAACGTATATTAAGCAAAAGTAGAATTTATTTCTAAGTTATAATTAAATCTAAAGTTGATACTAATTATTGTAAGTTCAAACAATGAAATTAAAACTACAAGTGTTCTTATTCTTCTGAACTTTTTAGACTATGTCCCTCGTTGTTTTCACAAAATAATTACAAGTCCACGCTTCGAAGTTCAATTTTTACCGAACTTTTTTGAAGACGAAACTTGTGCACTAAATAAACATTTTAACGTACTCACGGTTTCACTTCACTCACTGATACTTCTTGGTGACGTCACTCGTCACTGTACTCGGCGCCGTTACCAGGCAAACACCGTACCCAGTACTGCTGCTGCTCTTGACCCTCGCGTCGCTGCTGCGGATGTCCTCCCACCAGTCCAGTCAAGCTGCACCACGCTCCAACTGGCTGCTCCACGCTCCAACTGGCTGCTCCTCAGGATACCTCTCACCTGGTACCCCACTTGAAGGGGCTGCTCTGGACAGCGATCCACTGCCCAGTAATTCGACGCGTAGGGTGGTATGGTCACTACCACCGACGACCACTTTACACTCGCGAACTATCGCGACCGTATCCGACTCGACCAAGGACCATGTATTTTACGGCACTCGCGGAGGTCAACTTGGAGGGTTAATTAATAATACTAAATCAATTAACACTCGATATATTCTCTCAAAAAATTCTCACATTAACAAAAATCAATTACAACTATATAAATCGCAATCGTGCAAGCGATAGCGTGATTCACGAGCCTAACAGCGACATCTAGTGATAACAATATGAAACTATACTATAGGAATGGCGGTCGTGCAAGCGATAGCGTGATCTACAAGCACCCCAGTGCCATCTAGTGAAAACAATATGAAATTATTTTTCTTATAAAAATTGAATTTCCACTAACAAAGGGATTGACACCAATGAATGTACCATAAATCGATATAGTTTTGGCACTTTAAGTACACGTTTGTATTTGACGGGTTTCGAAATCGATTTAATTTATCAATTTATTATATCGATTTAATTTCTTAAGGGTAAATACAACACCATAAACTTCAAATAGATTTAGACAAACCATCTTCGTCCACCGAAAACACTATAGTAAGTAGATACTAAAATTTGTTATGATGTATAAATGAAGCGATATAAATAAATTTTATTTTCTTTACATTTTGTGTCTACGTTAAAAATACAAGTTCAATGAAATAAAATATTAAGAAATCAGCACAAAAGTGTGTGACCAATAACATGTTCACATTCACCAATTGAAGTACATATGCCATTTTGGCCTTTACTCTGATGACTCACTGCATTCTTAACGCGAATATAGTATAGTGAGAAATATTTATTTATTAATTACGCTGCTGAGCCATGTCTATAAGCTGTTTTCAAGAGTAATAACGAATCGTCTCGAACGGAAGCTTGATGACTTCCAGCCTCCCGAACAAGCCGGTTTCCGAAGAGGCTTTAGTACCATAGACCACATACATACGCTACGGCAGGTTATACAGAAAACCGAGGAGTATAATCTGCCACTGTGCTTGGCGTTTGTGGACTATGAGAAAGCCTTTGATTCGATTGAGATCTGGGCGGTGTTACAGTCTCTTCAGAGATGCCGGATCGACTACCGGTACATCGAAGTGTTGAAGTGTTTATATAGTAAAGCCACCATGTCCGTGCGAGTACAGGAGCATAGCACAAAGGCGATTCCATTGCAGCGCAGCGTCAGACAGGGAGACGTCATCTCTCCGAAACTGTTTTCCGCTGCATTGGAGGATGCGTTCAAACCCCTGGACTGGCAAGAACTTGGGATCAATATAAATGGTGACTACATCACTCACCTTCGATTTGCCGATGACATCGTGGTTATGGCAGAAACTCTGGAAGACCTTAACACTATGCTAGAAGACCTCCGTAGAGTTTCACAACAGGTGGGACTTAGTATGAACATGGATAAGACGAAAATTATGTTTAATGCCCATGTTGTACCCACCCAAGTGACCGTTGGAAATTCTACGCTCGAAGTTGTTGACGACTATATATACCTAGGGCACAAAGTCCAGTTAGGTAGGTCCAACTTCGAAAAAGAGGTCAACCGTCGAATCCAGCTTGGCTGGGCAGCGTTCGGGAAACTCAGAAACATTCCTCGTCAAAAATTCCTCAGTGCCTGAAGACAAAAGTTTTCGAGCAGTGTGTGTTACCGGTGATGACATATGGAGCCGAAACGTGGTCATTCACAACGGGACTTATTCAAAAGCTTCGTGTCGCTCAAAGAACTATGGAGAGGGCTATGCTTGGAGTCTCTCTACGTGATAGAATCAGAAATGAGGAAATCCGTAGCAGAACTAAAGTAACCGACATAGCCCAGCGCATTAGCAAGTTAAAGTGGCAATAGGCTGAACATATAGCCCGTAGAACCGATGCCCGCTGGGGCCAAAAGGTTCATGAGTGGAGACCACGAACTGGACGCCGAAGCGTAGGACGGCCTTCCACCAGGTGGACAGATGACCTGAGAAAAGTCGCAGGAAGTCGGTGGATACAGGCCGCGAGCGACCGGTCGCACTGGAAATCTATGGGGGAGGCCTATGTCCTGCAGTGGACGTCACCAGGCTGAAACGGAGAAATGACCTTTAATCACTACATAACAATATAAGGAGTTACCTGTGTGGAGTCCGTGAGTCTGGGGCGTGGGCGGGGCGCGGGGACGGGCGGGTCGCGCGGGGGGTCCGGCGGCGGGGAGCGCGTCAGGCGCGGCGGAGGGGAGCGCGTAAGGCGCGGCGCGGGCGCGGGGCGCGGGGGCGGCTCGGGGGGCGTGTCCGGGGCCCGCCGCCGCTCCACGCAAGGTACCGGATACCTGGAAAAATTAAATATAATAAATCAGTGTACAAACAGCACTCGTTGGATTTGGTAATTTATCATCCCTTCTATTAACTGTAGAAACACTACAGTCCTTTTTGGTCCTTCTTATAAACAATTATTTTATCGATTGTTTAGCTTATCTAACCTAACTTCAACAAAAAAGAGAATAGATTATATAATGCTATTAATTTACCGACTACCGTTCAATAAAGAAATACAAGGTATTAAATATAAATATTAGGTATCCTTGTATTTCATTATTTGGTCGAATTTATTTTTGATTAACTTTAGATTAAATTGAAAACAGAGTGTATTGAATAGACTGAAGTGACGCCTATTCACGTGACGGCTGACGCCGTTGAATCCACAGCGCGCCTTATTATTTACTATACTACTGCCCTGCGTCCAGCAATGGCTCATCTATTGTCACTGTGTGTACACAATACTCACTTTGTGGTCAGCTCGCAGTTGGCGCGCATCACGGGGTTGACGCTCTCCACCTCGGCCACGGCCTCCGCGCGCACGCGCAGCGCCTCGCCGATCTGCGAGCTGGACTTCTTGAAGTCGAGTATCTGTCCGCCGCGGGGGTCGGGGGGCGGCGGCGACTCGGGGATGGGCTGAGCGATGTGACGCAATTCAATTACCATGATATTAAAAAAATTTAACTCCAACATAGTCAATCAGTAAGTAATGATTGTGGCTAAGAACAATATCAATTAGTTTACCTTTCAAACAAAATAAATGAAAATCTGTTTATCATGTTCGAAGCTACCATGTCATACCAGATGCACACATAAACGTAGTGTTTACATAACACAGAGGGGTGTTTTAAGTTTGAGTCGAGGAGTTTTTTTTTTTTTTTTAGTAAAAAGTAAAAAAAATAGTAAAGATTTACGAAATTGTAATTAACAATTATCAATTAAAATTAAGAATGTTCCAAGTTACCGGTAATTTTATCGTAGTTTATGTAAATGACGCGTTAAGTATTTTACCTGCGCGGCGAGCGGCGCGGCGGCGGGCGGCTCGTCGTACGTGGGCGCGGACTGGCTCTTGTCCAGGCGGGCGCGGGGCGGGGCGGGCGGTGCGGGCGGCGGCGCGGGGGGCGGGCCGGGCGGCCGGGCCACGCCCAGGTGCGTGCGCGGGCGCGGCGACAGCTGCAGGCCGGTGCTGCACGACACGGCCTTGTCGCGCCGGTACAGCGTGTCGCCCGGCTCGTCCTCGCCGTCCGCCCAGCGCTGCTGCTGCAGCTCGCGCCAGAACTAGCGGGAATATTAAAACTCGTTAGGTGCAATAAAAATAAGACGAAAAGATGTTTTGCTTCTCTTAAACCTACTCTATAATTATGTTGGCTCTAATGTTTAACTTTAAGTAATAATTTTTATTTTGTCTGTTTGAGCTTTAAGTTTCCCTTTGAATCCAACAAAAACAATTCATTTAAAGTTACGCCAAGACGATACCATATGACTCGCACTGTCAAAAAGCTATCAGCTTTTTGACAGTGCGAGTCATATAAAACTAAGCTTCTGATTCAACTAACTTCCAACTCTACACGCCTTAGCTCTACAAGCCTAACTACATCAACTCTTCACCTCAGTCGTCAAAATATGTGGTCGGGTCATTATTTATTAGATAGAATAAAAAGACGTGTGCAGTATTTATTAGATAAAATAAAATAAGATGTGTGATTTAGAGCAAATGTATATGCTTTACAATCGCCGTCAGTAAAGTTACTAACTGAGAAACTAAAAGAAAGGAAAGTAACTCCATATAAATGTAATTTATATTATGTGCCCGCTAGACGCACCTGGTCGAGCGGCGTGTGCGCGCGGCGCGGCGGGCTGCCCCCGCACACGCTGTGGCGGCGTGGCGGCGACGCGTGCGGCTTGCCGCGGTACAGGCGCGCGGGCGGCACGGGCGACGCGGGCGGCGACAGCGCGTCGCTGTCCGAGCTGTCCGCCGCCGCCTCCCCCTCCCCGCCCTCCGCCTCCTTCACCACCGCCACCACCGACCGCGACAGCGGCTCGCGGAACTCGAACTCGTACTCGTATCTGCAAGTTTATACAACGACGTAAGAAAACATATTATATTTGCTATAGCCCTCAAAAAATGGTAAAATGTTTTTTACATAATTGTTCATTTCATATTCTATTTATTGTCTCTCTTATCCTAGGGCGAAAAAAAACTTACGCTGTAAATATTTTGATCATTTTCAATCAAGATTTTCCTTGTACTGTAAGAATTAAAATCCGATGTTTTTGTTATTGGACGCCCACCGCCACAAGCTGTGTCAATATACACCTGAACTCGTGCATGAAGACAGGTCGGCGGCGCTCGGGCGCGGGCGCGGGCAGCGGCAACGGGCGCGCGCCGCGGCGGCGCAGCAGCAGCGCCAGCTCGCCCGCCGCGCCGCACCGCCGCTCCACCGCCTCGCCGCTCCAGCCGATGACGCACATGCCGCCAACCGCAACCACCTGGGGCAATCATTCGATGCGGTCATTGATCTCCATTTCACGGATCGTCCGAGTTCCGCTAGGTACCCTGTATCCACACGGACTGACCTCGTCGCCTTCGTGCACGCGGCCGCACGCGTGCGCGGGCGAGCCGAACCGGATGTGCGCGAGCTGGTGGTGGCCGCAGAAGGAAGGCACCACCTCAAACCCGAGCGCGCGCCCCGCCTGCCGCAGCGACACCGCCTCCACCGTCGCCGGCTGCAGGATGCCCGGGTCCGCCACGTCCTGAGACACAAATGGCACACGTAAAATTATGCCCTCTATCCCGTTCCTCAATAACAAAAAAATCAAATCATTACACTCGCACGTTCAATTTTACTACAGTAATTTTACTTTTTTCACTGTCGCTTTTTCGTCACGCCGAGTAAAAGACAATAATATTCTAAAGAAATTTTCAGTTCCTGTATACTGTTCATTGCATATTAAGTGACATTTAAATTGGGAGCAATGGCTGTGTTCAGCGGAAAATAGCGCTAGCAAAAAAACGTAGGCAAAATGGTAACCGCTGGCATTAAATAAGCAAAATGGCGGATTATGTTAGCAGTATTGAAATAAGCAAATGTGTCCTGGCCGATTATCTGTTTTTTTTTCATTAGCGGAAAATAGCGCTTGTTAGCTAGCGCTAACAATTGTGTTCTACTTATTTTTGCTTAGGTTTAAATTAAATTTGATCTGAATAATGTCGTATATGTCCAATGTTTTGCATAGATTTCCATTTACACTGATGGTCATATGTCACCAAACGACAGGTTACCTGTATGATGAAGTCGGCGACGGAGGCGGCGGCGGCGGCGGTGGCGGCCACGGCGCGCGCGGGCTGCTCGGCGAACCGCTCGCGCTGCGCGCACGTGGCGGCCTCCAGCGCCAGCTTCAGCAGCGCCGCCTTGCGCTCCGACAGCGCGCCGCCGCACATCGACCATCTGAATACAAAACATACTTCTAGACATTGTACTTAAAGAACATACAAGTATTCCAAAGAGGTTTAGAGAGAAGCTACACGTTAACAAGACTTAAAGACAAAATCCGTCATAGTGTCATATGATCTAAAACGAAGGCCACAGGTGTCAAACAGAGAGTATTTAGTCTCAAATGGATATGGGCAGGCCACTTACAAAGGGTCACTGACGATAGATGGACCGAGACTCTAACCAATTGGTACCCCATAAACAAAAAACGTAAGAGAGGAAGACCTTACAAAAGATGGAGCAGGGATGGCATAATCAAGATAGCAGGTAAAACTTGGTCCCGCACAGCTCGAGACAGATCAATGTGGAATAAAATGGAAGAGGCTTTTACCGCTGATTGCGGTCCTTACCACTAAAAATGCTTAAGGCAACAACTTCAAACATAGAATTTAAGAGAAACACACCAACAAAACTGATAAATGTACAACTTGTAAAAAAACAATAAAGCTATTTAACTTCTAAACATCACATAATACATACAAAATAAAGATAAAACAAAATATAATGTTTGGGAAATGTATATAGTTGGTCTAGATGTAATAGCTCGAACATGCAAACTACCCCACTTGACTTACTTGTTACTGAAAGTAATTTTTTACAGTTGTTTCCTAAAGGTACGCGCACATTACGCCGGGCCGCAGCATGCCGGGGCGGAGCGCAAAAATCCGCTCAGATCGCTTTCATACAATTTGTATGAAGTATCGCACACTGTGTCGGGCCGCAGCTGCTCGCATTATCGTCCATGCGATGCGGCCCGGCCCGCCCCGCTGCTATAGTCAACGTGTGCTATAGCAAGCGGATTTGTTTTATGCAGATCCTTCTTTATTATTTCCAGTAATTGAAAATATCGATTAGGAGTCATCTGAAAATATACCCAAAACAAAAAGGTATTCGCCGAATACCTTTCTCTTGGAACAAATTGGATGTATCCATATTTTACATTTTCTTTTTTTTGACGAACTTCTTGTCTATGCTGTTCAGTATCTTCTTCTTCTAAACAGCAGTCAAAAAAAAGAAAGTTCTTCGTCAGAGCTATCCTTATCGTTAGTTGCACACAAATTCTGGCAGTACACTGTACCGAAAATCCGTCAATGCGCTGCGACCCGGCCCGTCACCAATGTGCTAGGTTAGCATTTTGCGCTGTGCTGCGCTCCGCCCCGGCACGCTGCGACCCGGCATAATGTGCGCGTACCTTAATGCTGACTGTATTTACTTGTTACTACCGGAAATACTATTTGAAGCATTCTGCATCAAAATCTCATTTTACTCAAAATTGTTGGTTACGAGAGATCACATCTAGACCAACGTCAGCTGTTGTGAGAGTTGTAGTCCCAAAGGGATATCTCCGACCTAGCAGGTGGTATGCTTGGTCAGGCCGAAGCCCCTTGTAAGCATTTCATATGTTGTATATATAGCGCCGAACTGTGAAAACTTTGATATCAATATGTAATGCTACTGACCTAATTAATATAACTAAAACGGTAAAGAGAAATTCACATATTTATTTCTATCGCTTTAGCACACTCAATTTCATTTATATGCAAATATTACAGCATGAGCTGATACTTGTTTTGTTAATAAAATTAAAACTCGGTCATTTGGCTCAATTAAACCAAAAATTTATAGATAACAAAGACAAAGAGTATTCGAATCAAATATTGATACATTTTAAACCACTGGAGGCCGAAGAAAGAGGATTGGTGACAGCAAGGTCTCAGTAATACGGTCCTTTTGGTATGGAACCCTAAAAAATTAGAAATACTGTAACACATAATAGATAAAGTTTGTGAGATAAAGTTTTCCAAGAAAGAATGCATTTAAACTTGAGCTCAAAAATCATAAACTGTGAAGTTATGTAAATAAAGTTATCTTAATGCATTATCTATCTACTAATTAGTAAACACTTATGGAATACATTTGTTTTAGTATTTGAAATGTTACTCAACTGCATATCAGATAACATGGCGAAACACATAATAAAAACAGTAATCCATAACATGTGACAATTTACACCTTTTAAAGTTAAAGTGAATTTAGGCCTAAAACTTGTCTCATTCACTTTCAACAGACTGTATTATTATTTTACTTCAGCTGATTTATGTTTGAAAATGTTTTGAAACCAAGCTGCATCAGCCACGGTCCATGGACCATGGTTCCAAAGATTCAATGAAAAATTCAGGTTCTTCTACATAACAGACAATATTCTGCTAATATTACAAATTTAATGTGAAAGTTTGTGAGGATGCATGGATGTTTGTTACTCTTTCACACAAAAACTACTGAACAGATTATAATGAAATTTGGAGTGGTAGTAGTTTAAGCTCTGGATCAAACACAGGCTACTTTTTATCCTGAAAAAGTACAGTGTTCAGTGGATACTGTATTAAGCAGGCAGAGCTGTGGTTAGCTCAAAAGCTAGTTTAAAAGTAAGTGCTTCAAATGATCAAGTTCAAAATAAACTACCTGTCCAACCAACAGACTAACGGTTTGATAGCCTGCACAGTTCTGGCTACGTCTGCCAGGGTCTGCGTGGGCAGGCGGGTGTCGGTGTGGTGCCGTAGCTCCCTGGCCAGCGAGGACGCTGCAGCTGACACCCGGAGTGCCAGTTGCTGCACACACTCACGGGATACTTCATAGTGCTGGAATTCATGATAAAATACAACTATCAAAATTCAACTAATTGACTGTAATACTATTCAATTCATGTTTATCTGATTTTATTCAGCAAACTGTAGTTACTCCTCAACTTATCTTCTGACAAAGGGCTCCTCTAAAGATCGCCATTCAATTCTATCCCCTGCCGTTTAAGTCCAAATAGGAATTCATAATATTGATAATTGAATTACACAGTTATTACTTATTACTGAGCAACAGAGACAACATATGTAAATATGCTACCTGACACCTCAGATCAAATAAAAAACCAAGATAGCACGTGGCGTTTGTTTGAAGTGAAGCCTAAAAAACTACGCTACTTGAATTTCACACACACGCTCACGCACACACAAGCAAAAAAGTATGCTACTTTTTGACAGTATTGAATGAGTCGTCGCGGCGACTATGGTTTTTTATTTGATCTGAGCCTGACACTTATCAGGAGACAGTGAAACAGACCCTTACTATCAAGTTTGTTTTGTTGTTTTACGTGGTTAACCTTTAAAGAAATTTCACTAATCTAAATACTTTGTATATTAATATACTTTAATGCTGTGTACCTATACGTAATGCTCATCCAAGAAACCTTTTGCAGGACAATCAGTCTGTTGAACTTTATATTTTACATTGTAATCAAACAAATTATAAGTGTCAATTTATAAAACCAAGAATAAACAGAGATTTGGCAAAACTATGGGCATTTTTGTTCTGGGTAAGAAGAGTCCTTATGCAATTTAGCCTGTGCTTGTATGCTTGCACATTATTTTACATCACCCTATAAGCAATTTGGAACTGAAAAGACATCATAGAATTACACACATTATATTTGTTTTATCTGTAATGATAATAGACTAAGTAATTTGAACCCCATATTGTGCAACAAATCTTAAAGCAAACATTACAAAGTTTGTCAGAAACAACAAGCATTGCTTAAACGAATTATGTAAAGCGTTACATAGGGTTACGTACATAGTTTCGTAAGTGTTCGACGGCTTCCAGCAACAGTTCCTGGTGGCCGATGATGTGTATGCCGAGGTACTCCAAGTCGTCGCAGCGCAGGGTCAGCAGCTTGGCTCCGTGCAGCCCGCGGCGTCGCAGCGCCGGCACGTACTGCGCGACGCTCGCGTCCAGCCCTGCACAGAACCCTCGTGACTCACCGTACAATAACACTCAGCGAGTCTCTCGGACCCACACTCACCCGACATCCACTCCGCCACCTGATCTGGCGTCCATTCCGCGATGTTTAGCACACCCATCACAAGCAACTGATATTGTATAATATCGTTCTTTCGGTTAACATATTTTATAAATAAAATGCAGACGGACTCCGGACCAGCCGAACGATGTTTATTGTCAACTTGTCACTATCAAGTGTCAACTGTCAAATGTTTATTTTTATATTTATATATGGCGTCGGCTTATAACCATTTGCCAGTGTCAAGTATAAAAGGCGGGAAATAGAATATTCGTTCAAATTTTCATCATCGTATATTATAAAGTCAAGTCCAAAGTCCAGTCAAAGTTCAAATAAATAACTAATCATGGTAGTCAATCAGTCAAGTCAGTCGATTCAGTGAAGTGGTAGATGATTTACTGAAACTTCCTTAAGAGAATAAAAATAAAATAAAATAAAAACCGAAATAACACTAATTTGGAAAAATAACACGAATACATAACTTTGCTGATTGACATTCCCGGCAAAACTCCGTCTTATTTTTTTTGTAATTACAATGAAATTTTTTTATTTGCACTGAATACAAGTCTAACCCAGAACATACTTTTCGCAACAGATGGCGCAGCGCTACACTTTTTCATTGCTTTTTCAACTTTTACTTCGTCATTGCGATACCTAATGACTAGGTAGTTCTTTCAGCAATTTCGTTTGCGTGTTACTAAAATCTAAGCATATTTTCTAAACTAAAAAGTTAAGTTATTTCGGTTAGTATGAATAGTCTTAAATTTTTATCTTCATTAGAACCTCAATTATCTGGACTAATTAATGTTGTCGATAGCCAATGGGTATCCTGATGAAAATAGCAGTTTCTGTACATAGTTTTGTATTTAACCTGGTTTTGCATTTAAACCTATATTATTTTTTACCAGCCCAAACTCCTGGTTCCTGATAAATCAATATCCTACAGAGGTCACGTTTTGGTTGTCTGGTACCGACTTCAAAGTTATGAATCTTGTGTAGAGAAACAGTTAAAATTTTAGCCAAATTTTAAAGGGGAATTACTTAGTTAGATAATAAAATTTATTTCATATTTTTTTGTGTATTTTTACTATGGAAGTCAGTTTAATTCTTTTATTTAAAAATCAGTGATAAGTATATTAATATGATGCATCTATATTAAAATAATATTTTTTCTCTTTTTAGTTGATCGTTTGTTATAGAAGATGTATTAATAATAATTTAATTGATATATCACTAAAAAAGGTGAAATTATTATTTTTAAACAAAAAATTAAACCGACTTCCAAAGTAAAAATAGGTACACAGAAAAGTAGACTAGAAGTAAATAGTTTCTATTTTCTAAATAATTCCCCTTTTAAAAGAGATGTTCTAGAAATGTATGAGGCGTGGGTCAGCACTACTCAGTGAACACATGACTTTGAAGTGACGTCATATTACATAGGTCACACAGAGGTCCAACGTCCAAATTTTACATAGGTATAACATAATAGTGACTATGATTGATGACTTTTATTAGATATCATAATTGTATGATATGACCATGACCTCATATTGACTGTCGACTCGAGCGCTATGTGCACGCGCGTGCGATTAGGCGAACTAAAACCTCCTACCTCGCCCAATAGATGGGACCAAGCGCGAAAAATGCAAACTTGTGTTGTTTTGTATTACAATAGATACTATCACATACTATTTTGTCAGTTAACACAGTTAAAGGCTAGGCTTAAACTAAATAGCCTAGCCTAGTAACAAGGTACATTTTATGGCGAAACTCAAGCAACACTACAGGTAAGTGCATATTATAGTAGTGTGAGATTTTGCCGCCCCTTTTATAGTGCCGCTTGCGTTTTCAAAAAAAATCCTGATTTTGCATCCCCTAGATAGATTATGAGTAAAGTTAAATCACATTGAGGTAAATTTCAGAACACAGGAAGGTAAGATTATGGTCATATTTACGTCATAATTTTACGAAGAGGTATGAAATAATGACTCATATATGACCCTTACATGACGTACATCATACGTATATCATGACATAGCATGATGTCATCCTGACGTAAATTTTACGTAAATGGTTTACTCAGTATGTACACTATAATATGTAAATATAGCTACATAAAAAGTAACTGTTTCCTATTCTATATTTTGTTTAATTTAATTTCATTCCAATGTACCTACATTTATAATAACTTCGTCATGGAGAGCACTACACAAATGTAAAATCATCATCAGATCAGATCAGAATTATCCAAATAATGTCATTTTGACAATGACATGACTCTTGGCAAAGAAAGACGCATGACGTTCAAGAAGAAGTCTCTCCTAAAACTGTCAACTACGTCAAAAGTCATGTCAAAATAACTGTCATGGCTGCCCCGAAAGGCTAATAAAAAAATCTTCAAATAATCATTTTTGTACGCCTGTACCCTTCTTCAAAGTATTTTTTTTTTGTATTTTATGAAATTCCCATATTTTTTTCCTATTTACCCATAGATATATAAAATTAAAAAGAGGTAGATATGTTATAAACGCGTAAAAATGAAGACTCGAATTGGCCCGAGTCGGGCCAATTTTGGTTAGTGTGCTCCGCGAGTAATAGCGTGTTTTGTGTTACTATGCGACGTTGACACATTGACACGCGTCCCATGTCAATGTGTGTCGTGGCAAAGAAATATTGTCAGTTTTGTAAGGATATAACGTATCTATGTAATAATTAATCAAAGTATTTACCTATGTAGTGTACATAGAGCTGGCCTAAAATCAAACATCTTCTTTGCCTAAAATTTTAACTATTTCTCTACCAATCTTCTTAATTTTAAAGTCGGTACCAGCAAATACGGCTTCACTTTCAAGCGCGTTGACGGTTTCTGGATGATTTCTGTATTCTGTGCAGCAAATATTATAAACGTGAGTTCTATAAAAAATTGGAGGATATTGTTTGGGTTGGTAGAGACTTCAAAATTAAGAAGATTGAGTAGAGAAATAGTTAAAATTTTAGCCAAATTTAAAAGAGGAATTAAGTACTTATTTAGAAAATAAGTTTTATTTTATACTTTTCTGTGTACCTACCTATTTTTACTTCGGATGTCGGTTTACAATATTTTTTGTTTAAAAATAATTATCCGTTGCGTTTGAGCAAAATATACGGTAGTTAACCGAATACAAAAAAAAATACCTACTTGATTTTTTCTAATAATTTTTCTCTGTAAAAACCTTAGTAAAAACTGAAATCGGTTTTTTTTTTTTGGTGAGAGAAAGAGAAAAATTTTGTTTGCGTAGGGAAATGAATGGACATTAGTAATATATTAATATTCTTTGACGGTGTTGAAAACTAAAAAAAAGAAAATAAAAATTTCTAGCAATTTCCCGTGTTGACACTGGCAATGGATTATGGAAGGGGAGTTTTGCCGGGAAAGTCAATCAGCAATGTTGTGTTTCTGTATTATTTTTCTAAATTCGTGTTAATTCGGTTTTTAATGTGTTATAGTGGTGGAATATTAACCATTAATTATTCGTTGAGGTGCATTAGTGTGGAAAAGTGATACATTCTACAAAATGCGTGCTAAATTGGGTTTCCCGCCAAAACTCCCTAGGAAGTTTCAGTAAAGCGTCTACCACTTTACTGAATCGACTGACTTGACTAATTGACTACCCTGACTACTTAGTTGGACTTTGACTAGACTTTGGACTTGACGATTTAGAAATAAGACAAAGAAATACCTCAAACGACAGACGAGGCAGTATGGTCTAAGACCTTAGCCTGTTCCATTTCGGGACGAATTAAACAAAAAAAAAAAGGATTATGGAAGGAGTTTTGCCGGAAAAGTCAATCAGCAATGTTGTGTTTCTGTATTATTTTTCTAAATTCGTGTTAATTCGGTTTTTAATGTGTTATAGTGGTGGAATATTAACCATTAATTATTCGTTGAGGTGCATTAGTGTGGAAAAGTGATACATTCTACAAAATGCGTGCTAAATTGGGTTTCCCGCCAAAACTCCCTAGGAAGTTTCAGTAAAGCGTCTACCACTTTACTGAATCGCCAGACTTGACTAATTGACTACCCTGACTACTTATTTGGACTTTGACTAGACTTTGGACTTGACGATTTAGAAATAAGACAAAGAAATACTTCAAACGACAGACGAGGCAGTATGGTCTAAGACCTTAGCCTGTTCCATTTCGGGACGAATTAGTTGGATACTCAAAGGGACGAATTAAATAAAATAAAAAAAAAGGATAATGGAACTAAAAATCTATGGTTTTATTTTGCTGTACCATTGCTGTACCGACTTGTACCGCCCTGTAGAAAAAAAAACTGAAAAGTAAAATGTGTGAGAATAAGTAGAAATTAAAAAAAGGACATTATTATTTTGCATTTGAATGCTTATACGTCGAGATTCATTTATTTCTTAAAGATCAAAACGTGCGTATTAATGGAAAATAGCTGTACGTCGTAAAAACTTCCAAGGCTTCAAAGTTCCAAGCACTCAAGACTGGTCAGGTAATTTTAAAGAAGAAGAGTACGACGTACGTTAGGTATATGAATTTAAAGACCGGTAAGCCGTAAGTGTAGAGTTCAATCTGTAGGTAGGTAAGTATTAGGTACGTTACTGTTTAGGTACCTACTTATTCCTAAAATTGTGTGTTTTTATCCAATACATGAATACAATATTTAAGGTAGGTAGACTTTAATATGTTCGCAATTTTTGTCGACTTCTTTACGTTGTTTAATTCCGGAATACTTAGTTTACTCAACTCAAACTCAAACTCAAAATTTTTATTTCCATGTAGGTAGGTTATAATATAACGCTTATAGAATTGTCCTACATGATGCCTACCACCGGTTCGGAAACTAGCCCGGCGAGAAGAACCGGCGTAAGAAACTCGCACGGGGCCACCTTTTAGCAAAAAGATGGGAAAATTGTTCTTTTCAAAAAATATTTTTACAATGTTGTAACTTAATCTATAGAACATTAGTTAAAAGTACATAAAACATACTTAAGTACATAAAAGCAGCCTCGCATGGGGCCATCTTATTCCCAAGGTGTGCAATCGTTAACGTCCGTAACTAATATCTAAACTAACATTATAACAAAACACTCTCGTTTAAGCTTTAATAAACGTTACCGCGCTAAAAGTTAAAATATATTATTGTTTACGATTATGTTCGGTGGCGCCCTTTATAACTAGCTTTGCGTAAACAACCTAACCCAACAAATAAGTCCTAAAACCTTTCCAAATCTCATCTAGAACTTTAATCTTTAGACTTTTTTGTGGGTTATCTTTAAAAGGCTTGTTCAAAATGAATAGGAATTAAACACCCGTTATTTTACGAGACGTTCTTAGATAAAGTTGACCGCATTCTGGGGGTAGCACACGGACCACCTTATGTACCGCGGCGCTGCCATCGACATACTTATAATGAAGGGATGTTGTATCCATGTTTATACTTACCTACTTGAAATATTATGATAACAAATTCTCCTTTCCTTACAAATTCAATCTTCCATAATGCTATCGGGCGCCATGAACTTGGAGGTTGTTGTTTTTTGTGGAAGGACTTCAATATTACACTGTAAGATCCGTAGGTAATAGCAGCAGCTGTGACAATCGTCAGACGTCATACCTACTGTAAGCCCTCGTACCCACGACAGTTTTTTTTGTGGTCGCGACAGAAAAAAACTGCACTGTAAATAGAACTGTGCGCTAAATACTAATACATATACAATAGAGCTGAAAACCCAAGTATCAAATGTCAGATTTGACAACTCTACACCATTTTCCACTAAACCACAAAAAACTCTCGTGGGTACGATGGCTTAGTAAACCTAGGCGCGCTCAGACGTTTTATTCTCTAATAACATTTTCATAAAATATCTCGACAGCTGAATCCGCGGTGAGTGTCAAATTATAGAAATTTGACACTCACCGCGGATTCAGCTGTCGAGATTTGAAAATGTTCTTAGAGAAAAGCACTGCTGGTCAAGAACAACATTGTGGTCTCTATTAGCCGGGGCTATCGGATTGAGCGTGAGGGAAACGCGGTGCGATGTCCTTAATTTTGTGATGTTACGTTAATGCCCGTTGGAAGTTGGAAGCGGGCCATCCATAAAGTATCGGTTTCCCGAGCGCGGTAATTGACGTTCAAGATGAGCGCGCTTATCTGACGGGATCTGCTGTGTTTATGGCGGGTAGCGGGGAGCGGCGGGCAGCGGCGGGTAGCGCGGAAGCACAAAGGCTACCCATCCTTTATTGAGACGATAAATTACCTTAATTAGGGTACATCTAGCGGTGTGGGTGGGCCCAATTAGCACGGCACCGGGTCCGGAGGACGGTTGTCGCATTTGATCGCCTCATTTACACTCACCTAAGGTGAGTCACCCTAAAAGTTACGATAAGATAACAGAGACCGAATACTGGAGAAATAAACTACCGCGACCGTTATAACTTACTAGATGGTGCCCGCGAAATGTCGAGGTCGTGCATTTTGGCGCGATAAAAAGTAGCCTATGTCATTTCCCGTGGTCTACTCTATAACTGTGCTAAATTTCATCAAAATTGGTCCAGTAGTTTCGCAGCTTATTCAATGCAAACAAACAAATGTTTCCTGTAATACTATTTATTTATATTATATTGATTGAAATTACACAAAGAAGATACCTCGTCACTCACATATTGGTGTTAAATGTTCACACTGTTTCCTAAGCTGTGTTTTTTGGGCCACGAATGTACTTATTTAATAGTCAATATTGTTTATATGAACTAGAACACGGCTAATGCGTCATTAACTCATTAGTCAATGTTAACATTAGTACGCACGATTCACTGACTTCTTAGCACGAATAGACTACAGCAGGTCAGGTACTTACTGTACTTACTTCGCTTGCACGGTGCCCGCCAGCCGCCAGCCGCCTTTACGGTCGTAGATAAGGTTTCGCTGATTGAGTAATTTACAGCAATTTTACGAGCTGTCATATTGCCCTAGTTACTTCTCATTTAAGGTACACGGGTAACACCTACATATTATCGCCACAGTGTAATAAAGAGATACAGTGGTCCAACGCGTTTGAAGTCGCGCGAAATGCCGCTTTTGTGTAGGTATTCGTCATTGCTGCAGGGTTGTCACAATAATGTGTTTTATTATAATCTGTTCTACATTTTGTGTATTCGTAGTATGTGTATGTAGAGTACTAGGAATAAAACAAAAAAAAATATATATATATATATATATATATATAGAAGTATTAATGAAGAGTTTTATTATAAAAAATACAAATGCGTATACAAAAGCTCAGGGTTAGCATGATATATATCAATTGATATTTATGCTTGATATATTATATCAAAATTGATATTTATATTTAAAAATGTAAAAGAAAGTTTTAAATGTAAAAAATCTTACATCAACACAGGTCTTATTTTCCGAGAGTTTCACAAGCCTAGGTCATCAAAAACTTGCTATTTGACACGACATTAACTAATCATAGCCGTCGACGCGGCTTGTAACGGCATATGACACCCACGTGACCCCCTGTTTTTCGGAAGAAAATTCCTTGTTTGTTATTATACTATTGTTATACCATTTATACCATGTGTCAAATTAATTCGACTGATAAAATTAATACACTTTTTTTTCTTCTGGTTATAAACAAAAGTCATTTTATGGATTTAAGATTTAAATTAATACTCAAAAGTATCTATCGTTGATTTTTAATTTATTTGAAAACTTTGAATATCAATAATAAATAAATGAGTTTAATTTTACTTCCCTATCTTCAAATTATCAGACATACAAATTATTTCGATTCAACTATTACGAAAAAACATATCAGAGTATGAGATTTGTATGTAATTTTGAAAATATCAAAAAATCAAAAATATCGGATATATTATTAATAGCAAAATGTGTATAACTTTATAAAAATAATTAATAATAGTCACAACTCGTGACAACAATTTTATTAAACTCGAAACTAAATATGGCTAAAAGTTATGAAATTAGAAACTTTACGATTTATAACAAATTAGACGCTATTGCATCAAATTATCACTTCACAATTATCACTTTAAAATTAATACGATTCACTGGTTAGGTCCTCTCGCTTAGACCGTTCGATATTGACTGTCTAGAAATCGGCTGTGTTGAAATCGAAGAGACCTCCTTCCTCTATGAACCGAGAGTGGGGGAACTTGTCGTTCCCTGTTCAGATACCTGTTGTTGTTTATGATGTGCTTATCGACACCTGCAATGCAGGAACACGTGCAATGTTATTCAGGAACACGTGCAATTGTTATTCAGGAACACGTGCAATGATAATAACCACACTTGTTGTTTAAAAACTCGTAAATATTGAGATCAATTTTAAATTAAACCTAATACGGCCTCTCCTGACGCGTGGCTGTCCTCAGCCACTCTTGTTTAAACGGTTGTCATGTTGCCTCTATCTTGGTAAATGGACTACAAGATTGCATTTACTTATCGATGTAATTGACTTCTAGACTCTTATTCGGTTGTGTATTTTTAATACATTTTAATCTGTTGAAAACAAAAAGAATGTTCACAAAAATTTAATACCAAAAATTATATTTTGTAATGTTAGAACAAGAAAACTCATAACAAAACTATAAGCTACTACGACTCCCTTTCAATTTGAATGATCAGTAGGTCGATTCTGCCAATTAAATCTGACAGTAAAACAGTTTCAATGCAGTCTTGATATGCTAAAACATCAAAATGGTATTCTTGTAAACGTCAACCCGACGTCAAACGCGCCTTGATTGGTCCAAACTCCAAAAATCAGTTTATCATATCAAGACGATTCGTCCATAATTCACTGAAAGTAAATTGGAAGTCTTCAAGTTACATACTAGAATTTTAAACAGTTTTTATTTTTACTAGACTTTATAGTTTACAGATTATTTTGTTGTTGCTTGCCTACTTTCCTCTTTAAAGTAAAGCTTTTGACTGCGCTTAACTAAATATAAGCGCAATATAAAAGTGATGTTCTTTCATTTGATCTATACTTCATGATCTGATGAGATTACCTGTAAGCAAATAATCACACCAGAGCTAACATTTAATGCTCGAATAACAGTCGTAAATATGTCGCAGAAAATCAACGCTCAGTACTAAATAGCAGAGCCAGTACTCAATGCTAAAAAGCAGAGCCATGCTAAATGCAAATGAGCAGAGCCAACGCTCAATGCTTAAGAGCATAGCCAACGCTCAATGCTAAAAGCAGAGCCAACGTTTGACGATAAACAGCAAAGCCAAAGCTCAATGCTAAACAGCAGAGCCAAAGCTCGATGCTTAACAGTAGAGTTAACGCACAATGCTAAGGAGCAGAGCCAACAATGCTAAATAACAAATCCAACGCTCAATGCTAAACAGCAGAGCCAACGTACAATACTAAAGAACACGAGACAACAATGTTAAAGAGCAGTGCAAATACTTGATACTAAACAGCAGAGCCAACGCTCGATACTGAAAAGTAGAGCCGACACTCAATGCATGAAATTTAACTATTGTCAATGTCTCTAATTCATAAGAATGGTACGTTACCATTCTTCAGGTTCATCTCGTAGTGTAGTCTTGCTTAAATATGACAACACGCAGTTCATTATTCTACACGGAAAAGTATACCGCCAAATCAATAAAGCTTGTGTCATATGCAATTCAGTTTATATCATTGTGGGCCAATTATTGCCAAATACACTATTTCGCTTTAAGCCACTCAATTAAACAATGTCATAACTTTTCCTGTTACTTCCCCTTGTAATTTAACCGTATTTCGTAATGGGATAGCAACAGATGCTATTTTTGATGCATAGTCATAAATGTATAACGACGGAAATATCCGACCGAAACTCACAAATGTCAGACTCCTTTGATACATAATAGGTAGGTTACCTGAAAGTCATATTAAAATTTCTAATTTATTTATGCTGCTCGGCCTAACCTGACACTTTAAAATAGTTCTCCCTCAATATTCAACCTGTGGCTACAAACATACTTTTTTCATCATTTGATTGAAAAACCATCAGTTGCTGGAATTACCAAAACTTCATGTAAATTGATAACAGCTATGAAGCACAAATGACAGTGGACGCTAATATTAGTACTCGGTATGTTGTCAGTAGGTTTTGACCAAACCCAAAACTACAAGAGAACAATTTTGGTAAACCATTCTCATATGCTGTCAAAGTGTTGTAAAACGAAAGTAATTCTAAAAACTTTTATCCCAAAATAGCATAATATGTGTCATTCGAAAGTTTTATGCAATTACAATTGGATACATGAATTGTCAACAGTAGGTAGTTATCAAAATTACGAAACTTGTTTGTTTTCTTTGTATATAAAAATATTGCGACCCTCTTTATTGCTGCCTTTCGAATAAAGAGTCTCACAAACTCGACACTAAACTATAGTTGATGTTCGTACCGTTAGTTAAGAAATCTTTAAACTTATTTACAACAAACATTAATTAATCGCGATCAGAACCTACAAGTTATGTCTTTACAGAAAACCGCTTACCAGTTTATGACACAATATTATTTTCGGTGTAAAGATCTTTATTTCCCATTAAGAGACAATAGCCACTTACATGAGAAAAATAAACTTAAAAGAAAGTTTACAGTGCATTATCAGTCGTTGATTGCGGGTACATTTAAAAACTTATAGAAGTGAGTATCTTCGCTGCGTAATGTTATTTTTACCCTTATTGGTTCTTACATAAGGCAATACGATATTATTGTCTCGTCGAGTTGTGTATGTGTTTGTTTGTTTGTTTCTTTGTTGGGAACGTGAGTTGTGTGTGTATTAGTTTGAGTTTTATTTTGTATACGAGAATAGGTACATGTATGATATGTGTAAAATTGTAACAAATCTGCTGCAATTAACTTTAGGTTAATAATTTAGGCGTAGGAATGCACCACGCCACACTATACGCGATTCAACACGTCTGATTCGACTTGAAATGAACTTAATATCCAGTTGCCCTAGACCAAATACAAAATTTAATATTATGTCGTCATAGACCAAATAACACAGATTCAGTTACTAAAGAGACGCACAACAGTGCATGGATTGATACATCTACATAATATATTCCTCCTATAACATTACTCGTGTCTTGAAACTCAAAACGTTAACATCTTTGTCTCGCACATCTCGCGAAAGAAACATGATCTGTCCCGTCCGACCAGCTTTGGGCGAGAACACTGCACAATATGATCATGACTAATAATAACTCCCCACACCGATCCCGGTGACGGTGGCCGGTATCATTGAAACCAGGCCAGTTACGCAGGAGTAATTTTATAGCACTCAAGTGAGTGCGCAGTACATGAGAGCACTCTTTCTTTACTCTCGTAACCCATTACGACGGACGACCGACACGACTGGCAAGAGATCAGGCGTAGGACCAACCTTTTACATGCCCATCCGACGCATGGATCGTCTTTCTTGTCAGAAAATCAGGTTATGAGCCTGCTTTGTCCTAACCAAACTTGGAAACAACATTTAATATTTTAAATCATGACTAATGCCACACCCAAAGTAGGTGTTGATACTACCACTTGATAGTCTCTCGCGTATGCTACGATCAAACGGCGTACTGTGCGTTACCCTTCTGTATCTAAACTGCAATGGATTATATACCCCTTTAGTTTTAAATAAAATAGGAAACAGCAAAGTTATTTTATGAGAGACGGGTAACTAACAGTTGCATCTCGTAATTACTAGTATCGGTTATTGTTCGCGCCTTTAGCGCGCGTTTCGCCACTCCGTGTACCTCCGCGGTACTCGAGGGGCGTGCGGGGGCCCAACTGCAACGGTGCCGACCGGCATGCGGTCGACGCAGCCACTAGCCACTACACATACACACTCCTCGGCAGCTGAACGAGTACACTAATATTTGTAACGCAAGAATAAACATCTAATTACAGTCCGCTTTTCATTGATGGATCCCATAGGAGCAAAACTTTGCGTCCTCAACAATTATGCTCAATTTTATAATTGCAATAATCAAATATTGCAAATACGATTTTTATATTCAAAGAAACACGCAACATCATTTGCGTATGTAAATTTTAAGTAAGTAGTCATAACGTTACACTAAATTCCCGCAAAAATGGAATCTCCGTAAACAAAACTTAAAATTTTCGTTTTTAGATAGACATGTATCCCATTTATAAATATTCCTTGTTCCCGCACCCAGTTCACTCAAAAATAGACATGAGTAAACTAGGAACAAAACGTGAAATATAATAATCATGGTTCGATCTTACCTTACTTTACACCTTACTGTTCAAAGCACCGATGAGGTGACCCGTAAAGTCGTAAGAACTCGCCGATGAGGCACAGGGTAGCTCACACACTCGGTAGCACGCACACTCAAGAGTAGCTACTTTTACCACTGACCTGGTGGTCTTTAGGAACTCATAAACTCACTTTTTTTGTGACTTCTTTTATTACTTTTGGCCATATTTATTTTTCAGAACGTGATAGGCTGGAGCCGATCGCACTTCTGATAATAGCAAAATGTGTATAACTTTATAAAAATAATTAATAATAGTCACAACTCGTGACAACAATTTTATTAAACTCGAAACTAAATATGGCTAAAAGTTATGAAATTAGAAACTTTACGATTTATAACAAATTAGACGCTATTGCATCAAATTATCACTTCACAATTATCACTTTAAAATTAATACGATTCACTGGTTAGGTCCTCTCGCTTAGACCGTTCGATATTGACTGTCTAGAAATCGGCTGTGTTGAAATCGAAGAGACCTCCTTCCTCTATGAACCGAGAGTGGGGGAACTTGTCGTTCCCTGTTCAGATACCTGTTGTTGTTTATGATGTGCTTATCGACACCTGCAATGCAGGAACACGTGCAATGTTATTCAGGAACACGTGCAATTGTTATTCAGGAACACGTGCAATGATAATAACCACACTTGTTGTTTAAAAACTCGTAAATATTGAGATCAATTTTAAATTAAACCTAATATTATATTATCAAAGATATCTGATATTTTGATATTTATTATAAATATCGGATATTTACGAACCCTGTAAAAGCTACAAATGCGAAACTGAAGGGTATTTTTGACATTTGGATTTACTAGTTTTTAGATTGCGATTGTTGAATTTGACGATGTAGTTAGTAAATTCTCATACGTAGATACAATTTTATTAAAAATTCTGACGGGAAACAGGCGCATGGTTTTGTATTAAAATTAATCTTCTTTAGCTGTTCATATAATTGACCATTGTAAATAAGTACCTACATACAACTCAAACGAAACTGTCACAAACCACTTAAAACAATCAAATTAAAAAGCGTCAACCCCGGCTGACGTGTCCCAAGTGAGTGTATGGCAGCTTGGGCTCGCTACCGCCCCTCTCTCACCCCGCACGCCCCGCACGATTGCTCTGTCTAGACGTGTCCGTTGGACGACTGTAGGTATTAGTTCCATAGGCTGTGTTATCGCGCTACAGATAGGCGACCTAGCGGCGTAAATGTAAAACTCGCGTTAGGACACGTGACCTGATCGAAAATTTGTAAGATGCATCTTACAACTGTTTGCTGTCTTAGTTCCCTCACGCGAGCATAGCATTAAACTATTTTAATTCGTATCTTTTAATCTAGATGGCGGTTTTTACAAATTAATGTTCAAGTCTTTCAGCACTCCCAGAGTGCAACCTGTTGTATTTTTTAGTGGCTTTTCGAAAAGTACATAATAAGCCAGTAAATATTGTCTTTGCAATGGCAGATCTACGTTCAACCGTTGACGAAATACAGTCATCACAAAAGTGAGAGTGTTGGAGAGCATCGAAACGCTCTATACAAAAAATGTACCAGTGTATGAAGATAAATCATACAAAATTGATTTTATTAACTAAGTACTGCGTTTATGGATATCATTGTCGTAACAAAAAATGTCACACATATCATAAGGATTTGAACAGTAATTTTTGTTTTGCTATAAAAGAAAAAAAGTTAGTTTTTTAATCGTGTAACTTTTTAAAGCAACCGATTATCTACTGCACTTTTGCATTTTTCGGCCTATAATTATGTGGCCTTTCGGAAAATATAAGAATTTTGCTGATTTAAAACACATGCATCTTTTCTTTTGTTATATAATTAGATATTAATTATATAGATATTAATTATATATTTTGTCATGGGATACTCATTCCAACTTACCTGTCCGGTAGTTGTGGTATAGTATACGGGTATGCGACCCCGGCTTCCCTAGCTATTACTGTCCTGTCCCTTGCCCTCCTGGGCGGTAATATCCTACATTTCCTATATCCCACTCTAACTTACCAATCTTCCTTGCTACACCACCTATCCTTCCCTTTCCCTATTCCTACCCTCTCCACCAATCCGTGGGAACGCAATGGATAATCATAAAAATAATAATTATCCAAAATGGCGGCGATGTGGTTCGCCACCCATCACGTCTCGTTTCTCGCGGAGGCGAAAAGTGGCACATGGAGAGCCGCTTCGCTACGTTGAATGTAAGAAGAGAAATGGATGGTAAGAATGAAAGTGGACGAAGCGAAACAAGTATGTAAGGATCGTAGCAAGTGGAAAGAGGCAGTCTCTGCCTACCCCTACGGGAAAAAGGCGTGATTATATGTATGTATGTTAATTATATATACGAGTAGTCACAGGATCATCAATGTTATCATCGTTATATTTTTTTGTAGTCCAAGCAGGAACAATTGACTTTCGATAAATTTACGAATACGTAGTTGTCAATTGTTCCTGCTAACCCCACAGTAACTAACGTCACAACTGCTAGAATGCGGGATGTATTGCGGGGTTTAGGTACATAAGTCGATTTTGGCCGTTCGGAGAGTCGCTCTTGAGAGTCTTGAGTCTTCACAATTAATCGCCTTGTCATTTTGCGACCTAGCCGAATTGTCATTTATACGGTCGGTTTTCACCGAACGGCGGAAATTGTATTGTTCGCAGTATGGTTCTGGAAAATTATCTAATTGAAAATGTTTAATTACTTAGGAGCATTTTCCTACGAGTCACGGACGCTCTTACTTATGACTTGGGCGGGCGGCTGCACAGAATCGCTTTATAAGTTTTCGTGTAGGTATGACATAGTGCTTTGATTTTCTTTGTTGTTTTCAGAGGCCCTCCGTCGTACAAACTACGAAGTGATACCGCAGGGAGTCTCGGTAAGTGTGCATGTGTCCTTTTCTTACGAATTTATTATACTTTGTGTTCTATCTTTTTTTCTAATTTTTAAAGAACTAATATTAGAAAAGAATGGCTGTAACTTGTATTGTTAGATCTTAGGTTATGTAGGTGCGTTTAGAAATCCAGTTTAAAGCCGATGATACGATCTAATTAGACGTTTACCGCGAAACAATTAACTGTTTTTGTTAATTATGCCGGTTGTTTTGAGGCGGCTCAGAGCTGAGAGTTCTCTATAGTCTATTGTGTGCGAACCGGCGGCGGGCGCGCAAGAAACGGGGCGGACCGGGCGTTTGATCTCGCCGCGCCCCGCCCCACTTCGCCCCACCCTGCGCCACCTAGCCCCGGGCGAAAAAACGCCGTATTGTTTACAGTTTACACGCAAGTGCATTCTACAACGTCATTAGCTACGCGCACTTAGCCCGCATTACGTTAATCAGCCGATTGTATTCCGTAGAGTCTGTGTACCGTCGCGGACGCCGACATCCTATTAACGAAGTAAGGTCGAGATGTTTTACACCGAGATTGTCGGCGACTGTACCCAGTACCCCCTGTACGTGCCTGTACCCGGTCGGGAGAAACCGCCTTTGACTAAAGACTACAGATAATTTCGCACAGAATTCCTTTTGCATTGATCAAAACTCGAAAGGCCGGTGCTCAGATTTCCTTTTTTTTTCATTGATTGTAAGCAGTTTGAATTTAGTCACAAAGGCTGTTAGAAAACACAAAAGAAAATACATAAAATACATTAAATTAACGCTTTATTTAAATGCGTTCGAACTTTAAAGTCCCTTTAGTGAAGTCTCTGATAGACCTTGAATTTCCACACAAAGACTAATTTGTTGTCGGCTTGAGATAATTACAAATCAAAGATTTTTTTACAAATAGATTTAATAACAAATTATAAGATTGATTATATAATCTGAGATAGCCAACCCATATCTCAACATAATATGTACCAGGTACTTAGGTAATACAAGTTACGACACTCGACTATTCTGCGAAGTTAGGTGGAGATGCCGAGCGACTTATATGATACAGTATTAGTCTCGTAATACCTGTATATTACGATTTATGAGAAATTGTGTACTGGTCAATACAGGCAAACGATTTCCAATAACTACTGCCTAGTGTTAAGTTATATTTAATCCAACTGTTAAGGTATATTTGTTTTATAGGAACTTAACAGTGGTTAAGTTAGACCAATTCAACCCTTTTAACATCTCGTCCAGAACTCCAGACTACTCGCGAAGTAGTCCGAGATTGGCCGAATAAGACAGCGTGGGCACGCACTTCGTTTCGCCTTTTCATACTTCTCGGAACCTCAATTCTCGTATTTAAAGTAGACTTTCATTTTACTTTGACTGTACTATCTTAAACTGATTTTGTGAAGTTTAGACCAATTAGATCGCCTATCACGCTGGCTTAACGTTTACGGGAATACCGTTTTAGCGTATCGGGACTATCGGAACTTGATTGTAATTGTATTAATGAAGCAGATTTAGTAGAATTTAGCAGAATTGACCCTAATATGTAGCATCGCTCTGCATCCTCCGAGGAATTGTTCGGACTTACCTATACCTGTTGCAAATTTTTGCCACCGTTCCAAGCGACAAAATATTTATCATCTTCATCACCTTGATGACTGGCAGTCCTCCACCGTACGTTTTACCGGAAACTTTCAGAAGCTAGTAGTATGCTAATTGCTATTTTAACTATCAGATCTTGCTCTACCCGAACTTCAGTTTTTTTCTCTTGCCTATCTTTGTAGAGACTAGACTCTAGTATGTATATTGTAGTCTCACGAGACAAAATAAAGGCCCGACGCACATGGATATATTGTGGTGTGCGGTCGCAATCGTCGGTAGCTCGTTTTCAGCCAGTCTAAAAAAACGGAAAAACGGCATTAACGTATACATTCTTGCAAATAGAACAACCGCAACAATATCTGTGGTAGCGCGCTAACGTCTTCACAATGGGCTCATTTCCCTCTGTTCAGTAATTACGGCACAATGCGAGTGAAATGTCCTCCCCCCCGTTACTTCACCTCCCCCTCCACCGATACGCGCCCGGCGCCGCCCTCTGTGAGGCTGCGAGTAACCGCAAACTGAAATTTATGAACATACAGGTTTATACAGGGTAGAGTTTCAATTGTGAAGTGATTTCGGATTAACTTCAGTAACTTTTACTTTGATCATTTCATTAACGACGTGTATGACATCCTTCTATAACCCTAAATCATAGACCTAAATGTATATTATAGACGAGGCATGTCGTGCCAAAGAATGTGGACAGACTTAAACTCTCCCACTTTTGGGGTTGTTTGGGGCAGTTGAGGTTTGATATTCGTCATCTTGACATTTTGAAATTTGCTATTCGCAGTATAATATTAAGTCCGCATACTATTAAAAGTAAAATCTGAAATCAAAATATCGTACCTTTTTTGTATGATTTTTTTTTCTGTCATATGTACGTAGGTAGTGGTACGTAATTTCATAATTCATATTCCATCCCTAGTTTGAAATCTTTGCCATAAATACTCTACTTTCTAATAAATAGCACTCTGAACAATTAAAACAACAGTTAAAGTGAGAAAATTAATACCAAAAGTTTTTCTATGTAAGTATAAGCTGACATTGAAGAATGATCCTTTAATATTATGCTTCATCATATTATCTCGAGTCTGCACCGTCTAATAACACTCAAGTGGCAACCGGCAAGCCCCCATCCTAATATATTAAAAACGACGAAGTTTGGGCGATAATGAAGCGCGATGAAGCGTTAAACTTCACTCAACTTCGTCCAACTTCATGCAACTTCGGCTTCACTCGACATAATCCGCTCTTCATTACACACGCGAATCAGTTTCGACCCCATTCGATAGAGTTCAATACTCTCAATTACATGTGGAATTAATGTAGATTGTAGCTAGTCCTTTGTAGATTCATTTAACTATTTCGGAGTAATGCGCGGGACACACAAGGCTAGTTTTTAAAGCTAGGATAGCAAACTAGTTCTCTACTAATCTGACCTGGCTTGGAATATGCGAGTTCCGTTCACACGTTATATTTTAAAGCTAGTACAGTAGCGGTGACTGAGGCAGTAATATAATATATTCTTTGACTGAAGTGACCAAACGTGAAAAAAAATCAGAGGTTCAAATGTTTACAGTCCTAACTTTTGAACCTGCCTTTGTAAATGTTAACCACAAACATGTTTTTATCACAGGGTCGTGAGTTAACTCGTATACCAACTCAAAATTGTATACGTTTCGTGGAAAGTATTCATTATTGAAATACCAACAATATTTTTAATTTGTATTTTTTTTTATTTATAACAATGCAATGGTTAAATAAAATATGCGTATCTACATACAAAATTGGCGGAGTTTTGGTATAATAATGTTTCATAATTTGTATAAGTAATGTGAGGATATTTGTAACCGTCGCAGTGGATATGTTTATCGACGCGACTTCGCCCGGAATTCCAACTGTTGGCTCATGCCGTGCTTTTGTGAATTTTATGTAATAGCTCGGTACATAATATTTTAATTACTATACAAATATTGTTATGCTAATTATGACATTTTAGAAATATTCAGAGACAAGATGTGCTCGTACAATAAATAATATTAATTTATGTAAACATTTCTGCGAAAAAAAAACATATTTGGGATTAAACTTCCTGAAACAACAAAGGCCAAACGACTTTTAACTTTTAAACAATACAATAATATAATCGATTCCAAAGGCAAATCCTTATAAACACGAAAGTTTGTATGTATAATATGGATGATTGTTAATTGTTACTCCTTCACGCAATAACTACTGAATGGATTTTAAATAGTTAATAGAATCAGGCGTTACTTTGCGGAAATCCATAACATAAATTTAATAAATATTGTTATATTTAGCAATCTTCCGCCAAATAATAATACCCACAACCTGCAAGCAAATGTGTGAGTGCACGCATAAGCATGCGTAACGCACCTCCCTCCTCCCACACTGCTTATGCGTGGACTCAGATGCAAGATCGTGCAAACACCACCACCACACAAGCAAAAATGTCAGCAAGATCGTGCAAAGCCCCACACCACCATGCAGGTTGCAAAACTCGACGCGCGTTTCGCCCCGAACCCGGAGCATCCTCAGGAAAAATAAGCAGTGTGGGAGGAGGGAGGTGCGTTACGCATGCTTATGCGTGCACTCACACATTTGCTTGCAGGTTGTGGGTATTATTATTTGGCGGAAGATTGCTAAATATAACAATATTTATTAAATTTATGAATGGATTTTGGCGAATTTTGGTATGACAGGTACTAGTTTAGGTTCTAGTCTGGATTAAACACATAGGCCACTTTTTAACGCTGCAAATGTACGTTTCCGGCGGGTAATATCTAGTGTATTACAATGAGGGTGTTTGTTATTTATTTGCCGTTAAGGGGCAAACCCAACGCACGCAAAGCGTCATCTGGTGGCGTAAGTAGTATCCAAAACGGACAATAAGAATTTTCGATTATTTTCCTGTCACCAGGTGGCGCTCGGTAGCCCGACGGTCCTTGTCGTGTCAACAAGCTGTCAGATGTCACGAATTTAAAAACTCTCATTGAATGCTCGCGCCTCGCTCTCTCAAACTCTACAGTCCCCGTAATTTGCTTGAAATTTGATGAGTTAAGTAAGTTTGTTAGGAAAATTACGTTTCCTTGAACAAGTTGAGAAGTTTGGAGTCTGACTTACACATTAGCTGTATGATTGATGAATGATGATGTTGTTAATGTACCTACCTACTTACTTACTTAACCTACACTGCTTATACCAGTATAATACAGTGGTGAAATATAAAGTGTTCCTTAGTTTTGATCTTTCATACCGTCTGAGGTCTGCGCTGCGACAAAATCATCAAAATCGGTCCGTTTCGGAGCCTATTCGATGCAAAGAAACAGAAACCTTTCCTCTTTCATATTACCTTAGTATACAGATGAAATTCTCGTGAACTCCTCCGAAATGGCTTGACCGATTTTTTACAGACTAAACTATTGTTTAGGATGGCCCACCCTTGTCTTTTTAACTATTTTATAATTTGGCACTAAATAAGACATATGACCCTAAATTTTCATCCTCGTGACACCAACCCCCATTGTTAGATACCGATGTTAGTACTGTAATAATCTACAATCCTCAGTGGCCGGTAACTCTTTCACACATCGCCTGCAGCACTCGTACACTTGTCCACATTACCTCCTACCTGTAGAGTTTAGGGCTAGGTAGTAGAAAGTGTAGGTTGTTTGTAGTTTGTAGGTGTAGTTTTTAATGTAGAAATCTAGGTGTATTTATTTTATTAGTTAGTAGTTATTTATTTATTCCAGTTCATAGTTAAGATAGAACAACGTCTGTTGGAGTTGGGGCAGCTAGTCATTTAATACTCGTATATTTATCATGTATAACCATATACGTATATATTATTTACGAGCCATGTTTTGGCAATAAGTGCCTCCATTTAAATGGCCCCATTTTTGAGATATTTGGGGTTATTTTTACATTTACCAAAGTAACTTTTATTGTATGAAGATTTGTTTTGTCAAATGTACATCATAGCATATCTTGAGTTTTGTAATCTCTGTGTATACTGTATAACGATTAACGCTGTATTTGTTCCTTCCGTCTGCTGCGGGGAGGGTGGGGGTGGGGTCCGTTCGGTCAGCGCGATTTATAGGCCCGCGCCGTCCGCAAGGCAGATGGCGCGACTGCTGTCCGCTTCATTATGCATCGGACACGCGCCGCCGCAAAAACCGGACAGGAAGCACGTCCGATGTCCGCCGCCGACACTCGATATTATTCATTGTCTTCAAATTGTTGCATATTCATCTGGGTGTAACATCTTGGGCGTTTTTTGCGCCGTCGATATATTTCAATTTTATGAATTGTTTGAATGCTACATGTCTGATTGCATCGTTTTTAACTGTTGTTGTATACGATAAGTGTTTTTTTAATATGTACCTATCAAGTATGAACTATGGAGAGTGTAGTTCAGTCTTCTGCTACATACAATGTATTTACATATAATTTTGTGTGATTTTGTAACGGTTATTGTGTAAGATATAACTGTGCCTTTAACAAAGGTTATAAATAATAATTTAAATGTTTAATCTGCTTTACGTTCTCTCTGTTTAAGTCTGTCATATTTATGACTAGTTTTAATAAGTAAGAAATATTACAATTGCATAGGTAACGATAATTAGGTCACAACTCACACACACAACACAACAAAGACAATCTCATTAAAACTTTCAAAAAGATTAGTACCTAGATAGCTAAAGTAACGAAAGTAATAGAAGCGAAATGTTAATGGAGCGACCCAGATATAGCACATTACAATATATCATGTTGTTTAGTGACCACCGCGGGCCGCGAGACACTAGATGGGCCGATAAGGACATCAGCTAGGCCCGAAGCCCGATGCGGTGACGGGCGGCGGGCACCTGCCCATTGTGTGCTAATGCCCAGCTGCCACGCGCCACGAGGAAGTGTCGCAAAAACCCCGTTCCGCCGCGAATTCGGCACCGTGTGGACGAAGGGTGCCCGATGTCCTCTACAGTCATCGTCATTGACGAGAAGCGTCCCTACTGGCGATCGGGGTTGGACAGCATGAGCACATTGTTTCACCGCGAATTGGGTATCGTGTGGAACATGAGGAGCACCTGATATCCTCTTTATAATGTACTTGATAAATCACAAAGTCTCGCCGCAACCTGGGATCTAACCTTGCACACTTAGAAATGGAACCCGAGCGATCTACCTAGACCCACGGATACCCTTGGCTTCGTATTTAAATGTAGTTGTAGTTTCCCGACCGACTTTCTAATGGTGGCTTATCGGAACAGGTATGCCGACCTGTTACAATTAATTAAGATGGGACAGAGATATCAGATGATACTTATTACTTAACAATTAATTACAGTAACGACTGACGACTCATGTGTGAAACGATTGTTGTTTAATCTTGATTAAATGTAGGCATGTTGCAACTCGCAACTCGCAAGTGAAAATACTACCTGCCTACTTATTTACCTCATGTTTTCACCGCGAACACAGAATAAATAATAGTACCTAGAGGTACCGCGAATATGAAGCGGAAACTTAAGAAGTTATTTTTTTACACCGAGAAAACTTTCTGTAAGTTTCGACTACCTACAATCTACATATTATTGTTTTTAGTAGGTAGGTACCTATAAGTCTTAAACTTTTTTTTAAATTTGTATAGTTATTTCGGCCAATAGATTTAAACGTCATAGAGGACGGTGGTAGAGCCATAGCAAATAGTAATGCACAGTACCTGTCCTGCTGTTCTCTACAACATACGTGCACACCCTAAACGGTGACATGACCGGAGTCCAGTGTCCACAACTGTGTATTACGTACCTTTACTGATTGACTGACTGATTTATTGACAACTTACAGTATTCAGTGTTGCTTCTTAAAGTTCTAATAATTTATTGACGAAATCGCGAAAACTTTGTGCGCTTAAAAGGAATTCTCGCTGGAACCGTACATAAATTTGTTGCGATAAAAAGTTACCTATCCTTATCCTTCCCGTGGTTTACTTTATTTTTGTGCCAAATTTCATCAAAATCGATGGCGCAGTTACGAAGCCTATTCAATGCAAACAAACAAATCTTTCTAGTCTATTATGTTGGTACTACTGGGAATTGAGCCGCGTTAGTATATATGTATATACTTCTATACAAGTACGACACTAGACTTATCTAGTTATACACAGTAGGCGCCCCACAAATAACTGATTTACGAGGACACCGCTACGTGTAGTATGCGCCAGTAAGCGCTTATCACGGGCGTCGTATTTCTTTCACTAAACATTATTTATACACTAATTAATAACAAGCTATAATTAGGATTAGGGATCGCATAATTATGAGTAATGTTTCGTGTAGGCTGAAGAAACGCATATCTTCACGCCACGCCACGGTACCAATTAGGAGTACGTGATACCGTGGGCTCCGTGGGGTAAGTATGTAATATATTTCGTATTTATAAATGCGCATATCTTAAATTATACGGCTGCCTCCGGTTAGTATATAAATGGGTAAGTGATCGGAAAGTTATCGAGGTAACGGCCAAATACAGGAATGATACTTAAATTAAGTGACGCTCAAGTCACATATTATGCTGTCGTTGTCATTTCAACTAGCAGAGACAACGACAGCCTGTGAATAGGACGGCTCCTAGTTTTGATTAGCGTTTCAGTATTCGACCGTAAATCGTAATGATCATAGTTGTAAGTTGTGCTTTATTCTGGTTATCTATACCTAACTAGGAACTACAAATCGAAAATCTAAACATAATGAATAGGCAAGCGGACTGATTTTTTTATTGCATAAATGAATAGTACTCTTAAATATGAGTAACTTCTCAGAAGAAACCGTATATCAAAAGTCAATATTTTCAAAGGTACAGCGATTTGTATACAAAATTTCGCGAGTCTATACCAAAAAAAATTTTTTTTTTTTTTGCGAAATTGGTAAACAAAACCTACATCATTAGTTTACTCAAATCATATTATACAAAAACATTCATTATAGTAAGTATGAACTTAAACGCACAAATATCGGAGATATTTACAAATATATTAGACGACCTCTGTGGCTCAGTGGTTCAGCGCTTTGGTGCTGAAGCCGGAGGTCGCAGGTTCGAATCCTGCCGACGGAACAAAAAGTTTTTCTGTGTTCCTGGGTCATGGATGTGTATTAAATATGTGTATAGTATAATAAAAATCTTAAATATATGTCTATACTAATATTATAAAGAGGAAATTTGTATGTATAGTATAAAAGTATTAAATATACTTCCCGTTGTCTGGTACCTGTAACACAAGTTCTTCGGATACTTAGCACGGGGCCAGATTGACGTGGTGTGAAGCGTCCATAGATATTATTATTATTATTATTATATTCCTGCGGCCATATACTTCATATCTACACTAATATAATAAAGAGGAAAACTTTGTTTGTATGTTTGTTTGTTTGTTTGTTTGTTTGTTTGTTTGTAATGAATAGGCTCAAAAAGTACTGGACCGATTTCAAAAATTCTTTCACCATTCGAAAGCTACATTATCCACGAGTAACATAGGCTATATTTTATTTTGGAAAAAAATAGGATTCCGTAAAATATTTGGGTTTTTCGGACACAAGGTGTAAAAAATCAACCAGAAAAGTTACTTATTTTGCGTACGCTGCCTAAACTATAAAAGATAGAACCATAAAATGTTCTAAATAATTGTAGATCTTATAAATATCTACAAAAAAGTCCGCGACACACTATACCTATCTATGTCGAGTGAGGCACAACAACCATTTTTTTATTTAGAAATCTTGAATTTTTTTGGACTACATTTAAACGCGTTTATTTTACTCATGCTATTAATCCTTATCAAAATAAATTATTTCATCACTGAGTACAGTTTATGTAGATAATATTTGGTCTTTGAATGATTGAAATTGGACGTGTGGTTTTGAAGTTATGGCGAAATTAAAATATTACGATTTCTGCTGCACGGCCCGTTGCGAAGTGGGCGTCACCAATGCGGGGGTGCGCGTGCGGGGAGAGTTTAGATCTATGGTATTTCATACGATAAAAGTATACCCACCTACTTATTTCATTGAGTTTTAGTAGGTACCTATATTAATTTGTTTCTGTTTGTTTTGACTAGATTTCGCCCGTTTTGTTAGAGGTTTAAAGACATTCTGTAGTATTAGTATCAGTATTGTACCCGTGCGAAGCTGGGGCGGGTCGCTAGTACTTCATATACTATAACCTACAAGTGACGTCATTTGTAGGTCGACTTTAGTATGGAGCGTTTTTAGGAGGCTCGCGAAATGTTTTAAACAAATCGCTGTACCTTTGAAAATATTGACTTTTGATATACGGTTTCTTCTGAGAAGTTACTCATATTTAAGAGTACTATTCATTTATGCAATAAAAAAAAAATAGTCCGATTGCCTATTGTGGCCTTTATTTATATTCAGTCGAAGACAGAAGCGGTGTACCACTTTTCGACTTTATTTTCAATAAAGTTCACAAGTGGTACACCGGATCTGTCGGCGATTGTACTCGACTGTACTAACTGGAAGTTGGAAGAGAAGCTAATTAAATACGGCAATAATACGGTTACAATCCAGTCCCGATATATTATAACTGCAAAATGGTATTATTGGACCAAACTCCAAAAATAAGTGAATGATATTAAAACAATTCATTTATAATTCAATAAAAGTACAATTAAAGTGTAAGTTATTACGTGAATTGGGATTCAGAGTGTTTAGTAGGACATTTATATAGACGTTTTTTTATGTCGGATCGCCTGATGGAAAGCGATTACCGTCTCCCATGGACACCCGCAACATTAGAGAAATCGCAAGTACTTAGCCGGCCTTTTAAAAGAAGTATGCTATTTTCTTGAAGGTTTGAAGGTCGTAGTCAGGTCGTAGTGGTCAAACCGCCGCGCTGGCGACAGTTCAATCTAGAGTTAAATTGTATAGCTATATAAGTAATCGTATTAACTATTAGTAAACAGAAACAAGTAGGAATTGAGCAAGACAAAGACAGAAGTGAGCAGTGAGCAGGCTTCAGAGAATGTGGTATTCTCATATACAGACTGATCGCTCAGTTCCTGTACTCATACACGCATAATAATATCTATTATTATTACTCATTCCTCAGTAATGCACAATTCACAATTGCATACTGTTAAGTGTTATACAAATAACAATAACGTAGGTATAATATTACACTTTTCATTACTTATGCTTATTAACGAAAAAACTACTTATGCTTATTAACAAATACACAACAACATCTATGTTGTCTATACTAATATATTAAAGAGGAAAGGTTTGTTTGTTTGTTTGCATTGAATAGACTCCGAAACTACTGGGCTGATTTTGATGTTTGGCAGAGATATAGAGTAGACTACGAGGAAGGACAAAGGCTATTTTTTATTGCGGCAAAATGTACGGTTCCTTCAAGAATTCCTTTAGCACGCACGAAGTCGCGGGCAACGTCTAATTAGATAATATTTCTAAATTAAAATAATATGTAGTTTTCTACATAAGTAAATTCTGCCATCCTCAAACTAAAAGGCGGCTAAATGACAAACAAAATATTTGAGGTAGAGCTAAAAATCACGGGATTATTTTGAAATTGATGCTAGTTATTTTCTATAAACAATCGTTAATGTTGTCTAAGACATTCAAGACTACATTAACAATTGTTTATACAAAATCACTAGCACCAATTTCAAAGTAATCCCACATTTTTTAGCTCTACCTCAAAAATTCTTTTTGTCATTTAGCCGCCTTTTAGTTTGAGGACGGCAGAATTAGGCACAGGGTTTTTCCAATTTTAGTTAAGTATATTGTTGTGTTTTTAACAAAGTATTCGGAAGATTTATGATATATTATCTTCGTTTGTTTCAATGCACCCATATTTATATTTTTGGAAATTGTCTATATTCTTGTGTTATAAAAGGAAAATTAATTTTATTCATTTACGATGAATAAAACACCACATTAATTAAATTGAAAAGATTATTTGGAATACACATAATAATCAATGGTGTTCAATACCTTAATCAACCTGTCAAAGCCCCGCATGACGCGACGTCATACCGGTTCTATTTAAATTTTATTTTATTTTTATTAAAATTTACTTAACACAATTAATTTTATTACCTGAAAATATTCTATATTAACCTTAAACTTATCTAATTAGTTGATTTTTATCAACTTTTCAATATTAATAAAAACTTTTATTGCTTTCATAAAAACTTGCAAATATTCGAAGAATTATAATTAAATTAAATTAAAGAATACATTTTTATTTTGTATAATTAGACCGGGCGTCGGCGAGCAACGAGCGCGCTCTGCTTGTGTGGTAACTGGTATGCTGGCATATTGTGTAAAGCGGGGAATTCACTAGACGGACATGCCCGCAGGCAGTCTGTCCGGGCAAGTCTGTCGCCGCAATACACTACACAGGCCGATCAGTTTGTTTTGTAACGGCTTCGCGATTAGTTGTGCACAATATGGCAACGCAAAGGCGAAAAATTGCTTTAGATGAAAAGAAAAGAAAGATAATTTGGTGCAATAAATGGAATCAGAATAGAAACGAGTAGTCATGTCAATATGCATATAGAATAAAAAATTGAATAAACCAGGCGATCTGTACAATTCATAAACCTATAATGCAATATATTATAAGTACTTATATTATGGTACAATTACTTACGTATGGAATATGGATATAATATATCCATAATCCATACGTAAGTAATTGTATAGATTTTAGGCGCGACTTATCGCTCTAACTTATTGTAGTAAAATCCAAATGTCTCTATATTATAGTCATTTGGATTTTTACTACAACTTATCGCGCCTAAAATTACAAAACAAAAGACCAAGATGAGGCTGTCGAGTGACTCCAAGAGAACGATTACTTGCATTATGCATACAATTGTAAATAATAAATTGAATATTTTATTGTCATTAAAACTCATTATAAAGTAAATATCATCCGCAATTAATAAATAAACAGACGTCTGCACGGCTTGCTTATCACTCTCGTCTGTGGACAGGCAGCCCGCGGTGAGCATTCACATTCGGACATGTCCGTGCCCGCGCAGGCAAAATGAGATCTCGCGGACCTGCATCGGGCAGTCTGCCGGACGGCCCGCGACGGTAATACACTAGACAGACCTAATAGTAATGAAGCCTGTCGGACATGCCTGTAGGCTTGCCCGCGGGCATGTCCGTGTAGTGAATTCCCCGCTTAATGTGAAATTATTATTATATTATATGTACTCTTAGGGTTCCTTACCCAAATAGTAAAAACGGAACTCTATTCCTTCGCTGTCTGTCTGTGCGTCTGTCCATCCACCTGTCTGTTGCCAGCCTCCTTTGTCAGTCTCCATATTCTAGTGGTTAGAGCATTGGCTCTCGACTCGGAGGTCGTGGGTTCGATTCCCGCATTCAACGACAAAAATTGTTGTTTCCAAGTTTGGTTAGGACAATGATCGCCTGATTGTCTGACAAGAAAGATGATCCATGCGTCTAATGGGCATGTAAAAAGTCAGACCAGCCTGTCTGTTCTCTAAGAACATTTTCAAATCTCGAAAGCTGAATGTGTGAAATTTTTATATGATATTTGACACTCACCGCGGATTCAGCTGTCGAGATATTTGAAAATGTTTTTAGAGAATAACACTGCTGCGCCTCATCTCTCGTCAGTCGTGTCGGTTATCCGTCCCACTGGATTACGAGAGTAAAGGAAGAGAGAGTGCTCTTGTGTACTGCGTACACAGTTGGGCACTATAAAATTACTCCTGCGGCCTGATTTCAATGAAACCGGCCACCGTCACCGATATCGGTGCGGGGAGTTATCCATACTAATATTAATATTATAAATGCGAAAGTGTGTCTGTCTGTCTGTCTGTCTGTCTGTTACCTCTTCACGCTTTAACCGCTGAACCGATTTTGATGAAATTTGGTACAGAGATACTTTGAGTCCTGGGAAAGGACATAGGATACTTTTTGTCCCAAAAATTTGCGGTGTTCCCGTGGGATAATGTAATATTATTATGTGTACTTTGATTGTCTTTTACTGCTAAATGGTTGAATTGATTTTCCATCCATACTATTATTATTATTATTTAACATATATTTATCTCGGCTTTAACCGGTAGAATGAAGCAGGTACGGGCGATTGCCAAGTATCCTGTTCATGTAGTGTGGAAGAAGTTTAATTGGTGTGAGTTGTAGGGAAGGATGAAGATGAATTAAGGAAGCGGCGGACTATAGAGCAGGTATCTATAACGATTGACTTTTGTAACTGTATATATGTGTTTTTGTGAAGGTTAAGGGATTTAAGTGCAACGGCAAGCGTTTTTGGAATAACGCCCGTTGAGGAGATGACTATCGGGATTATTTTTACTGTGTTTTGATGCCACATTTGTTTGATCTCATCTGCAAGCGGTATGTATTTTTGGATTTTTTCTGTGTGTTTCTGTTTCAGGTTGTTGGTGTTTGGAACGGCGATGTCTATAAGGTAAGTGGTTTTTTCAGATTTAATTGTGAGGGTTATGTCTGGTCTATTGCTTAGGATGGTACGGTCTGTGACGATATCGCGATCCCAGTAGAGTTTTACGGAGTCATTTTCTAGAACGTTAGATGGTTTGTATTTGTAGTACGGTGTATGTGTATCTATAAGGTTAAACTTGATTGCTATTAATTGATGTATATGTTTGGCTACGTTATCGTGACGGTGAGTATATTCTTTATTTGCTAGTGCACTGCATCCTCCGGTAATATGGTCTATTGTCTCAGTGGTTTGGTGGCATAATCTACACTTATCAGTTTCTATGGCTTCTTTGAGGACAAATTTTGAGTAATTGCGAGTTTTGATAATTTGGTCCTGTATAGCTATTAAGAACCCTTCTGTTTCACTATAAATGTTGCCCTTAGTTAACCAACTGAATGACGCGGATTGATCGATATGGTCCTGACTTAACTGGTACGGAAATTTACCATGTAGAGCCTTACTTTTCCATTTTTCTATTTTGTTTTCATCATTAATTATTTTATTTTTAGGGTTAAATCTGTCATTATTTAACTGTAGCGGTGTTCCAGAATGAGGTAAATTTACAATGGCTTTATGAAGTGGGCTTGTGTTAGCTTTTGTCTTGAAATAATTTCGGAGGTTATCTATTTGGGTGTAATGTAGATTTTTTATGTCTATAAAACCACGCCCTCCCTGCTTCCTCTTTATTGTAAATCTTTCAACTGCTGAATGGATGTGGTGAATATTGTGTTTGTAACAAGCGGTTCGAGTTGCGGTGTTGAGGGTTTCCAAATCAGTGTCAGACCACCTGATAATTCCAAATGAATACGTTAATATAGGGATCGCATAGGTATTTAAAGCTTTAATTTTGTTTTGGCCTGACAATTGCGTTTTTAAAATTTTATTTAGTCTCTGTTTGTATTTATTTTTTAATGTATTTTTTATTTCTTTATGATCTATAGCTGTATTTTGTATATAACCTAGGTACTTATATGTGTCTTTCGCTTGCATGCTGTCTATTGTTCCTTCTTGTAGTTCTAAGTTGAGTGGTTCTGTATGTGTATGTTTGCCCTTAAGAATGCAATTAATTTTACATTTATCAGTTCCGAATGTCATGTAAATATCAGCGCTAAAGTTTTCCGTTAATTTTAATAGTTGTTCCAGTTGTTGCCTGTCAGGTGCGAAGAGTTTTATGTCGTCCATGTAAAGAAGGTGAGTGATTTTGATTTTATTGACTTTATCTATAATATATCCTAAGTTTGACCTATTAAGAGTTTTAGATAGAGGGTTTAAAGCTAAGCAAAACCATAAGGGGCTAAGTGAGTCGCCTTGGAAAATGCCACGTTTAATTTTGATTGGTGAGGTACTGACGGTGGTACTGACTGTTCTTAGATTGAGTTTAGTAGACCAGTTATGCATTATATATTGTAGAAAGTGAATTAAAGTATTATGAATCTTATATATTTTTAGTACATGTATCAACCAAGAATGCGGGACACTATCAAAGGCTTTTTGGTAATCTATGTATGCGTAATAAAGGTTCTTATGATCTTTTTTAGTTTGATTATGTATTTGGGCGTCGATGATAAGTTGTTCTTTACAGCCCATTGATCCTTTAGCGCAGCCTTTTTGTTCTTCAGGGATTATTTTATTATCAGTAATGTGAGTATTTAGTTTTTGTGTGATTATTGACGTAAGTAGTTTGTAAAGAGTTGGAAGGCAGGTGATTGGACGGTATTTAGTTGGATTTTTAGTATCGTTTTTATCTTTAGGCTTTAGATATGTTATTCCTTGCATCATAAATAGCGGCACTAATTTGGGATCCTTAAGGGCTGAATTGAATGCTTTGGCGATGTAGTGATGTGTTGAAGTGAAATATTTTATCCAGTAATTTTGAATTTTATCTGGCCCTGGTGCCTTCCAGTTCAAAGTCTTCTTTATGGCGTATGTGACATCGTCATCATCTATTATAACTTCAGACATTGGATTAATATTGTGACATTCACTTATTTCGGTATCAAGCCATGAAGCGTGTACGTTGTGATGGGCTGGTTTGGACCATAGGTTTTCCCAATAGTCCTTAATTGTATCTGTACTAGGCGGTTGTATGATTTTAATATTTTCGGAGTTTAAATTTTGATAAAAGAGCTTTTGATTGTTAGTAAAAAATAAATTATCCGTTCTTCGAGAGTTACTGATTTTAAGTCGGCGGAGTCTTTTTGATTGTGCTTGCAGTTTTTGTTTCAGAGTATCTAATAATTCTACTATTTGATTTTCAGAGAGATTGTTGGGGTTTAATTTTCGTTGTTTTGTTTGGCTAAGATTTCCTTTAAGGTACTGTGTAAGTTGTCCAATTTCTTTTCGTAGTTTCTTGACTCTATTTTCAATTCGTAGTTGCCATTTCGGCATTTTCGGGTCTCCTGTTTTATTTGATATATCTTTTTCAGGGGGGTTATTTAGCTTAGTGTGTAGAGTTGTGGTTGATATTGCAGCGCAATAAATAGCACTGTGGATTTCCGTTAAATCTGGCGTTTCTTTCGCTAATAGATGTTCTCCTATTAACTTGTTAAGTGAATTTACCGTCTTTATTATGTTGCGTGTAATCTGGAGTTTTGGTATTACCGGTCTAAGTGTTGGATCTGTATCGGCGTATTTGATTAACATTTCTGTAAATACTTGTCTAATTTTGTGATTCTGTGTTTGATCGGCATCAGTTGCGAGTATTTCAGCGTTGTTTGTCTCTGGTACTATTAGATTTTCTACAGTTTCAGAAGAGTTTGATAGAGTTATGGGTTGATTATTATTTGTGGGTTGAATTGTAGAATGTTGTAGATTCGGGTCGTTCGTTGCATTATGTGGGATGGTAAGAATATCGCAGGGGCTAAGCTGTGTGTCTATGCTACATATTGTATTGTTCTGGTCGTTGGAATAATCGAACGTATGCGCTACTGTATTTTTTATCTTGTCTCTTTCATGACTTGGTATTCTGTTATTTCGATGTATAACTCGGATTTGATCTGCTAATCGTTGCTCAGATATGTGGCTTAGTTCGGGGTAGGACTCTGTGAATTTTTTATGGAGTGATGGTCTGAATGCTGTGAGGTTAGATTCGCATGATGTTACAATGTAGTAGCAACGGAGAAGTTCTCTGTTTATTTGATCAGTCCATTTCATCCGTTGTCTACTTTTTCCAGCGAGAGTGGTTGGAGGAAGCATTTCCTGCAAAACACTTCTTACTGGAGTGTTTGTGAGATGAGGCTGCGTATGAGTATTATGATCTACGATATTCGGATTAATATATTCAGAATTTATCGTAGACGGACTGATGTCAGGAATGGGCACAGGATTAGTAGCTATTGCTTCCTGTGTAACATCGTCTGACAATGGTGATAATGTGGTGGATCGTGATGAGAATGAGTTATTGAGGATGAATGACTGTGGTGAAGAGTGAAGCGATGGAAACAAGCTGACGGATGAGGTAGGTGATGAAGGATATGAGTATGTGTTGCTTATTGTTTGGATATTAGTATTCTCTGCAGCAGTACTAGACTGGGCAGTAGGATGCGATACGGTGCCCCCCCCAGAATACGAGGGACAGCCCGGGCCCGAAAGCCCGGGGCGGGATTCTCCATTGCTTTTCGCGCCGGTACCCGCCTGGGGTAGTATATTTCTATTACGTAGTCGCATTTTTCTTTTAATATATTAGAACAAAAATAGGAAGAGTTAACAAAAAAGGAAATATAGGAAGAGAAGAAATAAAGGTGGTGAAAATTAGACAAATCATAAAACAAAAAAGATGCAAAAGCAAGGGTGAATAAAAAGGTGATGAAAAGATAGTGACGAGAAAGAAAGAAAGAAAGAGCCGACGATCAGCCACGTGAGTACCTCACCCCGAAGAGAGTGGGGTGGCGCACCCAAGTGTTGCCCGGGGACACCAACTAGGAGGGACCGGCTTCACCCCCTTATTATTATTATTATTATTATTATATTATATTATTATTATTATAATATTATAAATATTATAAATGCGAAAGTGTGTCTGTCTGTCTGTCTGTCTGTCTGTCTGTCTGTCTGTCTGTCTGTTACCTCTTCACGCTTTAACCGCTGAACCGATTTTGATGAAATTTGGTACAGAGATACTTTGAGTCCTGGGAAAGGACATAGGATACTTTTTGTCCCAAAAATTTGCGGTGTTCCCGTGGGATAATGTAATATTATTATGTGTACTTTGATTGTCTTTTACTGCTAAACGGTTGAATTTATTTGAATGAAATTTGGTATGGCAGTGGTTTATGCTTTGGACAAACGCGCAGTGTACTTTTTAACCGACTTCCCAAAAAAGGAGGCGGTTATTTTTTTTTTGTATGTTCAACGATTACTCCGCCGCCTGTGGACCGATTTTCATAATTTTTTCTGTGATGTATAGGGTGTAATCCCAAATTGGTCCTTTTGATATCAAAGTGGTGACCTGATGATGGGATCCATGAGGAATCGAGGGAACTCCTCGAAATTTATATGGAGACATATGGTGATTTTGACTTTTTCTGAAGTAGTTCAAGTATATGCTACCAAAAAGTAAGATTTTGCTCCAAGGTATACCCTGGATCCAAAAGTACAGAACAGAACTCCTGGCTCCTTATAGATACATGTTTGGGAATTTCGGCGTTGTTTAAAGAACTGCAAGCATATGCCACCCTGTCAGTTAGAGTAATCATCATCATCATCACCACTATCACACCATACATCATCAGATTATGATGATATAAAAGGTATTTCTCATAGTATTTTACTAGAACATTACTCTGCCGTTTATGGACCTATTTGCAAAATTCTTTTGTTGTTGTAAAGGGTTTAGTTCGAAATTGGTCCTTTAGTCACTAAAGTGGGAACCTGATGATGCGATCCATGAGGAATCGAGGGAACTCCTCGAAATTTATATCCACACATATAGTGATTTTGACTTTTACTGAAGTAACACAAGCATATGCTACCAAAAAATAAGATATTGTACCAAGATATACCCTGGATCCAAAAGCACTGTACAGAACTCCTCAGTCTTTAAAGATATGCGTTTGGAAATTTCGGTATTGTTTAATGAACTGCAAGCATATGCCACTTTATAACTTACAGTAATCATCATCATCATCTTAATAGCAATACCTTATGGAAGCTTGGCGCGTATTCAATTATACATTCGATCGTTTAGTTTAGACGTTCTTAAGACGTATTAATAATAACTTAAGAAAATATATCTCTAAAAAGGGTGAAATTATTATTTTTAAACAAAAAATTAAACCGACTTCCAAAGTAAAAATACACAAAAAAGTATGAAATAAAACTTAATATCTAAATAATTCCCCTTTCAAATTCAGCTAAAATTTTTACTATTTCTCTACTCAATCTTATTAATTTTGAAGTCGGTACCAGCAAATATGAACGTAAGTTCTATAAAATATTGTAGAATATTGTTTGGGCTGGTATCGATTTCAAAATTAATAAGATTGAGTAGAGAAATAGTAAAAATTTTAGCCGAATTTGAAAGGGGAATTATTTAGAGATTAAGTTTTATTTCATACTTTTTTGTGTATTTTTACTTTTTATCCCAAAAAGATATATAATATTGTTCCCGAGGGATAATGTACTATTTTGTATATTTTTTTAATGTCTTTCATGGCTTAAGTGTTTAAACCATTGAAATGAAATATGGTATGATGGTGCTTCGGACAAACAATTAGTAATTAAAGAGAGAACGTAAGATAAGGAAGATACAGATTTAACTTAGAGTACAGTCGTAAGTGGCCAAAAAACCCCATTTCTCGCGGGCGGAGCCGCGGGCAAAAGCTAGTATGTTATATAATGTGAAATTATTATATTAATAATTATGTACTTTGAGGGTTCCCCTTACCCAAAGGGTAAAAACGGAACTCTATTCCTGAGACTTCGTTGTCTGTTTGTCTGTCTGTCTGTCCATCTGTCCATCCACCTGTCTGTTAATAGACTGTATCTCCTTAACAGCGAAAAAGTTTTGTTGTCGCTGTAACAACAAATAACTAACAGAATTAGATAAACATTTAAGGGTTAGATAAACCATACTAGAAACTAGATTTTTTGTCGTTTTGTACGGATTCCTTCGTGCGCAAGTCCGACTAGCACTTAGCCGGTTTTAAGCGTTGTGTAGCAATTTTGGAATTCATGACTCATTCATAGATATTATTAAAAAATCTAAATATTTTTTATAATTAAAAAAAAAACTGTTTAGCCATTAGGTACTCTAGCATCTATCAAACGCGAAAGAAAGAAGAAAGCAAGAAAAAGAACGATAGCTTTTCATTTCACTCATTCCGTGAAAAGTTTTGAATTTTGATCTTCCTTGTCGAGAGCACTGTAGTCTGTAGCTCTCGCCAATCACCACGGAGCTGAGCATGAACGGATCAATTTCACAGCCACCGAGCACGGCCCACACCCCCCACACCAACACCCCAGAACACCGCCCGATCCTCCTTCCATCCACCACAGCCTAGAATATCACCCCACAAACTTCTGGCATACTGCCGTATCACGTTCGTAGGGCAAAGAGGTTTTCTAGGCTACGTCGCGGTCGATATGCTTATGATATCAATAGGGTGGGCATAATTTGCGGAGTTTCGCGGAGTTCACTCAATTTGCGCTGTTAGCTCAATTTTTGGTATCGAGCCTCCCCCTCCCCCCGTGCCGCGCGCCACCCTCGCTCGTCCGCGCCGCGGAATAACGCTAAACAAGAGCATCACCTGTGCGTTATGAATTGTCTATTTTCATTTTTCCTCCGTTTACTCCGCATCGATAAATGCGTTTTTACCTAAATGCGCCAGAAGGAGAGTTATGTTTTTCGAGAGTATGTACTATGTATGTATTATGTATGTATACATGTATAATTGTTTTGCACGCCCTGTGGCCTGAACGGCTCAAACGTAGTGATTATATTCTCTTTGAACGGCTCAATGTATCAGTCGTCGTTAGATTCGTATTTACTGTGAGAGTGACACTGGGTACATGAAAGTTATTATACGCAGTCAGTTTTTTTTTTTTTTTAATAATTGCTAGTTATTCTGTACTTTTACAATGTTAATAGTATATCAATGCTTGAGTGTTTTTTTATTTTTTTTCTATGATAATTGTTTTAATGTTGAAACCCTTGTGCGGCTGTGTTTTGTTTTTTAATTACACAGATGTGCTCTCAGCTCAGTGGGCAGTTGGGTACAAACGAGGAGATCTACATCAAAAGAACAACATAAAATAAAGATAGTACCTTGCACGTTTAATGTTTTGCACGTATTAATTAAAACTCGTTAAATCTATGCCATAATTAAAAACTGGAAGCCGGCCATTTAGATATTCATTATATTGCCGCATTACCATCGGCGCATGGGCAACGGGCATAGATCATGGTAATTGTCGAACGGATCGCTCGCCAGTTATAGCCCAGACCTTGGGGTCAGTTTTTAGCCGGTGCTGCGGTGGTCGGCACATGTAAATAGATCTCCAACGGCGCATATACACAAGCTGTACAGCCTGTTCCCCAGCAAAAGTGACTTATTCAAGGAGCGTGAGCGTGCCCGCGGGGCTGCCAAGGTCATCTCCCGCATACGGCATTGACAAGGGTATCCGTTTGTAGCGAGGGTTTTCAGGAAATGTTAATCATTTTATTTTTAATCATCTAAATTACATAAACTTTTATATATTATGCATATAACTGACATTAGTTACTATTGTGGCCTGATGTTGGATCATGTATTCGGATAAAACAACAACCTGTATAAAATAGTAGTTAGCTCGTATATGGCTATTAATATACATATATTACTCAACAGGCCACTCTATCTATAGTATATGGCGGTCACGATATGACTTACTAGTAAGTGCTGAGTACAGCCCCCTCCCTCCTCCGCTCCCCCCACACCGCGCGCCGCATACGGGCATGATATGCGGTCGTGTTTCGCAGTAATGGTACCATGAAGTAGATTAATCTAGAAAAGGAGACTTTTTAAGCGCATAGCTAATCTGTGAATATAAATATTAAGTACCTTTTAGCTTATCTATAAAATAAAGCTACTTAAAGCTGCCTAAGTTCCTAGTCCTTAAATAGAGCAATTAATAATAATCGATTATTTTGTATTCTATGACCTACAAAGCAGACTATTGTGAGATATATCCCAGTCGCACCGCGCGTGTGGTCACGCTACATGTGACGTCATCAGCATGTCGCCTGTCGACCTTCCTGGTGGCCGCAGCTGTTATGTTTGCAGTATTCCTAATTCCACCCTCACATAGTCACATGGAAAATAGGTAAATGTGTGCTACTGATACTGCTAATAAAAGAAAATTCGTTTTCATATTAATATTAACGCCTTTGCCAGCAGTTTAATTCGCGTTAACCGCGTTTTTACAATCTGTATTCTACACATTACGGTTTTTCTTTGAATTCTCTTTATCGCCTCGGAGCATGAACATTGAAAAAAATTCTGAATGAATTTCTTAAAATTTACTGCTTAGACGTCTGTCTGTCTGTGTGTCTGTCCAGGGCATCGTAACTTCCAAAGGGCGTGATACTCGTAACATCCTATAGTTAAATAATAATGAATCAACGCTGGAAAAAGTATTTTACACCGACACGGATATCTTGGAACATTAGTCTGCCATTTATGGACCTACTTGCAACATTATTTTGTTGTTGTCCGTTAGTCACGAAAATGGAAACCTGATGATGCGATCCATGAGGAATCGAGGAAACTCCTCGAAATTTATATGGACACATATAGTGATTTTGACTTTTTCTGAAGTAACACAAGCATATGCTACCAATAAGTAAGATTTTGCACCAAGGTATACCCTGGATCCAAAAGCACTGAACAGAACTCCTCAGTCTTTAAAGATTTTGGAAATTTCAGCATTGTTGAAAGAACTGCAAGCATAATTATGCCACTTTGTAGCTAACAGTAATCATCATCATCTTATTAAGCTTCCAGCTTGGCGCGTACTCAATTATACATTCGATCATTTATTTTAAACGTTCTTAAAATATTTATTAATAACTAGCTGTTGCCCGCGACTTCATCCGCGTCAACTGATGGCGCAATAATGCATCAATTTCGATCAAATTTAATTACCATAAAAAAGGTTACCAAGTACTTAAGTCAATCTTAAAAGATTTTTTTAGATCATAGAAAAAGAGGAATAATTCTTTCATACATATTTTTTGTAACTTGAGCCGTTAACGCAGCGCACGCAACGGAAGCCCTCAAATAAAGCTCAAATATGAATAATTTTCCCCGTTTTTGCAATATTCTCACTGATGCTTCGCTCCTTTTAGTCGCAGCGTAATGTTATATAGCTGAAAGCCTTCCTCGACAAATGGACTATACAACACAAAAATAATTTTTCAATTCGATTTAGCAGTTCCTGAGATCAAACAAACAACGTAAGCCCTCAAAGATGAATAATTTTTTCCACATTTTCCACTGATTCTTCGCTCCTATTGGTCGCAGCGTAATGTTATATAGCTTAAAGCCTTTCTCAACAGAAGGACTATCTAACACAACAATAATTTTTCAATTCAATTTAGTAGTTCCTGAGATCAGCGCGTTCAATCAAACAACGTAAGCCCTCAAAGCTGAATAATTTTCCCCGTTTTTCCCACATTTTCCACTGATTCTTCACTCTTATTGGTCGCAGCGTGATGCTATATAACCTAAATCCTTCCTCTATAAATGGATTTTTCAATTCGAACCTGTATCCTATAGTAATCTATAGTAGAGTTCCTGATAGCTCTACTATAGATTAGCGCGTTCAAACAAAAAACTCTTCAGCTTTATAATATTAGTATAGATAGCTGATGCCCGCGGCTCGTCCCGCGCGCGCGTTTGTACAGTAACCCACGGGAACCGTATATGTACCGCGATAAAAAGTAGCCTATGTTCTTCCTCGTGGTCTACTTTATATATGTGGCAAATTTCATGATAATAGGTTTAGTAGTTTTTACGTGAAAGTGTAAATAAATTTTCCTATGGGAACCGTATATTTCTCCGCGATAAAAAGTAGCCGATGTACTTCTTCGTGGTCTCCTTTATATCTGTGCCAAATTTCATGATAATCGGTTTAGTAGTTTTTACGTGAAACTGTAAATAAAGTATCCCACAGGAACAGTACATTTCCCTGTGATAAAAAGTAGCCTATATCCTTTTTCAGGCTATACTCTCTGTATTTGTGTACCAAATTTCGTTTCAATCGGTTCAGTAGTTTTGGCGTGGAAGACGGACAAACAGAAACACACTTTCCCATTTATAATATAGCATTTGCAAATATTTAAGATTTTCATTAAATTTAACTTACGCATTCTTGTCAGATTTATTTTTCAACATGATGGCAATAATATATTATTACAGTGTAATAAAGAGATACAGTGGTCCAACGCGTTTGAAGTCGCGCGAAATGCCGCTTTTGTGTAGGTATTCGTCATTGCTGCAGGGTTGTCACAATAATGTGTTTTATTATAATCTGTTCTACATTTTGTGTATTCGTAGTATGTGTATGTAGAGTACTAGGAATAAAACAAAAAAAATATATAGAAGTATTAATGAAGAGTTTTATTATAAAAAATACAAATGCGTATACAAAAGCTCAGGGTTCGCATGATATATATCGATTGATATATATCGGATATATATTTATGCTTGATATATATCAAAATTTATATTTATATTTAAAAATGTAAAATAATGTTTTAAATGTGAAAAATCTTACATTAAGTCATAGTCTAAATACACAGGTCATATTTTCCGAGAGTTTCACAAGCCTAGGTCATCAAAAACTTGCTATTTGACACGACATTTTGTTTGTTATTATACTATTGTTATATACCATTTAAGTATACCATGTGTCAAATTGAACCACCAATTGGAAGAAGGGAATAAATCCAAAAAACAGGAATAGAGATAATTAAAAAAAACTTTATAACTTTTTACTTTCAACTCATAGGCTCACGTGACATCACTCATATTAAAGAAAATATAAATTCTTACTTGTTTACTAATAGATCTGGCTGAAATATATAATACTTATTTATATATATGTATTTAAATGTGTTGAATTTATTCCCTTCTTCCAATTTATAAGATCTATATACAAAATAATTTGAAATAATAGACATTATGAAAACAAAAACTTATTTATTTATTAGAAAAACGTAAGAACACTACAACATAACATCTATTTCTTCACTCTCGGTACTTGTAGTTGTAGGCCAAGTCAGAATAATATCATAAAAATCTTTGAATTCCTCGGGAATGCCGGATATATGCCGGAAAATCTGGTATTTTCGGATTTGTAGAAGGTTTTTGAAGTAAAAATGTATGTTTAACGAAACCATCGATACATTCAGAACATGTTAAGTAACCTTTATGACTTGAACTATACTCAAAGTTTCGATATTGCGAGATCTTGAATATTGTTGCCTTGTCAGCTTTTCTTGAAACATCGATGCCATGAATTTTTAAAATCAAGTATGTCGTTTAAAGTAACAGGTTTAACTGTAAACCCCCTGTTGCTGCCAAAAAATTATTATATTCATTTGGAACGTAAATTCGGTCCTTTCTCCTAATGAGTCTTTTAGCAGTCCCAAAATTTCTGTCACATTGTACAAACGAATGGCCACGGACAAGAAAGTATTTATATATTTTCTCAAAACGATTTATTGCAACAACAACAACAAAAAAAAAACAAAAAATTGATAAATAAACAAGCAAAAATAATCACTAACTTTTATACTCGTAACGTTGATAGTTGGAAGAAGGGAATAAAGGCAGGATTTGTTCCGTTCTTCCAACTAACCGTTTTCATGGCCGCATGAATCTATATAATGTTAGTGGTTTTTGTTCCTTTCTTCCAACTCACAATTTAGCGATATGCCTATAGAATATAAAAGTGTAAAAATCTGAATATGTCAAAAAGTGGCGTTTATTCCCTTCTTCCAATTGGTGGTTCAATTAATTCGACTGATAAAATTAATACACTTTTTTTTTCTTCTGGTTATAAACAAAAGTCATTTTATGGATTTAAGACTTAAATTGATACTCAAAAGTATCTATCGTTGATTTTTAATTTATTTGAAAACTTTGAATATCAATCTACACTAATATTATAAAGAGGAAAACTTTGTTTGTATGTTTGTTTGTTTGTTTGGTTGTAATGAATAGGCTCAAAAAGTACTGGACCGATTTCAAAAATTATTTCACCATTCGAAAGCTACATTATCCACGAGTAACATAGGCTAAATTTTATTTTGGAAAAAAATAGGGTTCCGTAAGATATTTGGGGTTTTCGGACACAAGGTGTAAAAAATCAACCAGAAAAGTTACTTATTTTGCGTACGTTGCCTAAACTATAAAAGATAGAACCATAAAATGTTCTAATTAATTGTAGATATTATAAATATCTACAAAAAAGTCCGCGACACACTATACCTATCTATGTCGAGTGAGGCACAACAACATTTTTTTTATTTAGAAATCTAGATTTTTTTGGACTACATTTAAATGCGTTTATTTTACTCATGCTATTAATCCTTATCAAAATAAACTATTTTATCACTAAGTACAGTTTATGTAGATAATATTTGGTCTTTGAATGATTAAAATTGGACGTTTGGTTTTGAAGTTATGGCGAAATTAAAATATTACGATTTCTGCTCCACGGCCCGTTGCGAAGTAGGCGTCACCAAGGCGGGGGTGTGCGTGCGGGAGGGGAGTTTAGATCTATGAGGTAGCCGCAGTATTAGTATGAGTATTGTACCCATAGATTATACAGATATATACATTGTACCCGTGCGAAGCCGGGGCGGGTCGCTAGTAATAAATAAATGAGTTTAATTTTACTTCCCTATCTTCAAATTATCGGAGATACAAATTATTTCGATTCAACTATTACGAAAAAACATATCAGAGTATGAAATTTGTATGTAATTTTGAAAATATCAAAAATATCAAAAAATCAAAAATATCGGATATAGGTATATCAAAGATATCTGATATTTTGATATTTATTATAAATATCGGATATTTACGAACCCTGCAAAAGCTACAAATGCGAAACTGAAAGGTATTTTCGACATTTGGATTTACTAGTTCTTAGATTGCGATAGTTGAATTTGACGATGTAGTTAGTAAATTCTCATACGTAGATACAATTTTATTAAAAAATCTGATAGGAAACAGGCGCATGGTATAATTGACCATTGTAAATAAGTACCTACATACAACTCAAACGAAACACTGTCGCAAACCACTGAAAACAATCAAATTAAAAAGCGTCAACCCCGGCTGACGTGTGTATGGCAGCTTGGGCTCGCTACCGCCCCTCTCTCACCCCGCACGCCCCGCACGATTGCTCTGTCTAGACGTGTCCGTTGGACGACTGTAGGTAAGTTCCATAGGCTGTGATATTATGTCAAAATAAAAATAAAGCTCCCCACTCACGGGCTATCGATTGCTTCGATCAAATTGGAAATTAATTCGTATTTGAAAGTAAATTGCTAACGACAAACTATTACATAAAATGATTAGTGTAAGACCTACCACCTAGTCTTTGCGGTGGTGGTCAAAAGTTGGAACAAAATTTACGCGTATATATGTTACAGTCAATGTGATTAAATAGCTATTATACATAATGACTGGTCATTATATATAATAACTATATTGTCTAGATAATGTGATAAATTAATCACTTTGTCTGGATATTATTCATAATAGCGGGCCAAAGTTAGCTAAAGTAATAAACACGATTCAGCTTAGTGATGCAACAGAACTCTGCTTCTGCTTCCGCTTCCGCGGAAGTTCTGCATGTCTTTTCACTTTCGTTTCGGGAAAACGGGACCAACCTCGGATTATAATCCGAGGTTGGTCCCGTTTTCACTAAAGTGGTGACCTGATGATCACATAAGCTTTGATCAGAACTCCTCAGTCTTTAAATATACGCGTTTGAAAATTTCGGCATTCAAACTCAAACTTAAGAACTGAGTTCAAAGAACTGCAAGCATAATATGCCACTATGTAACTTACAGTAATCATCATTGTCATCTTATTTTTACAACCATACAATACCTAATGGAAGCTTGGCCCGTATTCAATAATTATATATTCGATTGTTTATTTAAAACGTTAGTTAATAATTTAACATAGTATATCACTAAAACCTTACCAAGAGCATGTCAGGACATGTGTAAGGAGGGTTCCGTTACTATAAATGCGTAATATGCTTTTTTTTAATTACTCCAAAAGTTACTGTCCGATTTGGATCACAATAATTTTCCTAAAGAGTTTTTAGCATGATCTATCAGCATGAAAATTTGCAAGTTTCTATCTCTTATAGTTTAAAAATGCTAGGGGGGGGGGGGCAACTTACAAACTACTTTGGAGGCCGATTACTCGAAAATGGTCAACTTTATAAAAAAGTAACGTATGAAACCTTGCCTTTATTTTAAAAGACCTATTCTACGATATCCCACACGATGGGGTAGAGTGAAAAAATATTTTTCATCCCCACTTCACATGTATGGAGAGCCACCCCTAAAATATAAAAATATTTTTTTTTATGATCCCGAAACTGTGATCTATACACAATCTATAACTGCACAAAATTTCATCAATTTATATTCATAATTACAGGAGCTAGAGGCGCGGACAGACAGACAGACAGACGGACAGAGCGAAACTATAAGGGTTACTTAAGGCGCTGTGAGTAGTCAACTATGAAGTATTCGAGGGGGTGAAGGAGATGAGTGGGGGACGTGCCGTCCCCCTTACTGCGGGGAGCTTCATGCGATTTACGTCAAAGTGATGTGTCTATAATGTACAAAAGCGTAATTTCGATGAAATCATAATATGCTTCATAGCCTAGCGGTATTTTGCCCGCCTAAAGCAAAGCGTAGCGTCTAGGTTCAAATCTCATTACAATTTAATATATTTCAAAATGTCTATTTTCTGTCTAGGTCAATTATAATAAGTCTAATTCCTAATTTTGTGCCAAATTTAGCCATTGCGATTTGAGAAAGTTAAGCTTTTTAGTAAGTAGTTAAAGGGTAAAAAAATCTAAAAAAAAGCTCAATTTGGTCACTGAACTCCTAAACGGCTGGACCGATTTTAATAAAAAAAATTGTGTGTCTTCAGGTTGATTCGAGAATGGTTTAAATTTGCAATTGGACCTGGTAGGTGGCGCTGCTGTCAGTAGTCAGTACGTCAACAAATTTAATTCTAAGGCGGTACGAAGACTACGAAGTTTCCCGGGATAGCTAGTATTATTATAATATGCGGTCGAAGTACTGCGGAATACGCACTACAACATGTAACACATTACACAATACACATTATGACATCACACACATTGACGTTTCTTCCCAGGTCGACATTTCAAAATTTTATATATTTCGCATTTTTCAGCGGTTACAAAATCTAAACTTGCTTTTGCCCGCAACTTCGTTCGCGTAGCACAAAGCTAAATTTTATCGACTGATTTTATACAATACATAAATACACAATAAAATTCAATATCAAATATTCCCATTCTACATAATATACATGAAACTTCGGCTATCTGACAGCAAAAAAAATACAATTTCAAATACCTAGTTTCTGACATTTGTGGTTTAACCAAATAGTCTCTTCGGCTTCATCATATTAATTGTAAATATTGTTTTATTTAATCTATTACTAATATAATACAGAGAGAAGGTTTATTTGTTTGTATGTTTGTTTGTTTGCATTGAATAGGCTCCAAAACTACTGGAATGATTTTGATGAAATTTAGGACAGATATAGAATAGACAACGGGGAAGCACATAGGCATACTTTTTATTGCCGAAAAATGTACGGTTCCATCGAGATTTCCTTTTGCGCTCATGAAGTCGCGGGCAACACCTAGTCTAAATATATAAAAGGCAAACCTGACTGACTCATCTATCAAAGCACAACCGAAACTACTGAACAGATGTTGCTAAAATTTGGCATACAGATAGTTGTAATGACGTAGGCATCCGCTAAGAAAGGATTTTTGAAAATTCGCCCCCTACGGGTGTAACAAAGGGGTTGAAATTTTGTATGGAAACCGAACTTTACGCGGACGAAGTCGCGGGCAAAAGCTAGTAAAAAATAAACGTAGATTACTGAATAAGTACATGTTCCTAATATCTGCTCATGGTGATTAGAATTAGAATTGATTATAATAATTGATATAACTTTACAAACCAACAGAATAATAATATTTAGGTATATATATTATATTTACTTATTCTGTTGTCAATCAATGTTGTCAATTTTGAATCAAATATGTTTTTTCTTTCGTCGTGTAATAAATTATATCAATAATTTCGGTTATTTTACGTCAGTCTGACTGGCAGCTCGGTTTGCATACCGACGTTTGATTTTTGGTGGTAAGTTCAAATCCCGGTAAAATAAATATTATTTTTGTGATTCTTATAATGTCTTTGTTTTTCTTTAATATTTTTTTAATATATTTTTTATTAATTTTTATTGTTGTACTAAAACTACGACCAAAGCTCGGTCTCCCTAGTACCTACTTATAAAGAGTTTTTGTACCTCCATCTTAAAACTTTGGACTAAAAATTTGGACATTAATCGAATACAATCTTTTCATATTTTATATAATATAATCTACACTAATATTAACAACAACTTAAAGTAACTAATAATAAAATAAGTACATAATTAACCATATACTTTTATTACTGCGAAAACAAGCATCGCTCGGAGTTTTATAGTGCGACAAAAAAAAAAGAAAAAAAAATCGTCTGACCGGGATTCGAACCCGAGACCAATTGGTCGCAACAACGCAAAAAGCCAAAGGGCTACCGAGCAACTTACGTCAGATAGCGAAATTACGCATATCTTATTAGTATTAAACGATGAAAGAAAAACAAATATTTACCCCCAACTTGACCTTTATGCAGACGACATAAAGGTCAAGTCGGGGGTAAAATAAATTTGAACGGACTTTCAACATTAAATTCGAATGATTTTTGAGCAGAAAAAAGGGGAAAAATTTGACATACGTCTCATTAGCAAGAGGCCTAAGCCGGTACTGTCTTATTCCATAGATATGAAAGAGAAGGAATGACAGGTAGCCATTTCGCGATGTTTCATTCGACTCGTCCGAATTATTTATTATTGAAATAAATTAATACTAACAAGTATCTTATTCCTATCGAAAAATCAAAACAACAATTCCCTTCCTTTTATTATGTTTTACGAAACTGCAAATAATTTTCTCATTTCTGTTCACAAATAATACAGTTACAACTCCAAGAATTTCTATTTTAATGGTAACTTTATGATTTTTTTTTATCGAGAAATTTTTCAGATAACGTGTTTTGAAAATGAAGGTCCCCTAGCAAATATGATCAAAATTAACATATATTTTTTTGCTGCACTAAAATGTATCCATTCGTCTCAAAAAATTTTTGAAAGAAGCGCATTTCTAGGGTAAGAGCGCCTTAAGTATTACGGAACCCTAAAAAAGTATCAAATAAAACTTATTTTATAATTAATTCCCCTTTTAAATTTGAAGTCGGTACCAGCAAATTTGAGCGTGTTCCATAAAATATTGTAGGATATTGTTTGGACTGGTACCGACTTCAAAATTGATAATATTGAGTAGAGAAATAGTTAAAATTTAAAAAATAAGTTTTATTTCATACGTTTTTGTGTACGTACCTATTTTTTTAAGCTGTCACAACTCACAATCGAGTGTTGTTAGCTATGATTCGCCATCATCAGCAGTTCAGCACGCTCAATCAATCAATTTATTTCTCCTTATAGTTCATACCCGTTGCCGTTAATTGTCAAGCAACACAATTAACGGCAACGGGTATGAACTATAAGGAGAAATAAATTGATTTGTTCGATGTCTTTTACTCGATACCAATACTAACGCTCTTAGTACTAATCGTTGTATACAGATAATAGTACGGACAACGGAACCGTTCGCGCGCGTGTTTGACTCGCACTTGGTCGGTTTATCTAATAAGCACTTACTTATTTTGCTTACTTGTAAGGTCCGTATTACGATTCCGATAAATTATAATACCTATGCACATATATGTATTATTAAAAAGAGGCCTATGTATAAATGTTGCTTCTGTTTTTCGTTGTAAATGTTTATGTAGTAACTAGTAAATGGTGTGCGGTGTCGGAACCGTTTTAACATGTTTATCTATATTAATACATTATTTGAATACTAATGTCTCCATTATAGATACCACAATGTGTTTATTATACAAGTTATAACTTATAATATGAGAATTGTAATTACCAGCTATTTTAGTCAGGTAACTTATAATTTTAGAATTATAATTTCCAGCTATTTATTTATTCGTTACTTAGTATTAAATTATGAGGTAATACGGTTGCTAAAAATAAACTCGAATTTAATTAATTATAGTAATATTGAAGTGTTTTAATAAATTATAATTGGAAAACAATGAGAGGCCTTCAAATAATTATAGTTTTATTTGTAACTGACTAATTGAGTCTATGGTAACGTGTTTACGTCTTAAATACTTGTCTAAGTTAACTTATTATAAAACTTTTAAGAAATCAATAGCTGTGTTCCGCGTAAAATAGCCCTAAGAAAAAAACATAAGCAAAATGGCGATCGCTGGTATTAAATAGGCAAAATAGCCCTAAGATAAAAACATAAGCAAAATGGCGATCGCTGGTATTAAATAGGCAAAATGGCGGATTATGTTAGCAGTATTGAAGTTAGCAAACGTGTCCTGCCGGTAATGTGTTTTTTTTTCTTTAGCGCTAGCAAGCGCTAACAAGCGCTATTTTCCGCAGAACACACCCAATTAATCAGGCGTACCTAGTACCTACAGAATGATGTCAAATGTCTTACTATAATTGGTTTATGTGAACACGGCTTCTACTGGGTCATTGGTCAATTTTGACATTTTTAAAAAATCATTTGCAACTTGCAAGTTTGCAACATTGACGTTCAGACAGAAAAACTGGTAGAGCACGTAGAGACGACCCTCGGTACCACGTGGTACCACGAACTGGGATACCGTGCAGAGCGGGCACAGGAATTACTATAATAATAATAATATCTATGGACGCTTCACACCACGTCAATCTGATCCCGTGGTAAGTTCTCAAAGAACTTGTGTTACGGGTACCAGACGACGGAAATATATTTAAAACTTTTATACTATACACATATTTAAGATTTTTATTATATTATACACATATTTAATACACATCCATGACCCAGAAATACAGAAAAGCTTTTTGTTCCTTCGGCGGGATTTGAACCCGCGACCTCCGGCTTGAGCACCAACACGCTCAACCAACTGAGCCACAGAGGTCATCAATTCCTACGAAACCTGTAAATAATAACATCAGTCATTACTCCTGAGATTCAATTGCATCTAAACGTTAACAATTAATATGAAACCCCCCGAATTGTCTAGCAGTAAGCGAGCTAGTGATGAGGAATCACTAGCTACTAAGAAAATTCTCAATCATGTTTTTTTTTTCAGACAAAAAAATTATTAGATCAAAATCAGTTCATCCGTTTGGGAGCTACGATGCTACGGACAGATAGACAGACACGTTAAGCTTATGACACCCCTCTGTTTTCGTCGGGGGTTAAAAGGTTAATTGGAATTTGGACCACAGTAATGTGGCAATGCTGGACCACAATAATGTGGCAATGTTGGACCACAATAATATGGCAATGTTGGACCACAATAATGTGGCAATGTTGGACCACAATAATATGGCAATGTTGGACCACAATAATGTGGCAATGTTGGACCACAATAATGTGGCAATGTTGGACCACAATAATATGGCAATGTTGGACCACAATAATGTGGCAATGTTGGACCACAATAATGTGGCAATGTTGGACCACAATAATGTGGCATGTTGGACCACAATAAGTATTGATTGCCCGGCAAACGAGTGACACAGCCGACAGGCCCTATTGTCTCTTTGTTTACGTTTCAATTAAATTGGATTTGAATGGAATATATTAATAATAATATTCAAATCTAAAGTCCAGGGTCATCAGGCGGCAGGCCACACTCAAACTGTAAAGCTGTGCAATTTGCCCACAAATAAACATGTATTAACCACGTTTCTAAGGCTGGGACTATATTATGTATGCTCCGGAATCTGGAACGCCGGGGAAAATTCTGAGCATTGAAAATAGAACTCTGCAGTAATACAATAGAGTTTTAGACAATTCCTGATTCCGGACCATATTATAGTCCCAGTCTAACTAGACTCGGGCATTTTCCTCACAATAGGCATGTTAGCGAAAAAAATTTTTTTCGTCTATTCGATGTTAGATAACATGTAAATAAACAATCCAGAACCCATTTTTGTATATATGAAAAAATAACGTAGATACAAACCATTGAAATTTACAATATGAAAGAAAGCGATATATTGGCCTGTGACGTCACAGCCTGCTACCGCCATACATTTGTCATTACAAAATGTATGGCGGTAGCAGGTTGTGACGTCACGAATCGTTTTGCGAGAAAGGGATGGACAATATTTTTTATTTGCTTATATTTTTAATCCCGTCACTCTTAATACCTATTTCTTTCAGATTTATGTATCTTTAATCAACAATTTTAAAATTTAATTTGTAAAACTGTGATATTCCACACTAGGCAACATCCCTATTTATCAATATCATCGGCTCATAATATTTTTTGGGTAGTTGACTTACAAAGTACAAACGACGTATCTGAGCAATTACTCCCCCAAACGCCACAGTACCGTCGTACTATGGCGTTTGGGCGCGTAATTGCTCAGATGGTGGCACACGATATAACGATAATAATATCTTCTTCATTATTTTGCACCGACATAAGATATACAAATGGGAACTAGGACATCCTCCACCCTACGCGCTCGGTATCATTCTCCTTCTTTTTAATATATTTTGACGTAGCGGATGACATAGAATTTATATGATTCTAAATACGAATATTCCAATATTGTGTTCAGGCCAAGGAATTTGTAAGTATTATATACATAATACTTACAAATTCCTTGGTTCAGGCACACAACCCTCCTAGGAGTCTTAGCCGCAGTTATCCGCTACAGCCTACAGTACGTTGTAATAAGTAAAGGTATAACTTAAGGCCCCCACAGACGAGAGGCCGATCGTTTCAGTTAGAACTGACGTCAGTTCGGCCTGAACGGATTCGAGCACACACACGGAAAAAATCGCATCCAACCCATTTTACGTCAGTTCGGCCTGAACTGATTCGGGCCCACACACGGAACAATCGCATCAGTCCATTCTGGTTTGCCGCGCGCTACGGTCGTGTTTGTCAATTTTGTATTTAAACAACGCGAAAACTCATACAACGCTTGTACACGATACACGCCCGCAGGGCCGCGGCTCGGGCAAGAACTGAAGCGATTTGTCCACACACGGTCCGGACAGGCCGCGCGTTCAGGCCGCCAGGTCAGGCCAGAATTAATGTTGCCAACTTAGTTATTTTACAAAATTTTACTAAATTGAGTATTTTATTCCCTCCTTAGTAGAAATTTAGTTAATATTAGTGTTTAGTAAGAAAGAGCCAGACAGTAATCATATGACTAGAAATGGCCTAGGTTAAGCACAAAAAAAAAAACATCTTATCATAATAAGGCAATTAATACATTCGTCCGTAATTTTCTTTAAACTACCCGTTTAATTACTATATACGTAATATTTCCTAGTATATTTTAATTTAATAGTAAAATTTATAATAAAATTCAATGAATGAAAAAAAAAATATAACAAAACCTAAAATGCAGTAGTTTTTGGGGGGCTTCAGGAATTCCTAAGTTAAGTAGCTTCTTTAGTAGTTTTTAGTAGAAATTGATACGAGTTTAGTAGTTTCACAAAAAAGAGCTGGCAACACTGGAACGAATCGCTTCAGTCCGTACGGCCGATCGCATCGATCTCGAAATTGCACACAGACGATACGATTTTGCATCCGTTCAGGCCGAACTGAAGGCAGACCGGATCATGTATGGAGCCCTTTATATTATGCTAAGTATAGGGTGGCTAGTTGTAAAATGTTACCAATTCTAAAAGTTCATTATACAAAAGCCTAGAATAACAATATCGATTAATTATTTTATGTTGTATTATACAGTCGAGCACATGGCGCGCGACAACCGACAACCTGATGCTGTCCAAACTCAAGGCCTCCCAAACCTGAAACAAACAATGGCGATATTAATTCACATAATGTATATTAACCTGTACAACAATAAAATTTGATTAACCGATACTAAATACTATGTAAATTTTGCCTATTAATAATAAAACTAGATAGATAAGAATCTAATATTAGACCTATCACCTATCTAATATTCAATTCTTTTGTAGTTTTAGAATACTTAATTACTTAATTTACAATACAGGTTTCATGAAGGAAATATTTGCATTATGTTTGCATTACAATATCTAAATTAATGATTAGAATCAATCATTGATACCTAATTGGAATAATTTAATTAAAGTTAAAAATAAGGCGTATGAGTTATGAGTTACGACTTATCGCATTCTTGGGCTATAAATAAAACATAAAATTGTAAAACTCGAATTCCGTCAATTGTTAGGACCGATTATAATGTTTATTTGATTAGGAAATGTGTACCGACTGCCGGCCTCCGCAGTCCGCACTGGGTACAAGGTGCGTTTCATTTGGGAGAGACAAAGGCGAAGTTATTTATTGTGACATAGTTATGTTACTGTATACATTAGTGTGCTACAAATTGTTGTATAGCATCTGCTCACAAGTCACGAGTCACGAGTCTACGGTTTGTGTGAAGTACTTTTGAGAGTTTTGTATGTCCCAGACAAAAGTACGACTTACTTTACATGCAAGAAATGTATGGTCACTTTGAGAGTCACAACCCCCATGTACAAAATTTCTGACGCCAAAGTTTGTGCGTTTGTGATCATACATAAAATACTTTGTGTGTACGATGTAAGTCAAGTAATTATAAAGGCTTTTTATACTGGTATTGTAATAAAAATATAAATAAAAATAGTAAATAGGTAACTAGTTATATCCCCCGGGCGCGGGAAAACTGTTGTCAACGGTTTGGCGGGCTTACTGTTGTAAACTTGTTTATTTCCATTATACTTAGAATGTACTTATATAATACACGTTTTGGGCTAACTCATTGCCCTATGTCCTAGGACCTAGGACTTAGGGCCAGACCCACTTGCTAGGACTGCGAACTACTTAGGAGCGAACAGTATATTTTCCCAAAAGTGAAGTATTTATATAATAAGAAATATTCTTAATAAGAATGTCGTGTTAGTTACACTATTTATAGCTCAAGAATGACTGAACCTATTCGGTTGAAAATTGGTAAGGAGGAAAGCTTAGAATCTGGAGAACATAAGATACTTTTTATCCGGTTCCCGAGGGACGAGATTTTTTTCTAATGTTTCGCTAAGAATCGAAAATGGCTGGACCGATTTGGCTAATTTTGGTCTTGATATAATTGTGGAAGTTTAGGGAAGGTTTAAACAGTGAGAAATATTGGTAAAGATGTAGGTGTAGGAGTTAGGACTAGGACTTAGGTTGCATCGTAGGACTAGAGTTATTTATTAATTCCAGTTCATATTTAAGACAGAACAACGTGTGTCTGGACAGCTAGTAGGCATATAAATATAATTCCAATATCTTTAAAGCAATTTAAGCATCTATTTTCTCAAAACAATTGGCGGACTACAGCGTGCTGCGTGGCGCAGCGTGCGTGTACGGCGCGGCGCGGGCGTACGCACATCAAACGCGCGCGCCGCACTCCCCCGTCCTCCCCAGCCCTTTGTAATTGCAGTTAATTGCATATAATTAGCCACGATCATAGTCCCGCCACAGACGGACAGATTCTCCGCGGCTGAGTTGCCCGCAAATACCGCCGATTGTATACAAACCTAGCATACAGACTGCATACATTTGCAAAACAAAACCTCATTTTAATTTCAAATTGCTTTCGGTTTTCTCTTGGAGAAACTTTTTTCTTTTTGTGTTATCTGGTATAGGCAGTAGAATAATATTTTTCGATAGGCATTCTTACGATAAAAAAAAAATGTATTTATATAGAGAAACTAGCTTGTGCCCGCGGCTCCGCCCGCGTAATTATAATATCCCTCGGGAACACTGTATTTTCTCCGGATAAAAAGTAGCCTATGTTTTAATCAGGAGCCTAAACTACTACCATACCAAATTTCATCGAAGTCCGTTCGGTTGTTTTTGCGTGAAAGAGTCACAAACATACACACTGCACTGAGAAGTAAACTCAACACTTCAATACAAACTATTGAACTTGTTCACCTTGCGCGTAGCGATTATCTCATTACTCGAGTTTCGAGTCTCGACCCATCACTTTTTGTGTCGAATTGGGTACTCCGCTGTGAAACAGTTTGTAGAGAATCGGTTAAGAAATTGACATATTATGGAGTAAGGTATTCTCAAGTTTCTGCCGTAACTTTTTATACGAGAACCAGCGAGACAAAGTTGATACTTGAGGGCAAAAACGGCTCCCGAGGAATGCCATAAAGCGAGGAATGAAGAAAACAAGTAAAAAATGTCAAATTAAAATATTTTGCGCAAAAACTTTCGTAAAACGGGCAATAAAATGCAAAATATTTTATATTTGAGTACCATTTTTATTTGATTCGGTGAAGGCGGTGGGCGTCGATAAAATATTAATTAGTTACTAATTAGTAATTACCGGCCGTTATCGTAATTCATCATGACACTGTGAACTCCTCTTCATATACATGGTAAGTGGTAACCAAATCACCATGTGCTGCAGAAAAAAGTTAAGAATGGAGAATGTTCACTAATTTGAAATGTAAGCTTTCTGTGTTCTCCATGGAAAACAAAAAATATTTTGATAACTAATTAGTGCGACAAGAAGAAATTTATGGGCACATGAAGATCATCAAGGCGGACGAAGTTTTATAGAAATTAGAATTTTAGGTGACCGGATAATAAAAAATGTATAGAATTTTGTTAATTTTATTGTAAATATGGACCTAGAATCCAGATTAAATTTGCATGCCGCTGTTCGTCCGGCTGTATGTCACCAGGCTACACCTCATGAAAACTTCAAGTCTGTGGTTATAGTACCTAAATATAACCATAGACTTGAAATTTTTACAGCAGATGTAGACCGTACCTATTATATTTTTGTCGCTATAATAAATTAATAACGAAATGTGTGACGTTGTAGATTTTGTATTTCTTTCATAAATTTGTGTTATTTCGATCATAATATGTAATATTGGTAGAATATTAACCATTAAATATTCGTTAACGTGCACAAGTGTCGGCAAGTGGTACAATTTCAAAATTGATAGTGCGTGCGTGCTATTTTGTGTTTCCTTCAAAACTCCCTAGGAACTTTCAGTAAAGCTTCTACTACTTTACTGTATCGACTGATTTGACTTACTGATTGCACTGACTAAGCTATTAATTGGACTAGACTAAAGACTCGACGGTTTAGAAATGCGGCGTTGAAAATATAAACGATAATATTCTATTTACCCGCCTTTTTAACAAGCCGTAACGCCATTAAAAAAAAAACCAAAACAAAAGCTAAAAACAGATAATTCCACTATTATATTTTATCAATACAAATTCGAACCAATAGCCATACAGACTCAATACAATTAGTTATGCAAATGATTGACACGATCGCATACGTGACGCCTCATTATTTATTGTGGCACATATCTCCCTGCAGACAGCGATATATCACGCTATATTTAGGCAATAATATAACAACTTATATAATACTAGAATAAGGATGGGGAATTTTGAAGGCTAAAACTTAAAATGTCTCCGAAGCTATTGCCATGACGACAATTGGCAAGGAAGGTAGCTAATATAATAGGTTGGGGAAAAAGTCTTTTCGCATTATAGTATGTATGAACTTGTCATAAAATATCTTGGGCTATACCAATTGTATCTGGCTGATTTTGGTATCATTAAAAAGTTTTAATTTTACAGAAGACAATTCCAAATTCAAATTAGGTAAATTTGAGATTTTCATTTGATTTTCTTATTGTTAAAATGAGTGATTCTTATGAAGAATTTCGATACATTTTAAAATTTTATTACAAAAAAGGTAAAAATGCAACACAAGCCGCGAAAAAAATTTGTGATGTTTATGGACCTAATGCAGTATCTGTGAGAGTAGCGCAAATTTGGTTTAAGCGTTTTCAATCCGGAAATTTTGATATCAAAGATGCACGTCGCTCTGGTCGCCCTGTTACGGACAAGACTGTTGCCATTTTTGAAAAAGTGGAGCAAGATCGGCATATTAGTATTAACGATGTAGCTGAAGAACTGGGGATTGACCACAAAACGGTTTTGGCGCATTTGAAAAAAGCTGGGTACACAAAAAAGCTCGATATTTGGGTGCCTCATGAGCTCACTGAAAGAAACCTAATGAACCGTGTACTCATTTGTGATTTTTTATTACGACGTAATGAAACCGAACCATTTTTGAAGAAGCTGATAACTGGTGATGAAAAGTGGATCACGTACGACAAGAACGTGCGAAAAAGATCGTGGTCAAAGGCCGGTCAGGCTTCACAGACTGTGGTGAAACCCGGGTTAACTCGCAACAAGGTGATTCTGTGTGTGTGGTGGGATTGGAAGGGCATTATTCATTATGAGCTGTTACCGCCAGGCAGGACCATCAATTCTGAACTGTACTGCGAACAACTGATGAGATTAAAGCAAGAAGTTGAGAGAAAGCGGCCGGAATTAATCAACAGAAGGGGTGTGGTTTTTCACCATGATAACGCTAGACCTCACACATCTTTAGCCACTCAGAAAAAATTACGGGAGTTTGGCTGGGAGGTGTTAATGCATCCGCCGTATAGTCCTGACCTTGCACCTTCAGATTTCCACCTGTTTTGGTCGCTGCAGAATTCCTTAGGCAGTGTCAGGTTGACATCACAAGAGGACTGCCAAAACCACTTGTCGCAGTTTTTTTGTTAGAAGCCCCAAAAATTTTATAGCAATGGGATCATGTACCTACCAACAAGATGGCAAAAAGTTATCGAACAAAATGGCACCTATATACTTTAGTCACTTGTAAATAAACTCTATAAAAAAACCTTTTGAATTTTTATATAAAATGCGAAGAAACTTTTTCCCCAACCTAATATGTTCTGTGACTACAGAACATATATTAGGTACATTCCTTTTTTTTTTGTTTCCGGGGGGGAAAATGCATTACGCATACCACTCAGGTGCAGGGGGCACCCGAGTGGTGATGTGGGACTCCCGTATAGGCTAATGAGACCCACGGTATATCCACTAAAAACCACCCCCCACCTTCCTCCTCTCCGCCCTGTGACGGGGCCACGGGAACGATAAACACATCCGCGACCCCGCCGGCGGCAGCCGCCCACAAGCGGCTTCATCCAGGGCCCGAAGGCCCCAGGCGCACCAGATGGTAAGGTGCGCCTCCCTCCTCGGCCTCCACCAGTACTGTAGCAGACTCCCTCCGAGTCTGCTACTAGGAGGCCACGGATACCAGCCTCCATAACTGGTACCTGGTGGCAGATCTGAGCTATGGTTCTGCCACCGACCACACCTCGGCCGCAGAGGATAGGGCAAGCGGCGCACCGTAATACCAACTTGCCTCCTTCTCTGCGGCCCCACCAATGCCGTTAACCCTACGGAACGGCCCCGCCAGCTCGCAGGGGGTAGGGAGAGTGGCACAACACCACCACGCCTCTCCCCCTGCGATCCCTCCACGGCCGCAGAAGATAGGGAGTACGGCGCACCGTAATACCGGCACTCCTTTTCTTCTGCGGTCCCACCTCTAAGCGCGTCCGCAGCGGACTCCTCCAGCCTGCTGGGAGCGCCCTCCTCGGGCCAGCCGTTGGCAAACAAGCCGGCCCTGGTTGCCTCTTCGCTTCACCGTGGGTGTCCAGTCCACGGTTACTAAGCCCCACTGCCACGACAAGGCGTGCAACCATCGGGGGGATTAGGTACATTCCTTGCCAACCAATCTGAATCGACTGGTTCAGATATACAAGTATAAAATATGTTGTATTTCTTTTTGCACGTTAAAAAAGTGACATTTAATTTGGTGGTAAAGTATAAAATATGTATACAAGTATAAAATATGTTGTATTTCTTTTTGCACGTTAAAAAAGTGACATTTAATTTGGTGGTAAAGTATGTTCTATTGCTCCCCTTGTTTATGTTTAGATTTAATTGGATCTAAACGGGTACAAAATTCATAGTAATAACACACAGAACTTCTTGCACTGTTTCCACTTTAATAAGTATTTTACATTAATTTTAATGTATTACACCACCGGTTTTGACAAAGTCATCATCAGGTGTCACTTTGTCGAAATCGGTCGTATTTTATATAAGTGGAAACAGTAAAAGAAGTCTTGTTTAATATTACTGTCAAACATGAATTTCCACCAAGAATCTACAGTACAATCAATAACTTAATATAATATGCATGCAAAATTTTCCTAAGGACTCATCCTTACTTTCAAAATCATTCTAAAATAAAAATAAGCTTTTGACCCGAAGTGGGAAGCCATTACATCCAATATCCATCCATCCAGATCGGATATTGCGGGGTATTTCCATATCGTCCCGAAATAAAAGCCGAGAACAAAGGAAATGACAGAACAATAAAATATCGTCGTGTTATATCACTCTATTGGCGAGCGAGGGCGAACACGCTGCGCGATTACTGCGGACAACTTAGTAGGCTTGTGTAGCTTATAATCCCACAAGATCGACCAAGGTTGAACACAATCTCCAGTAATTCTGCTCAGCTGCTTCAGCTAATTAAGGCTGAGCTTTGGACCTAACGAAGCTCGTCCTTATATTCAAACAAATAAATTAAATGCACAAATAGAATGAGGGCCTGCTTCAAAATCTTCTGATATTATATTGTGTGGTTATTGGCTAATATTCTCATGTATTTTCACTTTCTCATTTTATTTCAAGACAAGATTAAGGTCCCTCATACCAGTAACTCGATCTTACCGCAAATTAAAAAACTTCGACTGATTTGCGAATTCATAACCTAGGATTCTATTGTAACACGAGCTGGTGGCTGTTCCGCGAACGACTCGGTTAGCAGGACATAGCGCTTGTTGGAAGATGTCCTGCGTTACCCTTGCTGCGTGGTATACGACAAGCTGTAAGCAGCTCGTAACTTGGAAGATGTCCTGCTTTACCCTTGCTGCGTGGTATACGACAAGCTGTAAGCAGCTTGTAACTTGAAAGATGTCCTGCGTTACCCTTACTGCGTGGTATACGACAAGCTGTAAGCAGCTCGTAACTTGGAAGATGGCCTGCGTTACCCTTGCTGCGTGGTATACGACAAGATGTAAGCAGCTCGTAACTTGTAAGATTTCCTGCGTTACTCTTGCTGCGTGGTATACGACAAGCTGTAAGCAGCTCGTAACTTGGAAGATTTCCTGCGTTACCCTTGCTGCGTGGTATACGATAAGCTGTAAGCAGCTCGTAACTTGGAAGATGTCCTGCGTTGCTCTTGCTGCGTGCTATACGACAAGCTGTAAGCAGCTGGTAACTTGGAAGATGTCCTGCGTTATCCCAGCAACATGGACACCGCGAGAACTGTGCGGGGCGGTGCGGCGGGGCGGGGGGCGCGGAATGCGCTGGCACGGCCGGCCGACATATTGATGCATTGCGCCGCTCATTGTCACGCAGAAATAGACGCACTGGGAGTGGACTCCGAGAGTGAGTGGACATTCTGGGTCATTGGAGTTAGCGCGCAGCATCAGCAGTAGTTAGCTGTTAGTATTAGGTTAGCTCCATAATAATATAGTAGAGCAGTTCATTCGCCGAACAGCTCTTAAGACTTTTCACTTTAAGGTATCAAAAGTGAAAACTATCTTTTTAAATACTATCCCCCATGTAGATAACAATCCCATGAAACTAATGATTCCCAATTATGCGATATTCATCAAAAAATTGTCGCGAAAGTGTGCAGAATTCAGATAACTTTAGGTACATAGATAATTTGAATGAGTAGTGCGGTTTTAGGGCTCTGTAGTAACTTACAGGAACCCTCATAGTTTCGCTCTGTTCGTCCGTCCGTCCGTCTGTCCTTGCTTGCTAACTTCGGTAATTATGACTATAAATCTATACTAATATTATACAGCTGAATAGTTTGTTTGTTTGTTTGAACGCGCTAATCTTAGGAACTACTGGTTCAAATTGAAAAATTATTTTTGTGTTGGATAGTCCATTTATCGAGGAAGGCTTTAGGCTATATAACATCATGCTAAGCTCAATACGAGCGGAGCACCAATCAAGAAAGTTTCAAAATCGGGGTTTTTTTTCCTTTTGGGAGCTTTCGCTGCGTACGCCGGCCCGTAAACCCGGCCGCTGCTTTAAAACAATCCAGGACACTGTGAAAACTAAGGCATGTCATGGGAAAATAGGACGGTTGGTAACCCTAGGTTAAAAAAATGTGTGCGTGTACTAGTGTACACACGTAAGAAGTGAAACTTCTTTATGGCCTTATTTTTCGAAAAATGATCTACATGCAACTTTGTAGAAATTGGTTAAATAAAGTTTAATTAGATAAAGTTTAAACAAAAGGATTTTATTATCATAGACATGAATACAAATAATAGAATTATTTCACTTTACCTTTTTGCTACTAAGATTATTACAGCATTTCATTAATTGTAATAGAATTATTACTATCATTGTCATCGTCATTATATATTTTTGTAATTAATGGCTTATGGTAACTGAAATATGAAATATATGGTTTACATTCCACGAAATTTAGTGACCGAGTAAAAACTCCATCAATTCAACTTGTATAGTAATTGCATTCGAAGATTCCTCAGGATTTGTGGATTCTTCCATCATTGAATCTACAAAAATTAGTTAATTGATTTACAAAAATTATATAACATATTTCAGAATTTATACTTTATGCCAATTAATTGATGTTCATTAAATTAGCAGTCGTATTAATTAATAAATACTATTTTAATGAAATCATATACATTGACCGATAGTTACAATCAGAAACTGAGGTTAACCTTAAATATCTTAAATTTAAAAAAATAAATACCACAATCCCACCCAAGTATTAGAAAAAGAGATATAATTAAGTACTTACTTTTGTTAAAAATCCACTGGAATTAGAATTAAAATAAAGCCTTTGATTTTGTTGATCACTTTAGTATTGATATATTATTTATCACGTCGCTATTGTGTTTCAGAAATAAATAAGGGTGCAAGAAAAAAACGTGGCTTGACCCTCTCACGATTCTGAAAAAGATGGCGCGTAACGGAAAAATGTGACGCGTAACCGAAAAATGTGACGGTAAATTTTTTTCCAACGCCGATAAAAAAGTTTCACTTCAATAAGGTTTGGTTATTCTAAGCTACTCGTAGCTCCTGAAATTCAGTATTATAAAGTAATTTATTAAGTTCGGTACAAATTACTTATTGTTGAGTAACTTTCATATTCTGGTGGATGCACACAGCATGACCGTTAAACTAATAAACTATAAAAATAAACCCATTCATTTTGTGAACTTCCTACATATTACATACCTAATGTATTATTTTTATTGTGACTTCAAGTTATGACTAGTATTAATTTTGACGGATTAACATTTTCCTTCACATAGTTTTAACATTAATGCGCTTCAGAATCATGGTCGTGTTAAAAACAGCGTTGGTACAATATAATTCATAGAATTTTTAAAACATATTCATTAACACGCTTTTATTAAGTCGTTCTGTATATAACTATGTAATGGAATCTAAGGTAACTAATTTAACAATCTTCCAAGGATCGTAGCATCATGAAAGTTGGCAGCTGTAGTGTTATGTAGTTCTGATGACAATACAATAATATGGTACTGTCGAACTGATCTGATGATGGAGCCGGAAGATATGATAGGGTTTTACAATCAAATATTATAATTAAAAGTTTGGTTTGGTTTTTACGTGTATTTGCGTGTTTTCTATTGTTTTTTAAATTATTATTAATTTTTTAGCAATGTGTCACTTCTTCAATCGTGGCATCATAGATGATAGAATATGATGTAGTCGCGTTCATAGGTAAATGTATTTGATTTATATAATACTCTGTAAAGATTCAATTCTTAATATTTTTGTAAAAAAACCGATTTAAATGTCAAATATTTACTGTTTAATTAGGTAGAGGAGTACAATGCAATATTAGAAATATTACGTCAATGAGGGTGTTTGATATTTTTCTGCCGGCAGACCCAATGCACACAAAGCGCCATCTAGTGACGTAAGTGGTATCAAAAATGGTCAATAAGAATTTTTTACTCTTTTTCTATCACCAGGCGGCGCTCGGTAGCCCGACGGTCCTTGCCGTGTCCAATGCTGTCAGATGTCACGAATTTAAAAACGCTCATTTGATTGACTTTAAATGTAATAGTCCACAGAGTATACCGAAAAGGCCAACTTACTAACGCCAAAGCCTGAACGGAAGCTTTTAATATTTTTTTTGGTGCGGATTCCCTTTAAATGGTACACCAAACTTCAAAGATTGGTTTCGCGACGGTCGCGGTCGCGGTATGCGCGGCGGGAATTAGTGATGCAAAATATGTGATGTTTATAAATCATTCGCCAATTCATCTCTCGCGTCTCGTTCACGTGACTGTTATTTTGTGTCATTTCTCGCATTCCGCATTGACGATAAAACTGAATTATGGCTAGCTTGGACCATGTTTCGGTGTCGAAAGCTCCGTCGGAAAGGCATACTAGTGATCTGTTCGATACAGAACTAATGAGAGGACGCATTTGTAAAAGTTCAAATATGTCTGAATATTGAAATCCATTGAGTGCGCATAAATGTATTTTGTTTAATTTAAACGTAAACAACGTACTATAATGCTACCAATTTAAACTTAGGCCTTTTCATCCGTTAATGGAAGATTTATACAGTATACTCCGAGCGAAGTAACCGCTCTTGAAATACGGCAAACATATACGGCATTCTCACAACATAGTCGCCTAGTCCAGAGGAATGACTGCAGACTGGTTAATACGTCTGGGGCCAACCATGTGCGGGTTTCCTCACGATATTTTCCTTCACCGTTAGAGAATCCGTATAATGTACTTGAGATCTGAAAAAGTCTAATTGCGAACCAAAAAGTCTACCCACTAGGCCACGGAGCTCACCAATTTAAATATCACATAATTACATCACAATAAAATATAAAAACAATAACACAATACATAATAGTTTAGTTTAGTAGGATTATTTTATTTTTATTTTTAAGGTAAACTTACAGCTAGGAGGTACATTAACAACAGAGAAAAGGGCCAGTCACAAGTTTTCACGATTAACTAATATTATACGAGTAATGTTGAAATGTACATTAAAAGGATGAGCAAAAGTGAAGGAAAGAGATTTGACTTAATTTTAAATACAATATTAGCAATTACTATAATAGAAATGGTTTATTAGAGGTTTTCTTACATTTTTAGTAGTGTTGAATAAAATTAATGTATGTCAGTACTCCGAGACGCTGTAGTATACTTTGCTACCTCGCACGATATTACGAGTTCTGGCAAATAGATGGTGAAGCAAACGGAATGTGAAAGAGTTGGTATTTCCTAAGCGAACCGAGAGCTACTCTAAGCCAAGTTTGAACTTGTTCACTAGTTCTGAACAATCAATTGAACCGTTGTACCTATATCAGAGGAGCGATAAATCGGCAATGCTATGTCGTTGATAGAGCGGTAGAATAATTATATATTTTTTTGCATCTTCGACGTAATTAGGTAAGTACGTCCTGGACTTGAACTGGATATATTTTAAAAACTTTTTTGAATGTTTTAGATGAATGAATTGTATCTTAACACAGTAGGTATTGACTGTTACCGTTACCAACTTACCACCTTTACTCCTATATTTTATTTTCCATTTACTGTTCCTCGAACTCTTATAGCAAACTTTGATCTACATGTGATCTACTCCTAGACCTTTAGATATTATAGATAGAACAGATGGTGCCAGTGCGAGTAGTGTGACATTTGACAAATGTGGGCGGGCGGCGGCGGGCGGCGAGCTAGAGGAAGCGGAACTATAACGGACGGAAATACACTCGTGTAATATATCAACGTGAAAGTCAAGGTAGAGCGCCTGTAGGAAGTGACTTCCTCGCATACCAGCCCGGCCGGAATTTTATATCTGTTTAGGTATTTAGGTATTAATATTATATTCTATTTAGTACTAGCTAACCCGGCAAACAATTCCGTATAATAAACTAAGACCCATAAAAGCAAACTACTGACAGGAAAAATATAATTAAGCAACTAAAACGAAGGAATGATTTTGCCGACCGCTATAGAAGTCAATATTGTATACTCAGATCAAATAAAAAATCAAGATAGCGCGTGGCGTTTGTTTGAAGTGAAGCCTAAAAAACTACGCTACTTCGATTTTACACACGCGCTCACGCACACACTAGCAAAAAAGTACGCTACTTTTCGACAGTATCGAATGAGTCGTCGCGACGACTAATCTATAGTGTTAAAAAGTAAAGTACTTTTTTGCTTGTGTGTGAGTGAGCGCGTGTGTAAAATTGAAGTAGCGTAGTTTTTTAGGCTTCACTTTAAACAAACGCCATGCGCTATCTTGGTTTTTTATTTGATCTGAGATTGTATATACACTATTGACTATACAGCTGTAGGCTCGTAGGTGTGTTCTGTACGACCACCATAGATTTCCATTGTCAATCTGTCATTTTGCCTATTCTCCCGTAGAAAGAAATCATTTCTACGGTAAAGTGCGTTCGTATATTGACTTATCGCTACTGGTTTCTTTCACACACACACGAATATATTGCTATCGCACTTCTATCACGTAAATGTGTAAGTACAATAGCAATATATTCGTACGCGAGTGAAATAGACAAGTAGAGTCAATGTAGTACGATATTCTGCGTACGCCGCGATCACACTTTAGCTACGCTTAGCGTGCTGAGGTGTCATATTGTCTACGAGAAATTTATCAGTATTCGAATTACATACGTACCTTTTCGTATACTATTATGAGAAAAATACATTATACGATTTCAATTGAAATTGATCAATTAAAGTATTAGCTACAATAATTATATATATGTCACCGTCGTGCTTAATTTAATGGTGCTGTACACGGACGGTTACAACCTACAGAGTACGTAGGCAGTAGGCAGTACGGAGAGACTACGGAATGGTCCAGCAATTATCGACAACTGGAAGCCACAATGTAGCCATGAATCACCAGCTGTCCGGACGACGGTGACGTTGGGAACGTACAGACAATGTACTGCTCAACATGAAACATAAGCCTTTTTACTGCGCCGCTGTCGGGTAGAATAACCTCGTCTCCACAATTAATCTCCATGTGCCGAGCACAAATGATGCATAATAGAAAAATAATACTTTCAATGGTTTCAAAGCTAGTGTACCAGCGATAATACATTTGTTGTAGCTTAAACGCTACGACAAACTAGTTTCTGTAGTAAAGGCGTAAGAGCGGGACCCTATTGGGTATTACTGAGACTTCGTTCTCTGTGTTTTTTTTTTTTGGCGTTTTGTAGTTTTTGTACGGAACCCTTCGTACAAAAGCTACAAAACGCCAACGCAAGAGTCCGACTCGTACAAAATGTGTCTTAGTACAAAAACACTATATTATTATTTTTTAGTTACTTAATCTTATTTGTCAATTTATGAACATAATTTACCGACTCAAGGCAGAATTTAACTGCCATGTAAAATATGCAGAAAATTAAAATTTAGAAATGAATTATTTCTTATCTTAGTTTACATGTCTACTAGTGTCTTATTAATGTAATATTCTAGTATAATATGTATATTTAAACAGAATTTAAAGGTTAATTTTAAAAGTGTTCAAGAATTCAAATTATAACTTTAATATTATGTCTCAGTCAATTCTATAATAATATTAAGTAATACACTAATTTGTATTAGCAGCTTGAAATTTATTGCAAAATTAGCGCCTGTGGTCTATCGATAAATTTATTACTTATAAGAAAATCAAGTATTTGAGGTGAGGGGTCCTTATTTCGTGTAAGTGTTCCGTATATCCCGATTTTCCGTATACAATACTCGTATATCCTGACCCTGGGGTTGTTTGGGACAGGCCGGCCGGGTCAAGCCGGGGCCTATGCCCCGGGCGGCAAGTTCAAGGGGCGGCCAAATTCACACTTCACGGATCAATGGACAACTCATTTATTTAACTTTGACCACGGAATAAATAATAGCACAAGTACAGCAATTTCATGGCCATATCAACTTGACCGATACCCTGAGCGCGGAGTGAGACGTGCTGCACGAACATTTATTATTCGCGAGGCGCGTAGGTTTAGTTCAAAATACGCGCCCGGCTCCCGCTCGCCAGCAGGAATTGCAGATCGGGGCAGCACGCGTCTGGTTACCGTGAGTGCAAAAGACTGATTTTATCATTCCGAATGATAAAATCAGTGTGCTTATAAAAATAATACATTTTGAAAACCGTACAAAGTTATTCCAAGTTTAAAGTAATTATACTAGTCAAAACAAAATAAGGGCCAACATGTTTTTTCAGTATTTGCAATTCGGGGGTTGATTAATGATTAGATTAGTTAAATTAATTAATTTTTAATTTAAACAGCATAAAATAATGAAAAATTCTTTTGAGACAACTTTTCCTAAAGAATGAACTATGGCAAAAAATTACACAGACAAAAAATCTGTTAAAAAAAAGAAACGATATGTTGATTTTAGACTTTCATCAATATCTGGTGTGTCCTCCTCGTTTTTTAATGCACTCTTGAAGCCTGGTGGGTACGCTCTCCACAAGGTGTACAACTGTTTCTTGAGGAATTTCTTCCCAGCTTGATTTCAGTAGGTTGACTAGCTGTCTTTCATTGTGGACGGGTTGATTTGTGCTTCGAACACTGCGTTCCAGTAAATCCCACATGTGTTCGATGGGATTTAGGTCCGGACTGTTTGCAGGCCAGGGCAACGCCTGTATACTAGCCTCCTCTAGGTCTTCCCTGGCAGCCCCGGATCTTGGTGGGGGCTAGCCGGGTTACCAGACTTAAAAATAGGTCATTTCAAAGATTCGAGCCTTCCAGAAACAAAATATTCGAAAATTTTTAAGATTTATATTAAAAAGTATAAATTAAATGCGAACAATTTTCTCTCTTTTGTGAATTTTAACCCTTGGGCTGGGGGCCCCCAAAAAATATTTATAGTTAGGTACTATATATGTGGGCGGGGGCGGCATTTTTCAGATTTTGCCCCGCCTAAAAATAATTGTAGATCCGGGGCTGGCCAGAGCCTATTCAGCCCAGGTTGCCATTTTTTGGGTCAAATGTTGCCATCTCAAACCAAAAGTTGCCATTAGAAAAAATCTGTAAAATAAATCTAAAACATGAAAGTATACTACTTTTTTAAGTAACACTATTTTTTTTTTTTGAATTTCAAACTGTCATAACTTTGGAATCAATCAACCGATTTTCACGCGATTGACGACAATCGATGCAGTGTTTCATGTTCTATGAAAGAATCGACAAGAAAAAAATTTTAGATGAAAAATTTCGGAGTAATTACTAATTCCGAAATACACTCTTTTCGGTTTTATTTCCTTCACGATATCTCTCGAACGAGTCAACCGATTTTGACCGGATTAGCGGTGATTGGCGTGGTTTTTCAAGGTTAAAAGCTGGTTAGTTTTTGGAGTTGATCGATAAAGCCGTTTAAAAGTTTTCGAAAAAAACCCAAAAAAAATCACAGTTTTTTCGAGATTTCTTGAAATCTATCTGTCCGAAATCTCCGAATTAGTCCAAATTGTATTCAAAATCTAAGTTTAGCCAAGCCCTTTCGAATAGCGCCAGGCGCAATAAAATTGGTGAAAATGTTCAAAGTTATAAGAGGCTCACATACTTACACACACACGCGCACACACACACACATACACACATACATACATACAGACACAGTGACACCCTCGCGGGGGTAGTCAGGGAAGCTTCCTGTAATTTCAGAACGTCGAGATATGACGAGAATTTGATTTTTACAAAACGGGGTTAAAACCAATAACTTCCCGATTTTTGAAAATTTTATATTTTCTTAGCGGGAGGTTAAAAAATGTGTAAGTGCCCACGCATAAATTAAAATCCAATGTTAAAAACATGAAATAAAATTAAGAACTTAAAAACCACGAAAAAAACTTCCCTTGCACTGCACTACACACTGCTCACAGACACACTTTCTTCCATTTTTGTTTTAGAGTTTTCATAAAATTACATCTCTAGCTTCACCAAAATAGACCTTTTGGATGTTGAAATACGGGTACAATTTGTTTATCTACTAATTATGAATTGTTTTCATTTGGGAATATAAATGCGTTCAAGATTTTGATTTTGTTCATTTCGATGTGTTCAGTTCTGCGAAAGTTATTCGATATTTTTTTACTGATGAAAATCGAAAAGTTGCCAAATAGTTGCCATTTGAGCCTGGTTGCCATTTGGTTGCCACGAAGGGTCAAATATTGCCAAAATGGCAACCAAAGTTGCCAAATGGCAACGCTTGATAAGGTCGTATGCCGCTGCCTGGCGACCGGCAGGCGGCAGCTTGTGCGACCGTCGACGTGCTGCACACCATCCACACATCACTCCCTTATCTGTCGCATCGGACCACTTCTGCTACATTCCTCATATAATAATATTATAATTCATGTAGGTACACATGTGGAATTCACCAAACTTATATATTTTTATATTTTCATTTCATTTATATGTAAATTCGGCGAATATAATGTTTTGTAATTGCAGCGGTGGTGTATAATAAATATTCTTGTTTTAAATCAAGTGATATTAATTATATCTGTGGAATGCGAGATATGTCGGGCTCGGGGCTTGTTTGTTCAGGAATCCGCTAATGTAATATTGATGTAAAAACAGATAAGTATACAATAGGTCATGTATTATTATTTATATCTATTATGTAACTATAAATTAATTAAATATTAATTTTAAAAATACCATAGTGGCATAAACAGTGATGGTGGCTGAAGGCGAAACCCGCACAGCGTGTCGTAAGAGTGGATATATAGATACTGAAGTATGTATATGTCACCGTAAAATTGTAAAAACAGTTAGATTGATGAACCGATTTTTAACTTTATTATATTTCAATCTTAAATACAAATACTTAATATAATTTTACTGCGTGGATGAAAAATAATATAATTAATAAAAATATAAGAAATGTTTTACCTATCCTAAATGATAATAATAGGTAAGTAAATATTTATATTTTCTAGGAGCTGTCTTGCTTTATTATAAGAGCGTCCATGACCTAGTGCAGTGTTTTTCAAAGTGTGGGGGTCACGAAGTCTCTTTAGGGGGGTCGCGAAGCTTCTAGGGGAGTTGCAAAAGGTGGGGAAAACTACTGCAGTAAAAAAAATTAGGAAAACAGTTGAACTAAAGGCTATCCGTGCAACTTCCCGCTAAGCGCTTAAATTTTTATCTAGTGCGTCATTTTTAAGCTTATCGAGCTCAAAAATAAAAGTGCTTCTAAAAATTTTCACTGACAATTTTCTTTCGGAACTCGGAGAGCTCAAAAGTCACACTATTTTTTGAAATTTCAAACTGTCATAACTTTGGATTGAATCAACCGATTTTCACGCTATTGGCGGCAATCGATGCAGTTTTTCATGTTTTTGAAATAATCGACAACAAAAAAAAAATAGATGAAAAATTTCGGAGTAATTCCGAAAAAACACTTTTTTCGGTTTTCTTTCCTTCACGATATCTCTCGAACGAATCGACCGAATTAACGGCGATCAACGTTTTTTTATGGTTAAGAGCTGATTAATTTTTGGAGTTGATCGATAAAGCCGTTTAAAAGCTATTCCAGAAAAACCACTTTTAAAAAAACACAGTTTTTCTTCCGTTCGAATGGCGCCAGCCGCAATAAAATCGGTCAAACCGTTCAAAAGTCATATGAGGTTTACATACTTACACACATACATACATGCATACATATACACATAGTGACACCCTCGCGGGGGTAGTCAGGGAAGAGAAAAAGAACTCGATTTATGCAAAACGGGGTAAAACCAATAACTTCCCGATTTTTGAAAATCGCCAACCCGTTGCTTTTTTTTTCATCGCGGGGGGTCGCGAAATAATACTTCATACTAAAGGGGTCGTATCATGAAAAATATTGAAAAACACTGACCTAGTGGATAGACCCCCTGAGTTATGCACGTGATGGTGCAGGTTCGATGCCGGGTTGTGGTGTGTACCAATTTGACTTTCTCAACAATTGTAGACTGACGCTAGACTGAGTTTAATTTACCCCCATCTTCTGGTACAACCCTGACAAAATTCATTATTTAGGTACTCTGTGATAATATCTACTATATGCGTCTGCGAGAATATTATACTCGTATTCCTTGTATGCAGTAAATGTGGTAACGTATACGGCTTTAAAAAGCTCCTCGTGAAAAATAAGTTGTGTACTACCTACGTATAAATATTAATAATGTAATGTCAAATGTGTTAGCCCCAAATTACACTAAACTATTAAAAGACGTTTAAAGTTAAGCTGCGATCTGCCTGTGCCCTGTGCCGTTCTAGCATTAAATGAAAGGCAGAAACAGATATTAACCCGGGTTTAGCAATTAGCGGTAAGCTCATATTAAAATAATTGGTGCTTCAATGTTACATTATTGTTCTTGTCACACGACGCTTGTCACTTGTGAGTCAAACTTTAATAGTTTGACTCATGAGTCATGCTCCAACTGTGTGTTCGCTCAGATAACAACAACAACAACAAAACACGTTTTCTAGTAACAGACTACGTAACATCAATAACTCTTCGTCTAAATATATCACAACATATACTTATACTGCCCCGCGGCTCCACCCGTCGCTGTGAAGTCGACAGATTTATCGTCCTAGTCGGGAACGAACCGGCGCTTCGACAAACTGACAGACGAATAGACACTACGTTTTGTTCTGCTGTTTTCCTTGATAGTATCAGCTGTTTTGTAGAAACAAAGTTCTTTAGAAAAGGTTTACCGTACCTACCGTTTTTTTTTTGCAACTAGCTATCAACATTGAAATGGTTCTCTTGACTCTGAAAGAAAAATAGAGCATTACCACAGCCTATAGAACTATTACCTACAGTCGTCCAACGGACACGTCTAGACAGAGCAATCGTGCGGGGCGTGCGGGGTTAGAGAGGGGCGGTAGCGAGCCCAAGCTGCCATACACTCGCTTGGGACACGTCAGCCGGGGTTGACGCTTTTTAATTTGATTGTTTTAAGTGGTTTGCGACAGTGTTTCGTTTGAGTTGTATGTAGGTACTTATTTACAATGGTCAATTATATGAACAGCTAAAGAAGATTAATTTTAATACAAAACCATGCGCCTGTTTCCCGTCAGAATTTTTAATAAAATTGTATCTACGTATGAGAATTTACTAACTACATCGTCAAATTCAACAATCGCAATCTAAAAACTAGTAAATCCAAATGTCGAAAATACCTTTCAGTTTCGCATTTGTAGCTTTTGCAGGGTTCGTAAATATCCGATATTTATAATAATTATCAAAATATCAGATATGTTTGATTATAATATATATCCGATATTTTTGATTTTTTGATATTTTCAAAATTACATACAAATCTCATAGGTATGATATGTTTTTTCGTAATAGTTGAATCGAAATAATTTGTATGTCTGATAATTTGAAGATAGGGAAGTAAAATTAAACTCATTTATTTATTATTGATATTAAAAGTTTTCAAATCAATTAAAAATCAACGATAGATACTTTTGAGTATCAATTTAAATAAACCATAAAACCATAAAATGACTTTTGTTTATAACCAGAAGAAAAAAAGTGTATTAATTTTATCAGTCGAATTAATTTGACACATGGTATAAATGGTATAACAATAGTATAATAACAAACAAGGAATTTTCTTCCGAAAAACAGGGGGTCACGTGGGTGTCATATGCCGTTACAAGCCGCGTCGACGGCTATGATTAGTTAATGTCGTGTCAAATAGCAAGTTTTTGATGACCTAGGCTTGTGAAACTCTCGGAAAATAAAACCTGTGTTGATGTAAGATTTTTTACATTTAAAACATTCTTTTACATTTTTAAATATAAATATCAATTTTGATATAATATAATATCAAGCATAAATATCAATTGATATATATCATGATATATATACGATATATATCATGCTAACCCTGAGCTTTTGTATACGCATTTGTATTTTTTATAATAAAACTCTTCATTAATACTTCTATATATATATATATATATATATATATATATATATATATATATATATATATATATATATATATATATATATATATATATATATATATATATATATATATATATATATATATTTTTTTTTGTTTTATTCCTAGTACTCTACATACACATACTACGAATACCTACACAAAATGTAGAACAAATTATAATAAAACACATTATTGTGACAACCCTGCAGCAATGACGAATACCTACACAAAAGCGGCATTTCGCGCGACTTCAAACGCGTTGGACCACTGTATCTCTTTATTACACTGTGGCATTACTGTTCATCATACATCCTGTTGCTCTAACTGGCCTTATAAAACGAATATTATGCATTATTTAATAATTAATATTGACGTAATAACATCGTTATAGAAGCATCAAGCGTTACGTGTTTTTTATAACTAAAGCCTCATTAATTAAAAGGCCTCATTGTCGTAAAATATTTGTGGCAATATATTTTATTAACAAAACATTTTTTCGCTAACCGACATATTATACCGATATATTATAAAATAAAGTCTATAGAACAAAATGATTTATTCAAGTTGTATTGTAAAATTAGTTCTTGTAAAGCAAGTAATTTTTGATGGGTATTAAACGTACATTATTATGTTAATCCGATTAATGGATATTGGACACAAAACGTTAGTATGATGGATGGTTAAATAATTATAGTTAAACAAAGGTTCGATAGTCAGCCTGGTGCACCTGCGGATTCCATATTTACCAGTGGCGAAGGCTGGTTCTTTTGTGTTGGTTGGTTTCCTTCATAGGGAAGCCCTGGCCTGTATAATAGGTTGGGATATGGATGAGGGTCTTAAGAAGGTAAGTTGCAAGTGAAGTCTATAGGAATGGAGATATAGGAACCCCAGGCCACTGATATTTACCTACTGTAGGTACAGGCTGACGAGTTACTCTACTATCCTATTGTAATGCTGTTACGATATTATGATGAACGCAGAAGTTAGTTTGGTAATTTTATGACCGGGTGTCGTCATCAGTCGCTATGCTCGGAACCTTTAGCCAACAAAAGTGTATGCAGTTTGCAACATCATCGCTAATAGACATAGCGATGCTTATGTCACTTAGCGATGCTTATGTCGTCGTAATTACCGATGGCAATTTGGCTAAAGGGTCTGATTTCCGAGAATAGCATTGCCGTCATAATGTCATAATGGCCGTAATACAGTAGTGGATGAACATTATAAAATACCTAAACAAAATGGCAACGTTTTGTAGAATGCGGTTTTTATCACTGTTTACATACGGCCGCTATTATGACGGCAACGCTATCCTAGGAAACCAGAGCTTTTAACCAAGGTACCATTGCTAATTAAGACGAAGTTCGAAAACAAAAACGTATGGGATTTGACACAAGCATCGCTATCCTACTGCCGTCGGAATTTAGTAACTTACCCACATAGAAAATAGTGTTTTGATAGAAACTATTTGTATTTTACCTGGGAGGCTGTAAAATTACTGTTGCAGAAACGTTTTAATTTAAATACTAGCATTAATTGCCCGCGGCTTCGCCCGCGTGAAATTAGGTTTTAAACTTTAATCCCCTATTTTACCCCTTGGGGTTGGATTTTGAAAAATCCTTTCTTAGAGGATGCCTAGTACATACGTCATATTATGAGAAAAACGTGTGCAAAATTTCAAATTTCTAGACTTTAGGGTTTGGCCTGTGCGTTGATACATAAGTCAATCAGCTTTGCCTTTTATATAGATAGAAGAAAGTGTCTATCCTTTTTTGTTAAAAAAATCCTTAAAGTTTGGGAGGAAGGATGGATGGATACTTGTTACTCTTTCGCGCAAAAACTACTGAACGGATTTCGATGAAAATTCGTATGGTAGTAGTTTATGCTCTGGATTAAAACATTTTTATTTTTTTATTTTATTTTCTTTATTGGGGACAACCAACAGTGATCACACAAATACAGTGTCTTAATAAAAATTAGTATTTAGTTACATATAAGTAGGTGTGACACCCACATCGTTATCCACATATTACATATCTTTGTTTACTCGAAATGAAAGATTAAAAAAACTAATAAGTATTAAGTAACATTATGAGATACAAATCAGAAAATTGCTTTAACAGTAGTCACAAGAATTATGAGAAATGCTAACATAGAAAAGCAAAATAAAATAAAGTCTTGCACATATTAATTAGAAAAGTAATCTCAAGAGGCTACATTACATCATACAGCATATGTGTGTATGTGTGTGTATCCGTGTGTGTATATGTGTATAAGCACCCTAGCCCTACGACCGAAGTCTTGGGATCAGTATCAAACTACTAGGGTGCCTATGCAGTGTATACGCTTGTAGTATGTGCGTTGAGTACTGAGATAAGTTACATTGTTAGACATAAATCAATTGCTTGAAATTATAACAGAATAGTGTTTACATGTTTAGCAGACAAAGACATATGATATGATCCTATCCTGTTACATATCAATAACAAATGTGACATCCACATCATTATCCACATGTTATAAGTAAGTTACATTATCAGATACAAATCAGCTAATTGCTTTTAACAGGAATCACAATAATTCTGGAGAGTGCTAACATAAAAAAGCAAAATAAAAACCTGCACATGTGAATTAGAAGAGTAATCTCAAAAGGCTATATTACATCACACAACATAAGCATACGTATGTATGCATGTATGCATGTATGCATGCATTCATCCATACATACATACACACACACACACACACACATACACACATACCCACATACATACATAAGCACCCCAGCCCTACGACCGAAGTCTTGGGATCAGTTTCAAACTACTAGGGTGCCTACGCAGTGTATGTGCTTGTAGTATGTGCGTTGAGTACTGAGATAAGTTACATTGTGAGATATAAATTAATTGCACGGTTATAAGAGAGTGGCGTTTACAAGTTTTATGAAGTCAACATATGTTTTTTAAGGCAATTTAAAGAGTATACAATATAACAGAGCAACTTATACATGTTTATCAATTATTAAGAATACTTATATATCATCATCACAGTATAGGTAGCACAGTGACTCGGTAAACCAATGCAATTATAGCAACCTTTAAAAACCAGAAATGTATAATGCAAGTATAAGGATACTTGCATTATGCATCTCCTGGCTTAAAAGAGTTAAATTTACCTTCTTTGGGCAATTTAGAAAAGTCTAAAATTTAGGTTTTATAATTTTATTAATTGAGTTTTTGAAGATATTGGCCGAGTCGGCGAAAATGTCCACCTCTACAAATTCATCATTATAGGTTTGTACCATACGATGTAACGGGGCACGTTTACCGGCGTTAGTGTGGTAACGTCTACAAGCAAAAAGTAGGTATTTACGAGTAGCTCGATGAGGCCTACTTGGCGCCAGGAAAGACAATTGACTCAGAAGTGGAGGACAGTCAAATCTTGCATTACATAAACTATGCAAAGCTATAACATCAAGAAGCCTACGCCTAGCCTCAAGAGTTATTAAATTGTATGATTTGACATTATCAATATATGATCTTTTATGACCTTGTAAACATCTAAAGAAAGCAGAGCTTAAGTATCGCTTCTGAACACGCTCTATTTCATCAATATAAGTATTGTATATGGGATTCCATACTTGAGAAGCATATTCTAGTTGTGGCCTGATGAGGCTAGCAAATAGAGAGTTTTTAAAATCTGTAGTATTTCTCATAACAAAACCATACATTTTAAAGGCATTGTTAGTTATTTTGTTTATATGCTCATCAAAATGCAATTTAGAATCGAAAATAACTCCCAAGTCACGGACACTTACTACACGATTTAATGGTGAGCCAAGAAGGTTGTAGATTTGTTCTATTACATTTTTTTTTTCTTTGTAAACGTTATTGTATTACACTTGGATACATTTAGTTGTAATTTATTAAGACAACAGTATGTAGAGAGCCTATCAAGGTCTTCCTGAAATTTAACACAATCTGAGATGGATTTAATTCCCAAGTATATCTTTAAATCATCTGCGTACATCAGAAACTTACAGTTTTTGAAACATTAGCCAATATCATTTACAAAAATTATGAACAGCAATGGCCCCAGAATAGATCCTTGAGCCACGCCTGATGACGCAGAGAAAGTGTCAGACTCAAATCCATTTATAACTACTTTTTGGGACCTGTTAATAATATACGAGGCAAACCACCTCAGAAGGTTTCCTCTAATCCCGTTAAATGCAATTTTGTTTAATAATAATTCATGGTCTACCTTGTCAAATGCTTTCCGAAAATCTGTATACACTGCATCAACTTGCACTTTGTCATCCATATGTTCGAATAAACTGTTGCAGTAAAGTAGTAAATTAGTAATCATGGATTTACGTTGAGTAAAGCCGTAAAATTGAGAATACACCAACCTCTCAAAGAGCTTTGACAAGGCAGATAATATAGATATCGGTCGATAATTTTCTACCAGTGATCTATTACCATCTTTGTACACAGACAGGAGTAATGTTAGCAATTTTCCAAACATCAGGAAATACTCCTTCCCGAATGCACTTGTTATATATAATAAAAAGTGGAATATTTATCGTATCAGCTGTTAGTTTCAAAAAGGAGGGTGGTATGAAATCTGGTCCTGGCCCTTTGGTGGTATCTAATAATTTTAATTGCTTATGAATTTCCTCTTTCGTAAAATGGACATCACTCATAATGTGGATACAAGAGTTTACATTATTAACTACAGGTGGTTGCCAATTGCTTAAATCAATAGTAGATGGTTCATATGCTGAATTAAAATATTTAGAGAATATATTGCAGATTTCAGTAGGGTTACTAGAGGTTTCACCCATATAGGACATGTTATCTGGCACACTTGGCTTAGCCTTACGACTGGAGATATAACTCCAGAAATATTTAATATTAATTTTTAAGCTTTCCTCCACCCTTTTGATGTATTCATTGAAACATTTTTTAGATTCGTTTTTAAACCTACTACGAAGCAAAGAAAAAACTTCATAATCAGATATATTTTGGTATTTTTTCCATTGTATCCATGCCTTTTATTTTGACATATATATATATATATGTTTTAAAGCCGGAGAAAACCATGCTAGAGAATCATTGGCATAAGCTTTTTTAATAGGAGTATGTCGCTTAATAATACTATATAACTCCTCATAAAAAACATTAACCATTGTGTTAGCAGATTCAAGTCCAAGAACTGTTCTCCAATCAAATGACAAGATATCATCATTAATTTTCTTATAATCTGCACAACCGAAACATAATTTAGAGCTAGATTGTCGGGGTAATGAGGTGTGCTGTATAGACATATCAGTTAAAATGTAGAATGATGGATGGTGTGGTACCTCAGGCGCAAGGGGGGAGGGTGGTATGTGACAGATGCAATCCACATTGGATACGAATAGGTCCAAAAGTCTATTATTTTGGTTTTTGTGAATATTATACTGACATGCTCCCAACAAGGAGAGGGCCTGCACAAAATACTTACCAGGACCACCTGTCCTGTCGTTGACAACTGGTATAGAAAGGTTATCCTTGAGCTCCCAATCAAGATTAGGTAAATTAAAATCTCCCGCTATGCAGTAATCACACACGGAGCTATTCATCATTAATTCACAAATTGTATCCAAGTATAAGGAATATGTATCAGTATTCTGGTTAGGAGGTATATAAGTACCATGAACAATGTAACACTGACCACGACGAGTAGGCAGTTCAACAGTGACACAGTCAATAGATGTGGGAGCAGGGCGGGGTAGCACACGGCGCACTGGCCGCAGGTCGCGTCTCACCGCAACGAGCACACCACCCCCATCACGTTTGCCCGTGGACGCAAGGTTGCGATCACACCGGAAAACCACATATATATCGTCAATAAATTCAGTATCACTTATACCAGGTACTAACCAAGACTGTCAGTACAATTATGTCATAGCAATATGACAACACGGCCATGTACAAAGTATTTAATTTCGTTTTTAATCCGCCACAATTAACATGGGATACTTTTCATCCCGAAAACGTACAGTGTTTCCGTTATTTACGCAGACGGCGCGTGGCGCCGCGGGTAACAGCTAGTTTCTCTATATTTTAAAGTAGGTATGTTTTTACCCAACTAAACATACTTAATATATTATAAAGAAATTGACTCCATCTACTACAAAAATTAAAGTTATAAAAATAAATTATGTTAATTAATATTTTCTAATTAAATTTGGATTCATCACAGCAGGTGTTTATTAGAACACACAGATAAAGCTCGTCGGCAGATAACGTAATGTTTTAGCTGATACAGACTATGTTTGTCAGGTAGAGCTACCCGCTACTACGCTACCGGCTACCGGCTCATTACGATAACATCAGCTCGTGTGTGGCGCACAAGGTGGACAGTAGACAGTGCTCACTGCGGACCAATGTCGGTCTCCAAATGTTCACACCTGTGTAGGTGACCTGGTGACCTAGCCAGTAGCCAGACAATGTAAAAGGAGTCCAAATAATATTATGTAGATTGTAGGTCCATATAAGCTTACCTGTGTATCTGACCTAGCCAGTATCCCGATAAAAATGTAAAAGGAGTCCAAATACTATATAGATTGTAAGTCTCTTTAAGCTTTATTTTGTGATTTTACTGAACATTCTCTTCCGTGTATTTTCAAGTGCGATTTTTCGGTCTATACGTTTCTTGAACCCCGACTCCCGTATTTAACTTACATTGATTGAATTATAAATTAATCGTCTTAATAATGATATTAACTGATTTTTGGGGTTTGGACCAATCAAATCGAGTTTGACGTTTATGAGAATACCGTTTTGCAATTTTAACGTATCGGGACTGGATCGTAACTGTATTATTGCAGGATTTAATTGGCAGAATCGACCTTCTAACGAGTATGACGACTAATCCCTAGTTTCCAGCGTGTTTCTACAGTCGAGTGGAACGAAAATCGAAAATCGAAATGCCACGGTCACACAGTAAACCGTCGTGAAATAACGCTTGTGTTGTGTTTCGCAGGGTGAGCGAGGTTACCGGCAGCCCAAGGTTGGAGATTTAAGGACCAGGGAGTCTAGTCAAGATGTGAAGACATAAGTCATCGTTATGTGACATGTCGCTTACGATGCCTTATGTCAAATCCTAAGCATTTTGTTTTCGAACTTCGCCTTCGAAATTATCGAATGCATCTTGACTAGAGGCCCAGGAACGCAAGTACGTTAGTAATATACCTACATAATATATTATTTGATGCAAGTGCGCAACAACAAGGGGCGCTGTTACAAGAACGACTTGTCTGGTGTTGCGAGTGTACATAGGCGGCGGTAAGCGCTTACCATCAGATGATCCGATCTCTCAACTCGTTTTCTGGTCATTTTCATACAAAAAACCTACATTTTTTCCTACTTTAAAGAGGTGTAGAATTTAGATTGGTACACAATAGGTTTTTTTATTTTTTATTAATTAACACAAAAAAAAAACATATTTTACAGCCATTACATAAATCGCCAAACTGTGGGGCAGTCTCTTGGCGGTTGGAGTATTTTGTAGTTGATCCAGTCGTTTCATTATCCTAACAAACTTTCTACCTAATTAACAACAACAGTTTTGTGATTTATTTGAGGTTGAGGCGAATATTAGTTGGATAACATTAAGATTCAATCGATTCCCAAATCCCGAGTATTGTTTTGTGTCCAGTCACCCGGTGTCGTTTGCATACCGCAGGCGCGCGACAGGGCCCAGTTATCGGTGACCGTTTTATTAGCTCCGGTTCTCGGAATCGGCTGAGATATTCGGTGGTAGTTCGGTGGTGTTCCCACGGCCCGCCGCCGGCCGCCGGTCGCCGGTCGTCGGTAGCCCGCGCGGCATTCCGACTACAGAATTTCATCGGTTTTTAAATACAGCCAACAGGTAATTGACTAATAAATGAGGCACTTCTATGATCAGTCTACTAATCGGTCGTAAAAAAGAACTTGTGATCCTATAATGAGAGATTGTAACCTAGATATGGTATTACTATTAGTTTTTCTTATGAGTAAACAAGTTCTTTAATATTTTTTTTTTTGATAAAGATCATAATAGGATCATGACAGATCCAATAAATTTAAACGTAAACAAAAAGAACACTAGTCACTACATTGCATAGAGTAGATTGCTACCAATTTAAATGTCACTTATTTACCGTGCAATAAACAAATAGGTACGACACAACAATGTCGTCGAATTTGATATATATTTTTAATAATGCAACAATTGTTTATATAAATTATCATTATTAAAGTTAATTTAACAGGGTTCCTTTAAGCAACATACAACACTATAAAATACGCATGTGAAGTTTTTCAAAACTATCTATTATAAATGCAATTTAAATCTCATATAAAAGTCAATAAATTTACCCCATATTGACCGTACAAATTAAAGTTGTTTGACAGGACAATAACGTCGGTAATCGGCTTACCGTGTGCAGAAGTATCAAATAATTGAAGCCATCCAAGTCTCGAGAACAATGTCAATAAAGGGACCCCGCGTATGACGGGGCCCGGTCCCTGCAGCACGGGCAAAGAATATAATATATTACTAACGTAGCACGGGGCCGTGTTACGTTAGTAATATATGTATAGCCCAGTGACAGGGACCGCGTAAAAACTAATAAAATATATGATACTAGCTTTTGCCCGCGGCTCCGCCCGCGAGAAATCTGGTTTTTTGGCCACTCCCGACTGTACTCTAAGTTAAATCTGTATCTTCCTCATCTTACGTTCTCTATTTAATTACTAATTGTTTGTCCGAAGCACTATCATACCACATTTCATTTAAATTGTTTAAACTCTTAAGCTATGAAAGACAATAAAAAAATATAATATAAAAATAGTACATTATCTCTCGGGAACACTATTATATATCTTTTTGGGATAAAAAGTAGACTGCACTTTTGTCCAAAGCATAAACAACTACCATACAAAATTTCATTCAAATCAATTTAACCTTTTAGCAGTAAAAGACAGTCACAGTACACAAAATAATACATTATCTCTCGGGAATACCGCAAATTTTTGGGACAAAAAGTATCCTATGTCCTTTCCCAGGACTCAAAGTATCTCTGTACCAAATTTCATCAAAATCGGTTCAGCGGTTAAAGCGTGAAGAGGTAACAGACAGACAGAAGAGGTAAGATACAGATTTAACTTAGAGTACAGTCGGGAGTGGCCAAAAAACCTCATTTCTCGCGGGCGGAGCCGCGGGCAAAAGCTAGTATAGTATATAGTATGGATATGGAAGTATGGATGTACACAAATTAAAACATTATACCTCGGGCACACTGTATATTTTTGGGATAAAAAGTAGACTGCGCGTTTGTTCAAAGCATAAACCACTGCCATACCAAATTTCATTCAAATCAATTCAACCGTTTAGCAGTAAAAGACAGTCAAAGTACACACAATAATAATACATTATCCCTCGGGAATACCGCAAATTTTTGGGACAAAAAGTATCCTATGTCCTTTCTCAGGACTCAAAGTATCTCTGTACCAAATTTCATCAAAATCGGTTCAGCGGTTAAAGCGTGAAGAGGTAACAGACAGACAGACAGACAGAAAGACACACTTTCGCATTTATAATATTAAATAGTAAGTATTATTAAGTATTACTAATATTAGGTATTATTAGTATTATAATATTAGTATGGATTATGCGGATATTACACGCGCGCATATTGTTCCGTGTGCGACCCTCACGGCACATGATTTTCGATACCCGATGTTCAGACCCTGTCTTATCTTCTGCTCTCTACAACTTGTACGTGTCATCCCATAAGTGTCAGCGACCGGGACCCTCTAAATATTAATAAATGTATTTATTTGCATCAATCTTTAAATTATACGTTAATTATTAAAATCTAGGGGCACTCTTTATTTCAACGTTTTTCCTTAAACGCTGTAAATGTTTCAACTTTGAACCTTTTGATTTGTTATCTCTTGCATCTAAGTAGGTACTTGTATTCAAACGTTGTTGAAATTCTAATATATGACCTAAATCCTAATATCTTATGAGACCTAGAATGCAATAAAAGTGTTATTGATATTCATAATATTTAATTTCGTAGCTACAAGTGCGCGGCTTCAGCGCGAGGGGAGGCTGGGGTCTGCTGGGGTCGAGTCAATAACGCGCCGCACCGTGCCGAATTAAAAATCAAATAATGTTGTGTATAGCGAATTACGGCCGGGAACTGGCAGTGAGGGCGGACTGAGGGTCGGAACGCACAATTGTTTAATTTGTTGTGACGATCAAAGTAACTGGCGGCGTAAGTGGATCTCGCCGCCCGTTTTATTGATGCTCTCAATTGGAATTGCTCTCGACATATTGTTTTTTTTTGTTTAAGAGATTATAAGTTTTAAGTGTATAGTTGATTTTTTAAGAATTATCGTGTATGACATGAAATGTGTTCGTTATAACTTTCAAAGAATATGAACCTACTTTTGTCACATAAATTATTGTTGTGAAATTAGATATGAAAAATATATATAAATAGAAAAAAATAAACACATTTTGCTAAAAATAATATATTTTACAATAACTCACAAAAACAGCGGTGTCAGGCGATTTATATTTACAATGCACACTAGGAATGTCTAGAAAAAAATTAAAACATAATTACCTACGAATGAATAACTTTCTTATTAAAAAATCTAATAAATAAAAACATCAGTCAGTGAAACGCATAAGGGGGTCACGTTTAATTCGAACATATTACATTTGCGGGGCACAAAGCGACCCGCTGCAGGTGGCCGCACTGTGCCGCACTCGAGCTGCCGATAGCGGGGCAAGTGCGCCCACCCTCCCCCGCCCGGTAATGAAAAGTTTAATATGGCTCGCACGTGCGGTGCGGGTGCCCGCTCTCCTCATTGTCGATGCACAATTTATCGCGAGTAATTTCGCATGTCATAAAACAGAATTAATATTGTCCAGGGCGCCCGGACCCCGGTCCACCCTCGCGTGTCTGGGGTTTGTTCCACTACGTTCTCGTCTCGGAAACTTCCAGCAAAATAGAGATACCTTAGTTCACTCTAAATAAGTTATTAACAGTCAGCTGAATATTGTTTCTTAAAACTTCGTGGAGCTTTTTACGTTTGTAATAAATAAGGGTCTGTGCGCTGGATAAAACTGAAAATTGGAGTTCTTTTAAGCCTTTTTTCCAGTCATGATCGTATTGAAAAATCCCAAAAAATATATGTAAATCTGCATTATATTGAGCCGAGGACTGTCTTTTTATAAATAAAATGTTTTATTTAAGTATTGATTTAAAAATATGCTAAGTCCACCCTTTTTTTAAGTTAACCTTTTTTCTCATCTTTCTTTTATAAGTCACACGAGTGTCAAAATTATTTCAGTATTTTAAGTCAAACAACTCGTGGGAAGGATGTTTTAGTTTTTGCAAATTTTGTCTGTAATATTTATAGAATTTTTTTTCCGATTTCAACATTCTCCGGTCGGCGCGATACGCTCTTGTCGCCTACAAATTAGTACGGGACTTGACGCTCAACTCTCAAGGTCCCTGGCGTTATACAGAGCCTTAAGTAACCTGCATATTGTTTTGGTAAATTAAGTACGTACATTGTTAAGAATTATTTTTACCAACTTCCACTTGCATTTCATTTAAGATAATTTTATTATTTGTGTTAGATACTTAGGTACTCAAGTTAAAATTATAAAAAATGATGCAACTCAATAGACCCTAGTGGCAAAAACGAATGACATGTCATAATAGCTCAAAGATCGTTTAGTGTAGTATGTAGTGTACGGGGGGAGGCTGGGGCGACATCGTCCGAGCTAATTCGACACGGCACGGGCCAGCGACGACACGTGCGGCGTGCCCGATATATATAACGTTCATCTTAGCTATGATCCTGACCATTGAGTTAGAAATTGAATTAAATCAAATAGTTCCGAAATTCGTTTGAAATTGTTTCTCACCAAAAAAAATCATAAGTAGGTACCTTAGATTTCGAATCAAAGTTAAGTTCAGTCTTAAAGAGTAACATAATAATATAATGTATTCGCATTTATAGACAACTAGCTATTGCCCGCGGTTCCGCCCGCGTAAATATAGTATCCCTCGGGAACACTGTACTTTTTCGGGATAAAAAGTAGCTTATGTTTTAATCCAAGGCCCAAACTACTATCATACCGAATTTTATCAAAATCCGTTCAGTAGTTTTTGCGTGAAAGAGGAACAAATATCCATCCTCACAAACATTCACATTTATAATATTAGTAAGAAGTAAGATGTAGAAGTTGAACACGATAAACAAACGCCGGGACACTTAAAACGACTGAAATACTCGCAACTGTATCTTGTGCCCAATGGAAGTCAAAATGAATACAAACCGAATTTAATCTAATTATATTTTGCTCTCATTACTTATAACTATCTCCACAGGTGATCTATAGTAACTAGTAACCGTGTCTGCCGTGAGTAATGTGGCTACCCAGTACCCACTAATGCTGACGTTGGTCCCTCAGGCACCCTGCTCTAGTGCGCCCCGCTGCGGGGGACCATTAACTTGTTTACAAAATACTTCCCGATGTCTCACTTTTGTTTATATGTGATGTATAATAATTTAATTTGTCTTTCGACTTTTTTGCCCCACATTTTTTCTTGCTATTTGAGGATATCCTATACTCTATCGTCAGGCGCCCAATAAATAATTATGAGAGCGATTGAACTATGCTATAGCCATCATATGCACAGCTGTTTTTGGCCTCGTTGGTAAGGAAACTATCGTACCTGTTAGTTATGACTTGTCAATTTTCCATTATTTTGTTGCATTATCAAGCTCGTCACCTCCTTTGCAAACGACAATATTGTTGTCATTGTAACACAATAACGTTTCAGTTTTCGAAAATTCATTGTTCGAATTTTCAGCGTAAACTCAAATTCCGTACACAAAGAGACGATTGTGTAAAGTCTTTATACCGGGGAAGTTCAAAGTGGAAATTAGATGTAATGAGTCGCGACGTCGGAGACATCATGGTTGTCACATGCAGGATATTTCTCGTACAAAATATAATCTATCTGCAAACGAAAATGTGCAGAAACCTGACAGCCCTAAGGGCTTGTGCGGCGGGGCGCGAACGACGACAATTGACGTAATGAAAAGCGGCTCAAGACCGAGACGCCCCATCCTCCCCCGCTTGTCGCGATCAGAGTATTTCTTTGTCTAGCTGTTTTTCTCGGCAATGTTTTTTGTAAGCCCAAAATGTTAAGTATAAAGGGTCATTAGATTTGACGATATTCGAAGATAATAGCATTAAAATATCTATTTACTTATTCAATTATGCAAACAATTTAACTGCTTATCTGTTTTTAGATTTAAATAGGTATTTCGTTTTGTACCAATCTGTAAAACTTAACGAGTGATATTCTATATAGGTACTTAGCTATGTACTTCTTGATGGCTTATATGATAAAGTATTTCGTTACAATACTATTATGTAATTAAAATAACGATGAACAGTAAATCGCGAGACACGCATTGGTGTGACGAGTGAATATAATAATAAATCATAAAACATATAAAAAGATAATTTTATTACATTCGAAGCCATAAAGGTCGTTTGAGTGGAATTGTTTCACATGAAGTCGGTGTTAGTAAAATATAAAACAACGATACTCGCCGCCGACGCACGGAATGCTGGCGAAAGTTAAATGCTCGAAATTCACATCTTTTCACATTATCTGGACCCTTGGTTTTAATTTATGTTTTGTATTACATTATTTCAGATTATTTCCATTTGTTACAAAAGTTATGATTTCAGCCAATGTGTAATAAAAAACAGTGAAAATTCTTTATAATGACATTACATTTAACTACGAACCGGGCACTACGACGATAATTTGAGTTCTATCATATTCATGGTACTTACTATATGAACATTTAAATATACCTAGCCGACATTAAAATGTTCATATTGTAAGTAAATAATTAATAAACGACTGTCGGCTATTACGACCACAACTAATCTATCGGTGCCTTAAATGTCGTTTGAATAGATTTTCTCTTTAGTTCGTTGTTTATTTCTGTCTTCACTCCCGTCTCCCGTCTCTCGGTCCTCTTCAAGTCAAGTCCTCCTCTTCTACATAATGTAATCGACGTTGGTGTTTGTTAATTTCCCGAGATCATAACCCGAGCAAATGATGTAAGGTTGCGCTCCCCACTTCAAAGCCCTCCCTGGATTCTTCAAATATTTTCATTATCTATTTCACCCTTACAATTTGATTACACGTACCCGGGCCTCGGCGGAGGGCCCCGGCGGAGGCCCCGGGGGGATCGCAGGCCCCGGAATGCGGGGGGCAGGGAGGGCCCGGCAATGACAAATATGCCGCCGCCGCGCCGCACATATTACATGTTTACTTTTTTGATGGGGCATTTATGTTTTAGCTAAGCGAATGCCTATTCCCTAGTGCCTAGTACCTACCTACAGTACATTATATTCTTATATAACTGTGTATATTTTTTAAATTATGTGAATTTTAATTTCTCAATGTTTATCGAGTTTTATACCAAGCACTTTCCGCAACTCCAAATGGGAGTACCACAGAGGTTTCGTACCCTTACCACTTTTCTACTTACTATGATCGTGATCAATACGTTAAGATATTAATATAATGTTCTTTCGTTATGATTATAGTCATAAAGGATTAGCATTAATCAATTTTCAAATAAAATAATCGGAACCAGGCAATAAACCCTCTTAAAACTGACGCTCCTGTTACGATCCGCGGATGATTTACACTGATCCGACTCGACTCCCGCATCTGCTGTAATTACATCACGATCACGTTTCAGTGCGTTTTATCATATCGTGTGGCTTGTGCTTGACACATAGGTAGGTACCCGAACATAATTAATATGAAAATAACCCTGTTTACAATCATAAATCAGTTTTATCTCGAATACGTTTCTATAATATTTTTATCGTATTTTACCGTAATCGGCCGCATATGTTTATACCAAAGCTTAGGGACTAATTCGACATCGCTGATCGATAGCGCTATTAGCTATTGGCTCGATCGTATCTCCGGTCGATTTGCGTCATAATTTATTTGGCAATATCTCTATTACTCAGGTAGTTTGGGGGGGAGGCACAGGGGGGCATGAGGCATGGTGCGGGCTAGACGCGGTGACAGCGGACGCCCCGCGGCGCTGCGCCTGGGAACCGAACCCGATCGCTATCGCCTGCGCCCGGCATCAATCTCCCCCTGCACTCCCCTCCCCTCCCCCGCGGCGCTGTGACGTGACGTGACGCGTCATTAGTCACGGCGACGTGAAATATGAAGTCGTCAGTGCGGCGCGGCGTGCGCGAGCGGTTCGCCAACTACAACCACCGCAACTGATCTTAACAATAACAGTTACAGTTTAACTTATGGCTCCATTTTGCATTGACATATCTATACTATAGACTAGTAGCAGCTGCATGTACACACGAATAATTCTTCCTAAGATATATACCTATCTAAAATATATCGAATATTATTACTGCCAAGTATAAGATTGAAATTTGTGCACCGGATTTGTCGGCGACCGTACTATACACACCACGGTACATGCCATATCTTATGTACCGAGTTTGTATAGTACCTAACGAACGGTAGCGATACTGGAATATACTACCGACTACGACTGCCGTAGAGGCACAGAGTAAAAAATATATAATATACTTACGTACAGACAATCAGCTTTTACCGAACGATCCAAATTCAGAACGAAAATTTTGTCGTCAGAGGGGACAGAGGACGATAAAATTTTTGTTGAAGGCCTCCTCAAGGCCTCCTGCCACAAATCACATTGATGAGTGGGAGATCTTTATCGTGAGCTTTACGGTTTACCCGAAGCTTTCTGCCGCACACAGTAAAACTCTGGAATGAACTATCACCAACGGTATGTCCGGACCATTACCTTCTGCAAACCTTAGAGAAGGGAGCTTATTCTCTCCTAAAAGGCCGGCAACGCACTTGCAACTTCTCTGATGTTGTGGATGTCCATGGGCGACGGTAATCGCTTTCCATCAAGTGATAAAAAAGGCAACAACCCACCTATTTTCCCACACAATCGTGGACACACCGTATGCTTGTATAAGGGTAAGCAAATAGTAAGGTGCTCCTCTTTCTTTAATCTGTAATTGAAGCGACGGCAATCACCACCCGAGCTGTCGCGGCGTCTGGCGCGGGCGCCTCATAATCCATACACATCCTAGTACAGTATAGCGGGGCCGCAGGAGCTACAAGGCTTACGGCACGTGTCGTAATAAAAATTGACCAATGATGCATAAGCTGTGTTCACATTTACGGATTACAATTTGGAGTTATCCGTTTTGGCGTAATATTATGTACGCGTACGTAACTTATTGACATTTACTGTCTTCTTAACGCGGATAGACTATAGGCATGAACGTAAAAAAAAGGCGGACACCGCTTCAGTAATATGAATAGTGAAGCAATCAAAGTAAGACGGCCGTATCGTAGCGCCGCCAGTACGCCAATGGCAATTATCCGTAAATCTCACACAAACGTAAGTCGCCGCCATTGTTGGGCTTCACTCAATGCTTAGCTCAACTTACGTCCGCCTTTTTTTACGTGACTATAGGTATATGATCCATCGGCAGAAAGTCGAAGATAAAGTAATTGATTGTAATTAATTCCCGACCGTACTGCGGCCGCATGCAAATCGCTGAATATACCGGTCCGCTGTCGTCCCCTAGTCCCTACCTACCCAAAGTATTCGCAATAAATTCGGCAAAATCAGTTTGGCGGCGCATTTCCTGTGTCGGTTCTCACGCTAGAGAATGTGAGACGTCCCGCCGCCGATGCGCAGATAAAGTCGATAAATTTAATTAAAACTCGCGGGTCACTCGGGCTCCGGGCAAATTTGCTCCCGATATCGCCTAATTAGGTGCGGCGACCGTCGACTTACATATTAGTTTAGAGAGGACAGGCCGCGTTCGAGCGGTAAAATATCTTATACTCAAGTGATCCATCGGGGCCATCGCGATTCGTCGTCTACGGTCCGCGAAATTCGAGAACGAGATAATTTCAGTATTCTGTATGCTATGTCTTATTCAAAATGTTTGTAGGGGCTAATCCTTACTTTCGAAATCATTGGCGGCGAATGGCGACTCAAACGGCTAACCTCCTCGTCGTCTGTCGGCCGCTCACTGGCCACAGCAACACGAATTCCTACTTTGTGCTGTTACAATGATACCTAATTAGTGACTTACGTCTTCTCAAGTTCATTATCAACAACACGTCTATTATTTCGTAGACCGTCTGCTACGGCCTACGCACTGTTCGCTTAGCTATTAGTTACTAGACTTCTTCCCCGTGGTCTACTCTGTATCTGTGCCAAATTTCATCAAAATCGGTCCAGTTGTTTTGGAGCCTATTCGGTGCAAACAAACTTTTCCTCTTTCTTATATTTTATAGTATAGACAATTTTTTTTATTTTAGGATAAACTAAAGTCGTAATTCCAACGCGACGTCGTAAAAGACTCCAAAGGATTACCATACCAACGCCGAGACAACCTTAGTAACAAACTGTAGATTTGCTTTCTCTTTCACTCTTATGGGTTTTTGCCATCGAAGTTTTGTGAGACATTAAACTACTTACGGTTTCGATTTTACTACTTCTTCCATGTTTAAGACCCGGATTCCATCAAAATGAAGGTTTGCGGTGTTCGAAGCTGAGACGACAAGAGATGTTTTTCAACAAAGGTGTATCCACCAAAGCTGAGCAGAGATGCGTACTGATTGTATACTCCAGTCAGCCGTCGCCAGCTTGTGAGGCACAGCTCAAATTTCCACCAGCTCGATCGCGCCATACAAATATGATACATCTCCGTTCCAAGGTATCTGAAGCTGAGCGGAGACGAGATGTGAAAATAACGACTTTGTCTTCCTAGATATAGGCTACGACAGTTTTTAACCACTCGTGTGTACTGTGCAGCTTGTATCCCGGAATGCCCGTGCGTTCAGGGGCGTATTCAGCTCAACATTATATTGGACGCCCGCTGCTCCACTTCCCATATCTGAATATCTATTAGATACGTAATTTTATTGATGTAGGAATGTTCTGGAATGTGGCAGTTGTCGTCTGCCGGCGGGGGCCATAGTTATCTTCATCTTGTCGACCCATTATTGATAGTTTTGACCTTATTACATAGAGCCCTTCGTCTATATTATAATTTTCTTTATATATTGTCAAATTTATTATTTTCGTAAACAAAAATATTAAATTCAACCAAATTAATACACAAAGTAATTAAAATAACAACAACACATCTACGTCAGATTATACACTAACACTACCGCGGCTTCATACAATTTTTTATACCTTGATTGTCAATAAGTTCTCTATCTAATCTAAAAGAACCCTCACGAAGTTCAAAGTTAGTCATAGGATGATCGATATAAGCGAATTTCGACCACAGCGCGACCTCTAGTTGGTGTTAATTACGGGCGCCTTAGGACTTCCGTGTGACCGGCCAAGTCACCTGAATACCTAAACCTTTTTACCTGGCGTGCGACACGGTGGGGTGCGGTCACGTGGTACATGCCGGCGGTAATGGCAGCGCGGCCGCGGCGTGGGAACTGGTGTGGCGCGTTAATGAGCGAGGCAAAGGTCCATTTTTCGCCCGCGATATTCCTAATTATAAGATACCAGAATATTATGTTGTCATGTTGCCCGCGACTTCGTGCGCGCTAAAAGAAATTACGCGGGAACCGTACATATTGAGATGATAAAAAGTAAATACCTGTGCCAAATTTCATGAAAATGGGCCCAGTAGTTTCGGAGCCTATTCAATGCAAAAAAAAAAAACAGACAAACCTTTCGTCTTTATAATAATATTATTTGCGTCAAGACGACAACGTACTTAGTTTAGTGTCTGTATAGACTATGGAGTATAGGCCGATCTAAGGGCTCCCTAACACTAGCCACGGCAGCCGTCTAGATGTGAAGACTTCCTTGGGGTGCTACGTCCCTAGCTCTAGATGTGTCACATCTACGCATTGAACCACTAATGATCGCACGTCTGCCTTCGCAGATTATGTACCCGCCTCCTACCTGGTTATGACATACGGCATACCTACACCATTTTAATAGGTCCTAACGCGCTACCGAATTGTATAAGGATATGTAGAGTAAGGCCAGTTATAACTTAGAAGCCAGAAGTTCTAGTAACTCAGGGAAGGATTTCTTAAAGTAGATAATTTTATTACATATCTTACTATTTTAGGTTTCCATACCTGTTTTAATAATACTTGATATCGTGTTGTTGATGGACTAAACGAGTTCTAATAAATCCTGGTTTAAAATTCTCATTTCTGTATACATTCTTATTCTAAATATAGTTTGTTCAAGTTAAACATAGGTATATTTTATTTTAAACGCTTGCCCAGTTTGAAATGCTCTCGAGTGCTATTAGTACTTTGTTGCAAATAGCTTTCTTCGATAAACACTTACGCAAAAAACGGTCAAGTGTGTGTTAATTGGTTCGAATTTTATTCCAGTCTATCGCTCAAAAGTTAAACGTAACATACACCAACATACACCGCATTCCCCGCGCGCGGCGGATATTAAGCCGAAGTTTTTAGTGTTATTACAATAATATCTCGGCGGAATGTCGCGGCGGTAGCAGTTTAGATACGAGCTATCAGCGGCAGGTGACGGAGCCCTGGGGCAGGGCGCGGGGCACGATTTATGTCGCCCCAGCCTGCCTCGGGAGCCCGCCCGGCGCCCCGCGGCCGACGGGAAATAATGACGTTTAATATTTGATTAATCGCGGAGCTGGCGATACTATCGGCACATTCCAGGCCCGATATGAAGATGAGTCGCTAATTAATTTAAATGACCGAATGTCGCAGGGCCCCCGTGGCTCGGGGCCTCAGGTCAGAGTGGGCCCAGCGGCGGGCGGCGGGCGGCGGGCGGCGGGCCTGCGAACGGCGGGGTGCGCGCTTGATCTTCGCGATACACATCTACGTGAGACCAACTTGGTGGACTCCGATACAACCGATTTGATACTTGACACTTCTCGCAACAATTCGATTAGCCAATGAAACACTTCCGTTTTAATAAGATCCTTTAGATCCTTCTAATTAATAATAAAATTGTCGATTAGTGTGAGTTGGTTATACGCACATTGTCAACTTTTCATAGTAAGTAGTTATTATATTTACATTTGATAAATGCTAATTTTTTTGTCTTAAAACATTGGATTTAAATACGTTTGTTTATTCATGGTTATATACGATATAAATACTTCGTGATATACATACAATTATAACGTCCAAGTATCAAAATAGTTAGCTAGCCGGCACTACACCGGCGGGTAGCGGCGGCTCCCCGACGGCCGCTAAAAAACAACGAACCCTTTATTGATTTACAACTAGCGATCGACAGATAGGTGACGGCCGGGCCCTATCGTCGATCACGGCCCCCGCACCCCTGGGCCTCGCTCCCCTCGCCCCTGGGTCATGCGCCCTTCATCCCTGGCCGACTATCATTAAATACGCGCCTGACGTGCGCCCAATAAAAACTAGAATCACTTAAATAAATGAATATTGATGAACAATCAAATAAACCACGGCAAAAAATGCATTTCCAGATTATGGTAGAGAGATTTTGATTTTTTAACGATTTAAAATATTTCTATACGAGTATCACAAGAAAGATTCGACCTCTATAATTTAGATAAACGCGGGAGCGACGTGCTGCTCAGTTTGTCGCTACATGTGTTAAGAATCAAAAATACGTGTCGACTGTCTAAGTTTTTCGCGTGTTATGAGTAAAGTAAAACATTAAAGGCTGGGTCAGAACATATATATCTGTATTATCTATGGTCAGAACAGTTACATGGTGACCGGCGCGGCGCGCGGCGTGATCCACACGAATTTTGCAATTAGCTTGATTTACGTGTGCTTATTATAATATGCTCTATACTTGTAATACCACAGAGTAAAAACTATGATTAGGTATTTTTAATCTGTGATAATACAGTAAATAACTGTATGAGTTAGAATGCCTGGGGTAGAGGCCTCCATGAAATACAGGCTACTTTAGGAACCAGTCTTCCACTTGTGGTATTTTACACTAGTTTAAGCTAAAATATTTTTATGTAATGTATGGTGAGAAGAGTTATGATTTTTTGTTTTATTATTTTACTAAGTAAAAGCTGTTAGGCTTCACACTCCGCACCTGGATGCCCCCTGATTCTCTGCCCTGTCTAGCTCCGCGCATGCATGTCCCCTGCCCTGCCTAGCTCCGCGCCTACACCAAAGAATATATATTACTAATGTACTGCACGCCCCGCTGAGCTCGGAATGTCCGAATCGCGCGCCAAGGCCGATACGTCGGGTTTAATTAGCTCTGTAATTACACTAACGTCCGACGCGACGCCTCGCCTGAGGGCCGGGCCACACGGCGCGGCGCCGCACCGCACCGCAATACTCCGCACCGCACTGGCGGCCACACGATCAATGCGGCGTCGCCCTGTGTGCACCCCTCCCCGCCTCATCTGTCTCGCCCCGCCTCGCGCCGCTGTCCGGTGCGCCTGCGGTGCGGCGCCGGAGCGGCGCCGGACGCGTCGTGTGGCATACCATACATTTTTATATGTAAAAGACCCGTTGCGATACCGCTCAGGCGCCGCGCCGCAGCCGTACCGCACCGTGTGGCCTGGCCCTGAGCCCGTGTGATAGTGTCGCAAGTCGCAACACTTAGGTACCTACTTTAATACGCCGCGCTGGTTTACCTATCAGTACTGTTAATTATTATAATTAGGTTACTAATGCTTGTACCTGTAGTACTTACCCTATATGATGGTGGACACTGAAAGTATTGAAAAAGAACTTCGAATCTCTTGTTATTGCAATAGGTTTATATTACTTAGACGAATGGAAAAGTTAACCCGGGAAATAATGGACACAATATAAATAATAATAATATAATATAATATAATAATAATAATAACCCCCACACCGATCTCGGTGACGGTGGCCGGTTTCATTGAAACCAGGCCAGTTACGCAGGAGTAATTTTATAGTGCCCAAGTGTGTGCGCAGTACACAAGAGCACTCTCTCTTCCTTTTACTCTCGTAATCCAGTGGGACGGATAACCGACACGACTGACGAGAGATCAGGCGCAGGTCCGACTTTTAACATGCCCATCCGACGCATGGATCATCTTTCTTGTCAGACAATCAGGTGATCAGCCTGTATTGTCCTAACCAAACTTGGAAACAACATTTTTTGTTGTTCCAATGCGGGAATCGAACCCACGACCTCCGAGTCGCGAGCCAATGCTCGAACCACTAGACCACGGAGGCTGTCACAATATAAATAGCGTGCACATGGGTCGAGTGGGCGGCAAAACCCACGGCAGAGAAGAGACTACAGAACGCATAATAATTAAATTCAAATATTATTGTTCTGTGGTAGTGATATAAGACATTGGTAAACATAATAAATACAGAAAAAACATGCGCAGGTACTAGATATACGAGTCGTTACGAAATGACGTACACTTTCTTACCCCTTACCCTTTCCAGTAACGTACCAGCTCTGTTACATCAGAAGAGTTTGTGGAATAATACCTATGTGTAGGTTAGTACCAAAGTATGTTAATTTGCCATTTACTCTAACCCTAGGAAATCACCTACCCTCTTATAATGTAAATTATGAACTTTAATAAATAAGTACCCACCTGGGTAACCGAGCTTCGTCTATACAGAAAAAAATGCGTTGCAATTTGCAAACAACGCAAAATTTATACATACCTACGCGTACCAATCGGCCATAGGGACTAAAAATAATAGAGTCGAAATTATTGATAATATATTGTTGAACTTAAAAAGAAAGAATATGCATAACTTAAAAAATCGAATTTTCTCCCCCAAAACGCCCAGCATACTAAATTTCATGGAAATACTTGCAGGCTGCAGCCGCTTTACCGATTATAAGTATATACGAGTACGAATTCAAGATGGTCTCGTTTAAAGTATAATCGATTTTTTTCTTGCCCATAACACCCTGCGTTCTAAATTTAATGGAAATACTTGCAGTCGTTTCCGAGATTCTGATTGTATATGCAAGTATTACTCTGTAATAAGTATAAGACAAGTAAAAGATAAGATATTAAATAATAGCGGCAACACGGATGACCGACTCCTCACGTCACTCGGTGTTCCATATTATGTATGAGCCCTTGTACTATAATGCTAGTGCCTACTACCTACTACCTACTGGCTACTGAGCAATGAGCATTAGTATTCAATAGACTTGCCATAGAGTATCCGCTATCATAGAGTATTGAGTACAAATGTCGCATTCACACGGCGTTAATAAGCTCGGTATGTAATTAAGATAAGATCATAATTTTATTTTTCCACGCTTATTTATTATCAACATTTGAGTAAAAATATAATGTTAAAATCATGAAATATAAGTATAATTATAACCCTCCCGGGAGTACCGGGTGCAAGACGCGTTTTGTGATGTGTCGCGACTCGCGTGACGCGTCGTCACGTCGCGTCGTAATATTCCCTACGAGCATGTGATGCAAATCTTTCTTAAGTACTAGATGTTGTCCGCGACTTCATGCGCGCAAAATGCAATCCCGTGGGGACATACGTACATTTTTTCTGTGATAAAAAGTAGCCTATGTCATTCCCAGTGATTTACTCCATTTATTAGTAAGACATTTTCACGTAGCTACCACGGGGAGTAATGTACGAGTACAACGGTTGATCGTTATGATTAATTCAAAGTAATTTCAATGTACCACATCTGGTAGGCGGGCTGGCGGGCCTGGCTTTATACCAATTGTCTCAACAATCAATAAAGATGATAAGGTTTCTCATTTGTTAGCGACAGCCGCCGCTGAGGAAACCGCTGACATTCCCCCGAGCTGTAAATACCCATTGTGCTTATCTCGTATTAGCAGGCTCGATACTTTACTTTGTACCCTACTACCTCGAGTTAAGGTCGAGAGTCGCGTGTCAGGTTACAGCTAATCGGCAGGGCTAATTAACCAGTGGTGCTACCGTCCCTTCCGGGAATTTACGAGCCGGCCCGAGCGCTACCGACGACTGATTATTTGTTCAATATAAATCGGCCCCGCCGATGGCCCTGATATATGATTTCGATGATCATAATATATGTGGCCGAGATTTTATCAACAAATTATATTTTTGTGGTCAGAATACGCGGCGCTACCTTTTTGTGAGATTTGTTGAAAACCCTTTGACAAATAAAAGGAATTTCGTTTTAAATGAAGGGTAATAAAAATGCGTACACTGTATAGATATTTCAGTAGCTTCTAAATTACCGATGAATTTATTTGAATATCTCCCCAAATATGTTACCACAATGCGATGAGTACGTCTATTGACTAGAACCCACAAGTGTATGTACTTCGGGTGTAACTTCGCGTGTAAAAGGGGAGTAAAAATTACTTCCTTCAGCGCCATATCCTCTTGAATATTCACGGATCCAAACGTCAAACGAAAACTAAAAATCGCGACGTAGCGGCGCGCGGCGACGGCCTTTAAACCGTTTACATGGGGGCGGGGAGTTATCATCACTAAATCGCTCTTATGACATCACAATAAGTAGAAAAATAATGGCACGCTTGGTTTCTATACAAACGATGAGATTTGCGTTATCTAGTCAATAGTCTGTGGCGTTAATGCAAAAAATGTATCAAAATATGCAACAAAAACTCGTCTGAGTCGTCGTACTTTAGTAATAGTTTTACATTTGAAGGGACGTTTAAATGTAAAGCTACCTATATTAAACAATACACCTGGATTTCTATAATGTAAACGCAGTTAAACAGCTATTTCATTTTATTTTCAAGTACTTCCAACCCTCGTTAAATAATTATGTCTGGCTATTTACCGCTCCTAATTTTCACACAAGAAACCATCGTTAATAGTATACAAATATTAAAACAAACGACCAGTCAATTGAATAAACCCTGTATAGTGTATGTCATGTTTTGTTGACCTGCCCTCGTTACCAAATATTTTAATACAGCATTTTGAATGCCTGAGTCCATCTCTGACTGATGAGTCCACTAATGCCTAGATTCTCAGGCTATCTGTATTTTGTCGGTAGATTATTATCTACTCAATAGCGCTTTTGAATTCGCTAACACATTGGCGTTATAAGTCAGCGAAATTGCAGATAAATCTTTAATTTTTATTGTAGCTAAGATAAATATTGTACTTATTAGGTATCAATTAACGGAGTCGGCACACGAAAGTGAACTGGCAACTTGACATTGTGTGATGTTAATGGTGGCTAATTGTACTCCGGCAAGATGGCCGGCGGGCGGCGGGCGGCGGATGCTGTAATTACGTTCCCGGAACCCGCGACCGCCGCCCGCCGGCCGCCGCATACTAAACGCTGCTAGCGGATAGCGAGCAGCGCGTAGTGTCCAGTACAGGTGATGCCCAAATATCTCGGCTCGGTACTGAGCTGTCCCACCCTGCCCGCGCAGTCCCGCGCCGCAAAAACGAAAGATTTCAAAGAACCTTCGCAGGAATCTCCCTTTGACACGCCCATTAAATTTAATCAGCGCCGGAAAAACGAATTGATATCGAGCGAAGTACACAGATGTTCCCTGAACCCATCAACTTACAAAGCGCTCGTTTAGCGTTCAGATAAGATTGGATTTTTATCTTTTGCAGCAGCCTGCATCCTAATTATGAGACTAATGAACAAGGCTGTGATCTTATCGTTATCAATAATATTAGTTCCTCTAACTACAAACCAGAATGGAACAGGAAAGGGACTAGGTACCAGGTATTATATTAATCCCGTCTCTAGTTCCAGGTATTCTGTGGCGTGTTTTTCATCAGTCAAGGCACAATGTCCCCTCCCGAAGTCGCAGCCATTATGGCCGCTATAATTTTGTCGGGCCGAGCTTTGTCGGGAAGGGATTTGACCACTCAGGCAGACTAGCAAAAAGTTCGTCGCTCCGACTTAGCAATCTGTAAATTATAGCTAGCGTCTGTCAGCGAGTTTAAAGTTAGTTAATTTGTGCACTCTACTCTCTAGAAATATACTACTCTACTCTTACATATAATTTGAACAGACTGTTTTTTACAACCACGAAAAATTGGCACTGCTTACCTACCACAGTCACTAGTAAAAGAAGAGATGAGACTTTTTTAGAGTTGTTAATTATTGTTATCGTTTTGCTCATAGTAGGTAATGCGCGGAGTAAGAGTGGCACCATTGACAGCTGATACTAGCCAATTGTAATTGCCGCTACATTGTAGCGTTTGTAGGGCAGTAATCATCAGACCTTATTCGGCCAGCCGGGTGCTGTTCTCAGAACATTACGAGATAGTGTCAACATGGTGTTAAGATGGTATAATGGCCTGGTTCCATTCTGAAAATGTCGATAGGTGCCGCGTAGGTGATGACGGTGGGCTGCAATAAAATATTATGAATATTTCTTCCTTTTAAGTAATGTAATTGGTCTTCTGCCAAGTGTAGAAGTTCGCAGTAGATCATTGATCCTAAGCAGATGGGACCACATGAAAGAACCTTTCTGAATGGAAAGTGAAAGTGATCAGACGGACAGCACTTCAGCCATCTGGGATAATGGTTGTGAATTACCCACTAATGCGACGCACGAGGGGCGTTCGGTAAACGCATTGCGGCGTCGCGACGCGCGCGCATCGCTGGCGGGAGTGGCGAGCCGCGCGCACCCGCGTGCATCATCGCGGCTGATGATGGAGTGTTGGAATGTCTCACAGAAGTGGCCACAATTGAAAAACACCTAGAGATAGATCAACAAAACATTGTAATAAAGAATTTCTCTATTCCTACAAAAAAGCTTCCAATACGTGTTTTTCTCGTCAACTGCAATAATTATATTAATAAGTTGTACATAACATTGCAAGAAAAATGTCAATTAACAAAGGAGCGATACGCAGATATCGGGCGCGCGGCGCGCCGGTTCACATGGTTTTGCGCGTGATATGATATTTAGCTTATCCTTAACGACTCATTGTATGAATTGTTCTGTTATCGGTGCATCAGCGATACAACGAAATCAATGAACACGTCACAAATTTGATTGATAGCCCGTCGGGCCGGTTTCGGATACTCGCGGACCGATGTTGCGGACCTCCGGGCTGCCGAGATCCAATCAGAGGAGTGGCCGGAGAAGGTTGGTACCTGCAGATCCGCAACCAGCTCCCGTGTTCCCCGAAGCCGGCGCGCCCGGTTCTCGGAAGCCGGGCGACGCAATTACGCCGCGCGTTATGCGCACGCGCATTCTTTGGACTAGATTAGCAGTTAGCGACCGGCACTTAAGTTTTACGAGCCGAACGTTTAGCGCGATATTTTCGTCAATCCCCCCGCCCGTCCTCCTCCCCCCGTCATTAGAGCGCCCGTCAACAAACGGCTGCATTCTTATTCGGGATTGAGTAAATATTGAAGCTATTTTAGTGCGCTTAAATTGAAATGCTTTAAATGGGTGTTTGTTTTAATGGGGACATTAAATTAATTACTTACATTTTTGTATGGTTTTGTATTTATTTGTCCTGCTTTAGTCTGCAATAGTTAATTGGACGAGATTGGTGTTAGCCTTTAATTCGAGCATATAGATCTACGTCTGTGTGCTGGAAATATACCTACGTATAGTAAGTACCTAGACTACAGCCTCCGTGGTCTAGTGGTTCCAGCATTGGCTCTCGACTCGGAGGTCGTGGGTTCGATTCCCACTAGGGAACAACAAAAAATGTTGTTTCCAAGTTTGGTTAGGACAATGCAGGCTGATCACCTGATTGTCTGATAAGAAAGATGATCCATGCGTCGGATGGGCATGTAAAAAGTCGGTCCTGCGCCTGATCTCTCGCCAGTCGTGTCGGTCATCCGTCCCACTGGGTTACGAGGGTAAAAGGAAGAGAGAGTGTTCTTGTGTACTGCGCACAAACTTGGGCACTATAAAAATCACTCCTGCGTAACTGGCCTGATTTCAATGAAACCGACCACCGTCACCGAGATCGGTGTGGGAGTTATTATTATTATTATTATTACCTAGACTACAAACGGGCGCATTATTGTGTACTCCAACCGCGAGTGCCTTCATAGTTTGAATTAAGTTTGCAGTAAGTTATCACTGATAACTTACTGCATACTTAATGTACTTTTCGTTAGTGTCAGTGGTCAACACAGCTTGAATGTCAGTGGTCAATTTTGACATTTGATCTAATAATTCACTGCAAATATTACACGAATAGTCTCTATAGCATGTACGTAGAAATGAATATCTTTAATCTTATCTTTAATTTTAGCGAAATGCGCGTAATGGAGTCGCCAGAAAATTTATTTGCGGGTAATTTGATAAAGCTCGAGTGTCGCTCGCAGTAACGCAATAATACTTCAGCGTTCAGGCCATAGATAATACAGATATATATTAGGTTCAGGCGTCGGGGGGAGGGTAGGGAGAACCCCCTTCTCTCTTATTTTCCGCTAAATTATCAGCGACGGACGGGGACGGTGGTATGCGCAATAAACAACGATACTGAATTCCAATCAAAAAACCGGCCAAGTGCGAGTCGGACTCGCACACCGAGGGTTTCGTACTAACCTGTAGTGATTTAGTTTTATTACAGCTTAAAGGTATTATAGACCTAAGTATTTGATATGAATTTCAATTTAATACCTCAACGCGTTCATGAGAAAAGGGGGAAGTAATTTAAAATATAAAAAATATTTTTATAATATGATGTAACTAAAAATTTACGGTTTTCGCAATTTTCCCTTTATATGTGCTATAAGACGTTGCTTCGTACCAAATTTCAAGATTCTGAGTTCACGGGAAGCACCTTGTAGGTTTTGATTCCCTTGCGAGTGTCGAAAATTTGCGGAAATTTTCGGCATAAACGGCTGTATCTTTTCGTTGCGTTGGCTGAGAAGTTTGATTTTTTCATAGCTCCCAGGGACAGTAGATCTGAGTATTCGAAATAAATTCCAGCTTGATAAAAAGGGTCTTGACAGACAGACGGACGGACAACAAAGTGATCCTATTTTTTTTGTTCCGTTTTTTCCTTTCGAGGTACGGAACCCTAAAAAGGATATTTTTATAAAACGAACGAAACGTCACTTAAATGTACTTATGAAGAATTTAGATAAAATTCTGTATAATGCTGTTACAGTAGGTATAAAATTTTGATAAAACTTAAATAACAATATCCTGTAGCTGTTGGTCAGATCATAACAAAGTAAGCATTTTTTGCTGAAAATTTGCGGATATTATCGGATGATGGAGGAGTCAATTGGTATTTTAGAAGAGTGGTAGTTAGGCACGGCCTATTGCCCACAACATCAATTAGTCGGTATCGATTACGGTTGGTTATCAAAGGTGCCGCCGCACAACCGCGTGCAGCGACCAGCAACCACAGCCACTGAGCAACCATCTGAACCATCTGCGGAATGTCTCGGCAGTCGGCACGCATACTTACTGTGATGGGAGTCGACGCTAATGAGTACTGACTAGTTAATATCGCGAGTGGGAACTAGGAAGCTTGCTTATAAAGCGTTATGAGGGATTTACACGGGTGACACAATCGCACGACGAAAATCGATCGTACGATTCGGCTACATTTTTTTTGGGAACAAAAATGGGTAAATATTCCGTATCGCGCCACCAGCGATTTTGAGGCCGATTTTTATTTTACAGTTGCGTTATAATAAGCCCTCAATAACAACTGGCTTCAATTACTTTATAGTGTCCAACTGTTTGCGCAATACACAAGAGCACTATATCTTCCTTTACTCTCGAAAACAAGTGGCACGGATGACCGACACGACTGGCGAGAGATCTGGCGCCGACCGAGGACCAACTTTTAACATGCCCATCCGACATGGATCGATGTTCTTGTCAGACGGTCAGGTGATCAGTCTGCATTTTCCTAGCCAAACATGGAAACAACATTTTTTGTTGTTCCAACGCCGGAATCGAACCCACGAGTCGAGACCCAAGCTCCTAACCACTGGACCACGGAGGCTGTTAAAATATTTCAGGTACTAAGTATTTATTCGTCCTCTCTTCATAGTAGTTTATTTTAGGTTTAATCAGTCTTTGCTCTCTTACTCTTCTAGTATTATAATATTTATTATCTACTATCACTTTATAATACTCGTATTCACGCAGGCTAAACCCTAAAGGCTACAAATTTGAAATTTTTCACACGTATTTCTCATATGGATTAGAGTACCAAAGAAAGATTTTCAAAATTCAACCCCCAAGGGCGTTAAATAGATGATGAAAGTTTGTATGAAACTTTTAATTCCTTGGACATTATTTGCATGTTTTCCGTATGAATTGAGTACGGGAAAAATAATGACTTATTTATTTTAGCGTTTTTTAAAATACAGCCTAGGGTGGTTGAAATAGCATTCTCACAATACAGTCAGCCTAGTCCAGAGGAATGACTGGTCAATACGTCTGGGGCCAACCATGTGCGGGTTTCCTCACGATGTTTTCCTTCACCATTAGAGCGTCCGTATAATGTACTTGAGATCTGAAAAAGTCTCATCGGTACCCGCCACAACCTGGGATTCGTACCTGCACTCTCGAGTGCGAATCAAATGGTCTACCCACTAGGTCACGGAGGTCTTTTACACGCTTATACTTAGTAAAATACATTTAATTTGGTAGCATTATAATGTTTACATAGACGTATCAATTATAGGTAGATGATGCATGTTGAGGCAGAAACTGTCTCCAGTGGCCCCACGTTTTAAAGTTTTTGGGGCCATTTCTACATATGAAGTACGTTGAAAACAAGATGGGTGACATTTGGGGTATGGTGAAAACCAAGATGGCGTAAGTTTTTCTTGTATGAAGATTGGTGCTGTCAAATGTACGTCACAGCCCATTCTTAGTTTTGAAATCATTGTTGAAAGTATTATAGCTGTGTGTGTGTCATTTACGTTTAGATTAAATTGGGTCTGAACCAAGTGTAAACTAGTAGACAGTAATTAGATAGTATAAGGCTTTTGATAAACATTATTAAATAAATAAAAATAAATAAAATTATTAAACTGTGGAAAGTGAGTCTCGTAGAAGCACGTAGCTACGTCGTAGGAGCTCTACGAATTCGTAGACTCCACAACGGAACTTGTACTGCAGACTGCTGGTCTGTTTACACTGTAATGAAAAAAAAAATATGGGTGGGTGTATTAGGTAGATAAACTACGGTACTAGTCTAACACCTACTTACCACTACGTAAGTACATGTATTCACAGTGTACTGTGTGGTCGCCCGGAAATACAAAATAGAAAGTAGAAGTTTTTTAATAATTTCCGTCTGTAACACTATACAGTAAGTAATGTTCCTTGAAAGTGTTTTAATTATTTCAAGGCAGAATCAGCTGCGCGAGTAGGTGTAAGTGTCTTTCTAATGCCTATATAAATGTTAATTGTAAATAAAATATTGCCAGTTCGTCGTTAGTGTAAACGTTTCCAAGAAGCAGCTAGACCTGCGCGCGACACTTGCACGTGTCGTGCTATATAAAGCAGACACGCCAGCGGCCTCAACTGTAGATACATAGATACATATCGCCATTTGTTTACCTGACCTCTGTTCTGATCCAGTTTCACCTTAAACAAAATGATGTAGTTGGTTCTGGCAGTTAGCAGGAACAATTGACAGCAACGTATTCGTAACTTTATCGAATAAGGTCGTATGGAGGCATACGTTGAAATTATAGTATATACGAGTATACGTCTACAACTTCAACACCTAAAACTACACTATACATATACTTACACCGACCAACATAATATGTAACGTATTATAATATTACAACCACGTTTCAATGTCTTTCGGAAAACATCGTTCTTCATACATCGTATTATTTTGGGATCCTCTTCTTTCGCATAATTTTATTTGTCATAATTTCATTTGGCATACATCACTTGGCATAATTTTAGTACGCATAATAATACTTTGGCATAATGGTTTTTTGGCATACTACATCATTAGGCATAAATATCATTTAGACTAATATTGTTTGTCCTAATTTAATGAGGCATAACTCGTAAGGCATAATTTTTCTTGTCATAATAATACTTTGGCATAATTGTTTTTTGGCATAAACTCGTTAGGCATATTTTTTTGTCATAATAAATTCAAAGCATTCTGTCACAAGGCACAAATATACATAAAATGGAACGACATAATGAAAACACGGTTAAGGTAATTAAACGCATATTAATAAAATATTAAAAGCAGGTATTAAACTCATATACCTGTGTAACATGTGTAACAGTAGGTTTAGTTGCGGCGGGGTGGCCCTTGGGCCACCCGTAAGCCGCTAACATGTTTAAAATAATTAGCTCGGCATGTTCTTAGATAGCAGTTCGTGTTTTTGTCCGACTTTATTTCGTAATCAGTCGTAAAATTACAATTATAATTGTTATTTCGTCTTAACTCGCACACCCAGTAGAATTTATCATTCATATCATGTGAAAAAAAATGCTACAAAGATGTATGCGTAAATATAATAGTATGCTTAAATATCATTATGCGTAAATATATTTATGCTTTTTAATATTATGCAAAAAAATATTATTCTTAATGAACGTTATGCGTAAAAAAATAAATGCCTTACAATAAGTATGCCTAACAATTATTATGCTTTTAGTAATTATGCGAAAAAAAATTATGCTAAGAAAGTTATGACAAATGAATATTATGCGAAACTACTATTAGGTCAAATGAAATTATGCCAAGTAAAATTATGACATATGATTTTATGCGAAAAAATAGGGAACCTATTATTTTAAATTTATTTTTTAAATCGATATTATCCATGCTCATAAATACTATATCCGGCATTTTTCGGGATTGCCCTTTTGGAGACATCGAATGTGATTTAAAGTGGTAACTATTTCATTGCTGTTGATTATGGATTCAATTTTGGATGTCAATTGTTCCTTCTAAGCCCCCTGAACACCTGTCAGCTGCGGCCTGCGGTACTTTTGGACCTTATTGACATTTGGATATAGAAATGTACCCGAGATATATACACCGAGTTTGTTAGCCACTCGTTAGCAACTGGACGTCATCTAATCTCGATCTTTATGGTGACAATATTTATGGTTAAATCATGTTATGTATAATGTGGGTCATGTTACATTAAAAATAGAATTCAATTGGTGTCTCGTGTTCTTTGTACTTCCTAGGTAGGTTGGTAGTAGGTATACAAAAGTGCTTAGGTACTACCTAATTATATTCACGATTCCAGTTCAAATCAAAAAAATACTCGCACAACAAAAGCCTGCAAAAACAGAAATACCTAGACAAAAAATCACTTTCAATCTATTGTGGTATTTTGTGGGATAATTGCGTATAGGAATTCAGGATTAATTGGGCGAATATGAACAATTAAGTACCGATAAGGGGCTAGGACAGCACAGTTTATGTTGGCACTCGGATCTGCACGCGGTATTTGAGTGATATTATCAGTGCCCGGCGGCGCGGGGCGCGGGGGGGGGGGGGGGCGGTGGGTGACGTCACAGCTCTGTGGGCGTGGCCTGCTTAGCCCCGCCCACCGCGTGCTGCAGCGTTAGGCCGCCTGCACACTTGTGGAAGATAATGGCTAGCCGCACAGATTACCATATTATTTTCAATAATGCTCATATTGACAATAATATTCGTTGTGTGCGGGGCCATATTGCCGTTTTTTTTTGTGTGTTGACCAGTATTGACAAATTTATTCTGTCAATAATATTGCACGTGTGCGGCTAGCCAATCGATAGCAACGAATTGCTCAATAGTCCAACGACCGAAATATTTCGTACTTGTCTGACAATATACTGTAACTGAATTTACTTGACACTCTTTATTTTTTTGTTTTAAAACAATACATAAGATGTGTGCAACTTACAGTTATAATCTTGCCTGAAATAAAACTCTAACTATGTCTGATACCTACCCGTAACACAAGTCTTACATAGCACGGGATCAGATTGACGTGATATTTGTTATGTATATTAAAAAGATAACATTAGCAAAATACAAAATAAATGTTATAGTAAGTAGGTAATGTTTATAAAATGTATATTTATTTGAACAGGTACGTCAAAAAACCTTCGTGAAACATACAAAGAATAGGTTAAGTAGGTAAATAATAATATTTGTATACGGATACAAAGTGTGCGCTGGACCTTAATCTGCTTGCACAGTTCTCGCTTGGAGATTACTGGCACCCCGCACCCCGCACCCCGCACCGGGCACCAGGCGCCGGACACGTAAAGTATCTAAAATAAATTGCTAAAACTTGGCTAGATATTTCGTATTGTTTCTATTAAATATAAGATTTAAGCATATTATAGGTGCTCCGTTCAGATCCAATTTAATTCAAACGTTAACAAAGAAACTGTAGCACCGTATATAATGCTACCAATTCAAATATCATTTATTTAAAGTGCAAAAACAAACAAAATGGCACATTAATATTGGCGAATTATACTTGGATCATTCAGTGATAAACTAGCTAATAGCTATGACGCAAACAAGGGTCGCTTCTCGCTAGCCCCTAATGTCAGCCATCATGGATTGGCTTACCACCAGGGATTCGAATTTTGATCCTTAATAGCAGGTAGATCGTTCTCATAATTTGGTTATATTATAATGATACGAGTATTATGAATTTATGACGTTTAACTTCGGCTTGAAAATGATACCGTTTTGCGACTGTAGTCTTTATGTTTGTAGTATGAATTATAGTATGAACAAATCTTAAGCGCGCTCTTTATTAAGATCAATTATTTTAACGTAGGAGAGCCAAGCTTCGTCACGAATAGGCAGACTTGACAGAATAGTGTTTATTCTTTGTAGCTTCACAGAAAATATGCGGCGTGAAATAATGCTTGCCTTGTGTTTCGCCGAGTGAGCGACTTTACCAGAGGCCTACGGAGTGTTAGGGATTTTAAGAACCAGGAACGTCAGTACACAACACCTCTCTTACCAATCTCTTACCATCAGGCGTGTCATACTCCATTTAAAACAGTGCTATCAGCCTGCATCATTACCATGCACAGTGCAGGTCAATTTGCAAGTCCAATACTGACACGCGACACGCGACGCCCGCTCCACACACCACACTATCAGCTCAATGTGGGTGATCAGTATGCCAACATTGATTTCTCATTTGACGCTCTACTGAACACACAGGTGATTATTTGCACAATAGAGGGACCTATTCTCATTTTTGTGCCATTTACTTACCTACTTGTTACTCTTGTAGTTTTAAGAATATCGCATCGACCCAGTGTTTATATTATATAATTAATATCATACACCTCTTTTTAATATAATACATCTATGCATCGACCGAATAACCGTGAGAGTGATGAGTGAGTTTGTAGGCTATCCGAAACAGTCAATATAAAATATCCCATCAAAAATATTTTCATGAATAGTGATGCTAAGACGACAATAATATATGACTTGCACTGTCAAAAGCCTCAGATCTAATGTAAAACTAATTCTGACTCTACCAAACTTCTAACTCTACACACCTTAGCTCAACAAGCGTAACTTCACAAATGCACCTTAAGTGGCTCTAAACTTGCCGCCAAATGATGTTAGATACATGCTGGTCCATATTATCATGTTCTTTAAATATTATGTCATACAACACAATATCACAACAACTAGCAAATGCGGGTAATTCGTTATTACGACACCACTACATTACACCCCTCACTTCTTGTTCACGTACCTACCCGTACCTTCAGCATCGACCCTTTAATCACTATGCAGTATTCACTATAGTAGGTACATGGATTATATTTGAGTATAGTTGAATGACACACTATTATGCTTTGGTAAAAGTAGTACAGCCAGTGCAACTTAATTATAACTACAAATAATATTCTCACAAAAGAAAGACGCGAGATACGTTTTGTTCAGTCTGTAATCTGTTTTTTTATTGAACTTAATTTAACATCGGCGTACATTGTTGCCATGAACGATATAATGGCTCTCAATGCATTGTGGGACGACATCCAGCGCGGCTACCGGTCCACGGTCCTAATAATAGACGCACCACTCGAAGGTAAAACATCGATAAACCGTATTTACTGCCGCTGCCACTAATTTATTGAGTCGTTTCTTCCCTCGCCGCCGGCTCGTCTTTTTGTACACCTATTTATATCGAACAAAGGTACGAGTAAAACGAATGCTGCGCTTGCTGTGAGGTGCGTCGCGGTGCGGTGCGGTGCGGTGCGGTGCGGTGCGAGGGGCAGCGCCGCACGCCGTTACGGTCGCCGCTTGCGGCATCCCAGCGACGCCCATTCACGTCGCGCGGCGCACTCATAAGTCCCGCTGAATATTACAACCGACCGACGCCGCGGTATGCCGCCGAGACAAACGACGCCGGATAGCATCAGAACACGCGTTACGCTAAACGATCCACGTTAGGAGCCGTTTATACGCCACACGCCATACCGGACACACATTCTCTCAAATTCAAATTACGTATTATATAATACTAGATGACGCCCGCAACTCCGTTGCGCCAAAATTCGTTTATCGCGGCGGAACGTACATTTTTCCGGGATAAAAAGTATCCTATGTCCTTTCTCAGGACTCAAAGTATCCCTATACCAAATTTCATCAAAATCGGTTCAGCGGTTTGGGCGTGAAGAGGTAACAGACAGACAGACAGACAGACAGACAGACAGACAGACACACTTTCGCATTTATAATATTAGTATGGATGTATGACACCTTTTGATATCCAATGCGCCCAGCTAGTGCATATACATATTTCGTAATGCCTAAAATAGTCGAAGATCGGTCGGACAATTCGAGCGAGAGATCGGAGCAGGCGGTACCGTACTCCATTATGCTGCGACGTTTCCTCCATTTAATTTAATTTATTCGTGCGTTTGCGCCGCCGAGCAATGCAGCACGACCGCGCGGGGGTGCGGGGTGTGCGGCGCGGGGCGGGCGGGGCGGGCGGGGCGCGGGGGGGCAGTAAACATGTCACCGGGAGATGTATCGGCGCGCGCACCCGGAACACTGCCGCGCGCATTGTCCGCGCGCCCGGAACACTGCCGCGCGCATTGTCCGCGCGCCCGGAACACTGCCGCGCGCATAGCCCGCGCGCCCGCCGGATTACATTGTCCGATGTGACAGCGAACCGTCTCAGATATTCGTCTGTGATCGGCCAGCACGCTGCACGCCCCGCGACGGCTAAATACTCTCCACAGATGCAATTAAATCTGAACGTAAACAAAAAGTAGAAACTACACTATACTAATACCAACTAAAATATCGCATATTTAATGTGCAGAGAAATACAATGATAATTGACACATTAATTTGGTAGAGTGTAATGATTTTAATTATGTTTAGATTCAATTGGATGTGAACCGAGTATACCTAGTCTTGTCATAAATACTGAAACAAAGAAAAAAAATTACATTGCAAATAACATGTATAACTTTTATAGTGTGTTAGTTTAGTACATAAATATAAAACCATTTAAAATATAAAAAAGCTTATTCGAAGTGGCCTCCATTGGCTGCAATACAGTCCTTTAAACGATGAGGCCAGCTGTTATCAATAGAAGCACGCACTCTTTCCATGGGAAAATTCTTCACTGCCAATCGTACGGATTGTTTTAGGGACTCCAAATTATTATGACTTACTGCTTTGACCACCTTTTTCATACGAACACTGCGTGGACGGCCAGATCATTTTCTGTCACAAACAGATGAGGTCTCATTGTACCTATTAATAGCCCGGTACACAAACATTTTACTAACACCAAGCGTATGGAGAGTTTTAAAAATTGCATGTGGCTCTATATCTATATACTTTGTGTAATGCAATCACAGCGATTCGGTTCTCTTTATCACCCCACTCCATTGTAATATCGCAGAATATTGTACAATGTATTGGCGCCAAAATGAGAAAACCCAATGATCAATCATATAAAAATGACAGATTCCAAATTCAAATGTAATATTTTGTTTATTTTTAATTGTAACAGTATTTATGGCCAGACTAAGTACATTTAACAAGTTATTCCGAAATATTCTTGAAATGTTCAAAAGATGTCACCCGATTGCGAGCGCTCGAGCAATTTAATTGTAGAGATTCTCTACGATGTCAGTTACATTCCAGTTTCTACCGAACATTGAACAATAGAGAACGAGGATACGATTTCACTTGAGACGCAATAAAATGTTTTATTGCAATGTTCGTACTTCGTAGTAGCCTGAACACTATCCACAATAAAACACGCGGCCGCCATAAACATCGCTAATCCTCATTGCGCCGGCAGCGGCGACCGGCGACAGATAGGCGATTAATCAAATTAGTGGCGAATAAATCGATCGGCGCAGATCTTTAATTAGACGAGCGCGAGCGGCACGATTTATCACGCAACAGGCGGAGAGGGCCGGCGACATTACACTAGCTGCCGATAGCCGATTCATACCGGAATGGCAGTGAACCGGCTAACACTTAACAACCCTAACTTCTGCTGTTATATTAACTTATGTATCAAAATCAAAATCAAAATCAAAAAAGTTTTATTTCCATATGGGTTACAAAGTAACGCTTAAAGAATTGTCCCTACTTGATGCCTACCACCGGTTCGGGAACTAACCCGGCGAGAAGAACCGGCGTAAGAAACTCGCACGGGGCCATCTTTTAGCAAAAAGATGGAAAATTATTCTTTTTAAAAAAAATGAAGTTGTTTACAATTTGAAAACTTAGGTTTAAGTATATAATATTGACAAAAGTCAGATACATATTATAGTACATAGAAGTAGCCTTGCAGGTGGTCATCCTATTCCCAAGGTGTGCGATCGTCAATAAAATCATTGACCTTATAATAGGCTTTTGCACACTTTTGTATATTATTATCTATACTTTTTTCCTCAAATTGCGTCCGCACACGCTGGGCATGCTCGGCAAAAAGGAAAGTAGCGAGGGCGGTGAGGCTCGGGGGACGAAAAATTAAGGGATTTTCTTCAATTGCAGGCATCTTACCTGGCGCGGGGCAGTAGCGTGGAAGCGGCCTATCTGCGTAGTAATTACTAGTGACGATGATCTGTGCTGCAGGCGACCGCGACCGGAGCAGCGCCGAGCGCGAGCGGCGACATCAAAGGAGTGCCGCGGCTATCGAATGCGACAGCAGCATCGCGAATACCGCCGCCGGCCGCGCGATTTAGACGAGCTGTCACTTGCGGTGGTTTACTGACTCTCCGTAGAGCTATGCTATATAACGCATCACACTTACAATTAAAGTAGTCTATACTCTATTCAGAAGCTCAATACTCGTAACTATTTGTGATCAATATTCTGTTTCGCATTCACACACGCGTCTATCGTGAGGGAGCGAGTGAGTAAGCGCGCGGACCGAAACAGGATTATGATCACATTTTTGTAAACAAAAGACAATAGAACACTATAAAGCATAATGCTACCAATTTAAGTATTACTACGTATTTAATACATGAATATAATAAAGAAATACAATGGCACAATAATTTGGTCGAATTCAATAAAATGCATTCCGATTAGGAACTTTAGAGCACGCAAAGTGGAGTCCGCAAAACGTGATTGTTTTGCTATACGGCCATGTTTTGCGGAAAAGTTGACTCTATTTCGCGTGCGAAAAAGACGATAATCGGAATGCAATTGGCGGAGGAAGGAGACAATTCTGTTCCCAGTGCGTGCACCGCTTTAGACGGATAAAATCTGATAAAATATTGCACAAGTTAGAGAAATAGCTCATAATAATATTTATGTAATCCACAAGAATTTTGATTTGGCGCAGTCACGGCATGAATTTTGTTTGTATTTTGATTGCCAGATTATTTCCGAGCGTCGCGCGGACGAAAATAATGCGGGAAAGAGCATCCGAACAATGGTAACGGAATCGGAAGTATGTGGAGCAATTACAGGCTACAGTAGCGGCGATCGGCGACAGTCGCGGCGACACGCGACTCCGCATACTTGACGAGATTAGCCGGCATTCATGTAACTTCAGCCATTCAGTTTCAGACCGTTTGATTTACGAACGATCTCCACCTCCAGTCCTCCGCGTGATACAAATATCTCGCATTTGTCGCCCGTCGACGCGCCGTGTTCAGGAATTCGGACATGATATTGAAACAATATCCTCTTTATTAGAACTTCTACAAGATGTTCAGATCCAATTTAATCTTAATGTAAATTATTATTTTTAAACAAAAAATTAAACCGACTTCCAAAGTAAAAATACACAAAAAAGTATGAAATAAAACTTATTTTATATAATTCCCCTTTTAAATTTGGCTATTTCTCTACTTAATCTTCTTAATTTGGAAGTCGGTACCAGCCCAAACGATATCCTACAATATTTTATAGAACTCACGTTCATATTTGCTGGTACCGACTTCAAAATTAAGAAGATTAAGTAGAGAAATAGCCAAGTTTAAAAGGGGAATTATATAAAATAAGTTTTATTTCATACTTTTTTGTGTATTTTTACTTTGGAAGTCGGTTTAATTTTTTGTTTAAAAATAATAATTTCACCCTTTTTAGTGATATATATTGTTAAGTTATTATTAATACGTCTTAAAAACGTCTAAAATAAACGATCGAATGTATAACTGAATACGCGCTAAGCTTCCATTAGGTATTGTTATTAAGATGATGATGATGATTACTGTAAGTTACAAAGTGGCATATGCTTGCAGTTCTTTAAACAATGCCGAAATTTCCAAACGCGTATCTTTAAAGACTCAGGAGTTCTGTTCAGTGTTTTTGGATCTAGGGTATACCTTGGTACAACATCTTATTTTTTGGTAGCATATGCTTGTGTTACTTCAGTAAAAGTCAAAATCACTATACGTGTGGATATAAATTTCGAGGAGTTCCCTCGATTCCTCATGGATCGCATCATCACGTTTCCACTTTAGTGACTAAAGGACAAATTTCGAATTAAACCCTTTACAACAAAAGAATTTTGTAAATAGGTCCATAAACGACAGAGTAATGTTCAAAGATCTCCGTGTTAGTGTAAAATACTATGAGAAGTACCTTCTTTATCATCATAATGTGATGATGTATGCTGTGATAGTGGTGGTGATGATGATGATTACTCTAATTGACAAAGTGGCATATGCTTGCAGTTCTTTAAACAACGCCAAAATCCCCAAACATGTATCTATAAGGAGTCAGGAGTTCTGTTCTGTACTTTTGGATCCAGGGTATACCTTGGAGCAAAATCTTACTTTTTTGTAGCATATTCCAAGCATATCTTCAGAAAAAATCGAAATCACCATATGTGTCGCTATAAATTTCGAGGAGTTCCCTCGATTCCTCATGGATCCCATCATCAGGTCACCAATTTTCTGGAAATGGGACCAACTTCGGATTATACCTTTTACATCAAAAAAATAATTTTGAAAATCGGCCAACAGACGGCGGAGTTATCCGCGAACATACAAAAAAAAAAAATATATATATATATATATATATATATATATATATATATATATATATATATATATATATATATATATATATATATATATATATATATATATATATATATATATATATATATATATATATATATATATATATATATTTTTTTATATATATATATAGCGGAGGGGGGAGGTATGCGGTATTCGGCGGCGGCAGACGCGGCGGCGCGAGGCCGGTTTTTGCGAAGCATGTCCCGCATACTTGGCCGCTCGTTGTTTGTCATGATACCGCAGCCGCCAGCGGTCCAGATACATTCTGTGCCCCATTATACTGTGGTAATAACCATTAGAGAGGGGCAAAAACTGCATCTCGCCGATCAAAACTGCTATAAAAGCTCCTAACTCCTGAAGAAATCCGAAAAACCAAACAATTCCTTTCCATAGTACAGGTAGCGACTTAGTACATATACATACGATACATACAGTCATCCATACAGCGGAAATATATTTGAGTCTTAAAATCAATGTAAAGTATTATTCCTGATAGACTATTTAGTTTGAAAACTATACATTCAATGCGTTCCTGGCATAGTTCTCCCGTCTTATCTATATAATAAGTTCAATTACCCATTTATTAGTAATTAATATTTAGATCGAAATTCCATTCTGTCAACGATTTTCAGTGGCATCTGCCTTTAAAACTACACAGATGACCACCGGGTCTGCTGGACCTCCAGGGAGCTCGTGGGTCCCATTAATGAGCAGTAACTGTCGGTTTATGGGTCGTAACCCCCGATAGCCGCCGCTTCACACTTTTGTCGATAAGGCGGTTGTCCAACGGCTTTTATTCAAATTGTCTACATTCTTTGACCGTTTGATCAATAAAAAGATATTAGTCACATTCCACGGTACTCGTTGAGGCTGCGGCTTGTTTAAGGAGTTCAATTTCGAAAATACTTTTTGGGTGAAACGCGCTTCTTTATTCCGGCTAAAACCGGCGATTTTTTTTTTTTTTTGCTTTGATCGCAAAACGAAAATTACTGTTCAAATTAATATTGTATATCTATGGTTCAAATCCTATTTGTGTCATTGTTTGTTACTACAATGATATACATAAACGCAGTATTTAAGTTAGTAAAATCAATTTTGTAGGTATTTATCTTCATACATTTTCGCTGTGACACTACATTTTAGCTGTGACGTCATTCCTGCTACATTTTTATCGAGATGTGAGATCTCTAAGTATCTCTAAGTATAGAGCGTTTTTGATGCTCTCCAACGAGCTCACTTAGGTATGTGATGACTGTATATTTTCAACGGCTTATCGTAGATATGCCATTTCAGAGACAATATTTCCTGGCTTAATATGTACTTTTCGAAAATAAAATAAAAAAAACTATGCGTCTTCTCTACTAAATTAGTAAGTACAGTTTGACGCCTCCGTGATCCAGTGGTCCAGCTTAGCTCTCGACTCCGGAGGTCGTGAACTCGATCCGATCGGCTTGAAACAACAAAATATGTTATTTTCAAATCTGGTTTGCAGGCTGGTCACCTGGTTGTCTGACAAGAAAGATGATCCGTCGGATGGGCATGTAAAAAAATCGGTCCTGACTCCTGCGCCAAATGTCTCGCTAGTCTTGTTGGTGACCTATCCAACTAAAGGGTAAAGGAACAGAGAGTGCTCTTGTGTATTGCGCTCACACTTGGACACTTGAGGCTGTACAGTCAGCACTCAGCAGTCAGCACGTCGCACCATCAGTCACGGACCACGGACCAGATGCGCTAGCGCGTGCGCGTGACCCGGCGGGCGCGGCCCGGCTTACGCTAATCCCGCACAGTATATTATCCGCTTAAATAGATCACCATAGACATTACACACGATGATATTTATTGCCGAACCAACATGTGTGATCCTCTAAACACGATCACGACGCGCAGATTAATTGACTAGAAAAAGCTCATTCCAATTAACCAATACTATTTTCATTGCCGTTGCTTTGCTGCTAGGTGTTAAATTGAACATAAGGTTAAAATATTACAAATTAAAATGTTCTAGGGTTGAGACATGAACCTTATTTTGCAGAATGTAGATCTCTACATAACGTAGGTACATAAGGACAACATTAAATGTTAACAAAGAAACAATAGTGTGTTATAATACTACCAATTCAAATGTTACATAATTATGGTGCAGTAAAGAAATATAATGTCACATAATTTTTTTAGAATTTCGTCATTTTCTTTGCAAAGAGATTGAATTAGATCTGAGCAGAGTACTTGCATACCTTCTGGACGTCTACAGTAATTTTACATTAGATCGCAACATTTACTCGCCTTACTTGTAAATTCAAGGACTTAATACTAATAATATTTAACATTACTAATATTTCTATACTACGAGTATACTACATATAATATTATAAATGCGAAATTGTGTCTATTTGTCTGTTGCCTCTTCACGCTTTAACCGCTGAACCGATTTTTATGAAATTTGGTATAGACATACTTTAAGTCCAGAGAAAGGACATAGGATATTTTTTATCTCGAAAAAGTACAGCGTTCCCGCGGGATAATGTATTTACTAATGGGCAAAAGTGGGCAAAAGCTTGTCGTCTATAAATAATTAATATGTAACAGGGGAGAGAAGAATTACCAGTCCCCTGCAACCTGAGTAAACACCGCGCACCGTCCGCGTCAACACGGACGTGACGGAGGCCAGGGCCTCTCACCCGACTTGTCGACACGTGGCATGGTGACATTCGCCCGGGGACATCGCTGGCGGTAATCCCGGCTGATGTGAGGATTAGCTCCTGCGCCCCGCGTGTAGTTTACACTTTTACAGTTCACACCGAAATATCAACTTTACGACACTATTTTGAGATGTCTTAACACCGGTGCCGCGGCGTCGTCTATTGTAAGAGTAATGTTTTTAAACTTGAAGGTCAATGATTTAGTCTCCTACGTTAATTCTTTTAATTAATATCGCTGCGGGTCCCAATACAGATTTAGCTTTTCCCTCTGGCACTCCTGAGAAAATATCGAAGGGATTTTGTAGTTAGTTACCGCTGTCATCCTGGCTCACAGGAGTTATAGCAGTGGTAGGAATGTGTGGTGGGTTCCCGTTCAATTCCCGTTTAAAAAATTGAGTTGCAGTTGCTTGTCTTTCTACTCCTAGGTTGTGACCACAAAAAGAACACACCTACATCATTATTATATTTGTTTTGTACACTATTCTTGTTATAGCATAAAGGTAGTTACAACTCTACACATAAGTTCAATTTTAAATAATAAGTCGAGTTTATGAGTTCAATATTTATAAAATTTATATAATATTTACTTTTATATTGCAATTGTTTCTAATTATATAAACATTTTGTTTAATATTTGTGAGTACCTACTTTTTATAGATTTGTAAAAATTCAAGTCAGATACATCATACAGGTGCGCCGCCGATCCCGGCTCTCGCCGTCGCGTTATCTAGTGGTGCCCATCTGGCGACCGTCATCAACTAATGCTAATCAGCTCGTTATCTAACTAGTTTGTAGCCGATAGTTTGACTGTGGTGTGCGCTGCGGCTCCCGTGAACGCACTTGTAACTCCTCAGTCTCCCCACAGTCTCCGTTATTGCTTATCAAGGGTTTTCTAATTTGATCTTTGGTGATAACTGATACGACGCTACGGAAACATAAAAAGTATACTACTGTCTACTAGTAGCTACTTTATGCTTTCAACATACCTACTCTGGTTAGTCATAAAATAAGAAATCGGTGTATTTTCTTACAGATGAATTTAAATTTTACATTCCTTCTTTTCTTTTTTTTCCGTATTATGAGAAATTAGATGTTGGCTGTCGCCGGCGACTTCATGCGTACAAAATGAGTCGCATATTTTGTCGCGTTGAAAAGTCCAGTAGTTTCGGAGCCTGTTCAATGAAAACTCACAAACAAACAAAATAATTCTAAATGTTCTGCACATAATACTTGTTATATAATATATGTGGCTAAAAAGGGTATGGGCATTAAGTCTGTAGTTTCTTTTTATTAAATATCAAATAAATGAATGACATCTTACCTTTTATAACATTTATCGTTGATATATTAAATTTATTATATATTTAATTAGGATTACTATGGACAAATACCTAGTTTTTATTTATTTCTTTCATTTACTTTATATTACTTACCTCTTATCTAATTGCTAACTTTTATGACTGCATATTCTGAAGGTTGTAGCCAGTCAAGATATTCGGATGCATGCGGTAGACCAACTATAGACTGAAATTTGAGCTGAGAGACTGAATCCGGAGGTATGAATATATTATGTAAGGTAAATAGACATGATGTTCAATAAGTATTAGCTATCGACGTCTTCATGAACTACATTATAATATTGTTATAATATGCATCCACTTTAGCTAAGTAGGTACTAAATATAGACGTCTCATATAGAAGAATTTATACATATATTTTGTCCTTCTTTGTTGCAATGGATGTAATTATAATTATTTACATGTAGCTCGTAGATTATGTGAGATGATAATACGTTAATAATAATAACATGACTACAAGCGCTTACAGCAATTTACACGCCCGTATTAGTTGCAGGCAACAGCTTCCTACCGCCCGCGCGCCTGCCGGTCATAGCAGAACACAACTTATACCAACTACGTTATCTTCTATAACGAGAGCTCTTTCAGTTAAGTAAGCCATTAATGCTGCAGTCTACCGAGGAGGTTACCTGTACCGGTTTGCATGCTCATGTCAGACAAACGTTGATAGCGTGTACGAGGACCTTCCGGTGTACCGGTACGTAAGTAATATATATTATTTGGTATTGATGCGGTCTTCAGCTCTGTTTGCGATGGCATCGATTAAACACGATGACGCAGACGCACATTCGCTGCCTGACATCTAAAAAATATTCTATCTTTCTTCCAGTTATCAGGTACAAAAGTTCAGCCATGTCTAAATTTTTTCGTAGATAATAAACTCTGAACTTTGTGGGAGCCCTTCTGCGCATGCGACCTCGGACCTACCGTGAATATGTAAGATTACATAGCAGCTATAGTAAGTGTATTTCGTTTCTGCTTCCGCTTCCGCCACCGCCCGAGCGGTGCGCCCGCGTCGGCGCAAGGCCGCTACGCGCTAGGTATTGCACGATTAGCGATATTCCGATAATTCCTAACTAGTAAAACAATCCTGAACATTTACTTTACATTCCCCGCGAGGCGCACCGCGCACCGCAGTAAACTCGGCCGTAAAAACATCTAAATGTTTTGTTGTTTTATGACGTCGTAAATTACGCGCTATCTGCCGCCCCGAGCCCGCCGCCCGCCACTCGACACTAATTCTGACAGCTGCGTGGTTCCGTATCTGTGGCGAGTGGCGGTGTTGCACAACTTCGCGCCTACATTTAGCGCCCCATTACAATAAATGAAGCGCGGCTCGTAAAGTCTTTGTTAAATGTGTGAGCCAAGTTCATTACAAGTCCTTTGGTAAGCTCTCATATAAATCTTATAATAAACTATCGCTACATAGTTGTTGAAATTTTCGACTCGCCCCAACTCCCAACTGGCCGTAATCTTGACTCTAGGTGGACGAATAGAGGAACCTTTCTCAAGCCCTACAGCAGCTGGATACAACTAGTATTTAGCTCTAATTACTATCTTCATATCAACATTTTATTATCTGCGCAAGACCTGCGGTACGGTAGATAATGTTTGTGTAATCACTAATCAGTTTCTGTCATCACCTTGTTTTCATTTTTATGATCTTCGTTTGTGTGACCAATTGCTTCCGGCAGCTGGGTATGTGTTCTATTTTTAATTATAAATTATAAAATATAATAAAATGTTAAATGTATGGCCTTTACTACATCAGTTTGTCACACATAACGAGGCACCTTAGTAGTAGGGAGAGCTGAAGACTTTATAATATTATAATAAATCTATGGACGTTTTCACACCACGTCAATCTGGTCCCGTGGTAAGTTCTCGAACTTGCGTTACGGGTACCAGACAATGGAAATATATTGGAATGCTTTTGAATGAATGAACTATACATAATACATGTTATAGGTATTTAAGATTTTTATTATATTATACACATATTTAATATGCATCCATGACCCAGTAACACAGAATACTTTTTGTTCCTTCGGCGGAATTCGAACTCGCGACCTCTGCCTTGAGCGCCGACGCGCTAACCACTGAGCCACAGAGATCGTCTAAAAGTTATTCTTTCAGTTTTGTTTTTCAATAATTTATTAGGTTTCTTAGCGAATAATTGTAGAGTGAGTGCTACCGTCTACGAAGTAGGACTGACATAGCTGACTGCTGACCCCGCAACAGTAGCGTGGGGTTCCTATAACTCCGTTCCTATCAGCTTCACTTACCATTTACCTTTTGAAGACCCTCATCCAAATCTCTCTATTACACAGGCTGGGGTTCTAGCTTCTGTATCTAGTAGCTTCATAGGCATCATGCCATGCCATGACAACCAGCCTTCGCCACCGCCCCGTAATATTCTTGCATTTTGATACTTTTCAGATTCAGACGGAGACTGTACTTCATACGTTACCCGCGTCCTATTTATCAACTCATATCTGCGAGCTATTATATCTGCGAGTGTACTCGCCTACATTGTGTTTGGTACGCGGCAGTCGGCAAGGAAGGAGCACCAGCTGTAATATGCACGGTCGCCGGAACGGTGTGGTGTACCACTTTCGACTTTATCACTTGGCAATAAGGCTCAGAAGTTGTACACCGCAGCGGTCGGCGACTGTACCTAGCTACTATCTGGTGTATCGCCATATAGGTAAACACCTCACGAACACACCTACAAGTATCAAGAATATATATTATTATATAGTAGTGAATATGCCAGATATTCCAAACGCCCTTAAAACTTTTTCTTGTATGTACTTAAGTATGATTAGACAACGACTACTTTTTATTTCTCAGTAGATGAATAGAACCTTCGAGTCTAACTATTATTTAAAGTCCACAGTAGTAGACTATATTAATCAACATAGATTTTCTCATGCTCAAAGCAGGAAATCAGGATTAGGTAACCTGCCTACTTCTGGTTCGGAAACTATTACAAAATATTTGGCATTCCTCGTATACTTCTAAAGCCAATTATAATGATAGATGGAATGTATCATTAATCATAAATTGTTTGAAAAAATATTTTTTACGTCCCTCCGAGAGCTTCCGACAAACCTTTTTTTGCTACCTCTCCATTGATGAAACACTCCAAACTTAACCAGATTGTGCTAACTGTAGAAAAAATCGATCGAAATAATAAGGCTAGTTGGGGCAAGACATTTCTTTACCTATCTGGGTTAAGAGGAACTTACATTTTGATGACACTCAAAATTTTGACAGTGGCTATGTCGGTAGTATACTATACTAGCAAACTTTTCCAAATGTGTAAAATTGTCAGCGGTATGTTGCGATTGTAAATAGTATTAATTATAATAATTTATTTAGTAAATATATAATAAGGTAAATTACAGGTAGGTGAAAAGTAGTTATAACAATTTGTTAAAATGGTGGACCCTTAATTTTTTTATTATTCATTAATGATTGAATGTTTGCATAGTCCTAAGATATAAAAAAACAGGAAAGAGTACCAAACCATAAAAAATGGCATTGAAAAATGTTATGGTGTAATTAATGCTATATCATCGCATGCGAATACAATAGTAGTAATGTAAGCTTAAGTGGTCTAATAAAAAATAACTAAAATAGTTTTTTTTTTTAAACTCGCATAGTAATTATATGGGGAACCAAGTGTCCCTTATATGGTGACACTTAGTACAATTCCCTGTCTTTAGTTTTAGCTAGTAGATCAATTTGTAGGTATTCTCTTCACTGATATTCTGTTGGTTGTTGCAGATTCTTGTAGCCAGATAAATTCTACGTATTCCAGGGTCAAGTTATTGAAAATAGGACCATGTAGGAAATTGCGGTTAAAAACAATAGGAGAAATCCCTCTACTCCCCTAAATAATACTTGCGGAGTTGACGGCCCCTACACACGCGATGTTAAAGTACATTAACGTCGGTAATTACAGAGCAGCCTGCTAATGTATCTATATGACTGACTGACAAAACCGACTCAAGACTGTCGTGAAATCATCAATAAACTTTGGTTATAATTTACTCCTATTATACATAATTTATGCGAGGTTTACATAAAATATGTGTCTTTGTAAATTCATGAAGAAATAATCACAATCTCCACGCGGTAGAGCAAAATCGTGAAAGCCAGCTGCCAGGTAGAGTTTTATTATAGAAATGATTGGTAGAGAGTAGAGACACCTACCAGATTGTAAACAATAGCAGCGAATTGTAATTAGTAGGTAAATCGTTGTTTAGAAGCTAGAGTAGAGCATCGATACGATGGTACTCGGTTCTCGATAGACCCTAGAGTCCTACTATCTACAGGAACAGTCTTCGAGATGGTAGAATTTTGACCTTCGCGTAGCAGTAACCTGTGCACAAGTCTATCTAGAGTAGATGCGATATTTATTTACACAGTACACTCACCTCTATAAGAGTACGTGCAATCGCGAGGCGGTGTCGGTGCACTGGCCCCGCCCCGCGAGATGCAGCCTCCCCCCCTCTCCCGTCGCCTCATGTGCCTCACCCCCGCGCCCGCCTGCAACAGTGTTGCCGCCGAGCCCCCGGTTATGACAGGTATGACAGGTCGCCGGTATTTTTCAGTAGAATATAGAGCTTGTTTAGTTGTTTACTATTTTGATCCAGTTTAGTTCCTACGAGTAGATTGCGTCTTATTAAGCATTTTTAAGAATTGGAGGTGTTTTACTTTGTAAAGTGAGCCCAAGTATGAAACTTGAAGGAGTCGCTTCGCATGCCTGCTGCGCTATCTTATTTTGTGACGAATTTCTAGCTAGCACGGAGCACCTAAATGTTAACATAATAAAAACAATAGCGCGCTATAATGCTACCAATTTAAATTTCACTTACGTAATTTTTACAGCGCAACGGAGAAATACAAAGAGTACCTAATGACACGTTAATTTACAGCAACTGGTCGCATTGAATCTTTTTCTTTCCGTTTTGATTAAACTGTATCTGTACTATAGTAGGCGTTTCATTCGATGTGCATTGGGCGAGAATACCTTGCATTTTAGCGGCCTGTATGTGAGTGTTGTGTTAGTGCATGTGTGTGTGTGCTGGTCTCCGGGCCGCGACACAATGCGCGGTATCGGGCGATCGCGGTGTCGCGGCTGTCGCGTCTGTCGCGGCCGCGACGAGTTAATCCCGCGATAGCATCTCCCGCATCCCGCGCCGCTTATCGCGCATCGCCTCGTTACCGCGCGTTAGATAGCGCGTATTAACATACCTCACACCCTGTACCGCCGCGATCAGCCGATACTCACACACTCGCCAATTTAGACAAAACACTGAAAAGTAACTTTGCGAGTTATTTACAGCTCTTTACAGATCTACTTTTCTGAGAGTTTCTGAGTTAACCGAAACTATGTTTGTTCTCTTTGAACTGTTGCGTTGACGGTTGACATTCTAAAGATTACCTTACAACTCCAAGCTGCATCAAGTGTTTTCAAATAGGACCTTCGTGTAGGAAATTTCAAATTTCTGTTAAAAACAAAAGGCGGGGATCTAGTGTCCCTCTACTACTAAATAATGCCTGTGGAGTTGACGGCCCCGGGCCGCCAAACACGCGATGTGTCGGTAATTACAGAGCAGCCTGCATTTATTCATTATTCTCTACCAACAATGCCGACTGTCATGAAATCATCAAAAAACTTTCATGCTATACTTTACTACTTACTATTACTTCTAATACTTTATGTAAAGTCACATACCAAATAAATAAATAAAAACGTGAAGACAGAGTTCACATCACACTGTGGCCTTAAAAGCCTACTGTCCGATTTGGTTTAAAATAATTTTCCTAAAGAGTTTTTAGCATGATCTATCAGCAATCAGCATAGAAAATGCAAAGTTTAGAAATTCCAGGGGGGACCAACTTATAAATCACTTTGGAGGCCGAAAATAGTTGACTTTATAAAAAAGTTATATATGAAACCTTACCTTTATTCTAAAAGACCTATTCAACGGTACCCCACATAAAAGGGTAGAAAGAAAAAAGTTTTTCATCCCCATTTCACATGTATGGAGAGCCACCCCTGTAATATAAACTTATTAATATTATTTTATGATGCCAAATTCGAGATCTATACACAATCTATGACTATACCAAATTTCATCTATTTATATTCCTAATTACCGACGCGGCTAGAAGCGCGGACAGACAGACATATAGACGGACGGACAGAGCGAACGTATAAGGGTTTCTCAAGTAATAAATAAATAAAACGTTTATTATTCCTTGTCTAAATAATATGTATAAATTAGGGTAAATCACAGAAGAATTGTACAATTTAATAAATTTATGTGCGCAACTCCTACACTTGAGTTCTTGTGCTGTAGGGGTTGACTGTTCTTTGTATGTACGTAGTGGTGACAGTACAGACATCGACAAACATCAGTAAAATAAAGGTAATAAAAATACTTATTTATTATATATTATCTTTAGTTGTGTGTGTATTACGGAACCCTAATAAAAACCGGCCCCTATTTTTATTTGAAAATGCTCTGTCTTCACTACTTTACGGTCTGAGCCTTATAATGCTTGTTAAACTACCTTACACGTATTTCTGAACCTTCGTACTGCTAGCTACAAAATTTGGTATCATACAATGTTTCAAAAGAATTCACTACTATATAAGTTACGTAATAAGTATTTAGTAATCTGTGCTGTAAGTAGGAAATGCATTTCAAAGCCAATTACACTGAAACAAAAATACTACAATCTATGGATCTATTTACATTTAGGATCTCTCACGCCGTTTGTCCGCACATGTCTCGTTTAATTTTAAGTGACAAAGCTGCTGGGAGACGCATCGACATATATCACGCGCAGAGTGGCGACGAGCGTGCGGCTAGAGCTCGGGCTGTGATAGGGACGTATATTGTTCCCTAAATGCTCCCCCGGGAACCATCGACAGAGTAGTCCCGTCGCGGAAACAACAGAAATAGATCGCGGGGTGGCGCGGGGAACAAAACGTGATCGGCTATCTATTACGGCTGTCGCAGTAACAACACCGCCAGCTAATGAGCCGGCGGTAACGAGCGGGGAGCCCGGTGGAGCCCGGTGCGGCGCACGTGTGCCGGCCGTACTGTTCAGTTAGTTTCCTACGAGAGTGAACCGTATGTAGTGGGCATAAGGGTCCTGTCGGAGGTACAATGAGTGTAAACCAGGCGCGCGGGCCGACCGTGATAGCCGACGCGCTGGTGCGCGGCCCCCGCTCGGGTTACACACGGCCCGCCGCGGCCTACCGACTCCGCCCGGCCCCCGGCTGCGTCATTAGCCGCCGGTGTTTGACAACTTCTGCGTTTTTGCCGGCAGCACACAGAAGGTGCCGCCTCGTTATGTTGAACGGCAGAACCGCAGTGATTAACAAAATCGTCTTGTATACGCCTACAAGTTATTTAATGATCATAATAATGGTCCCCTGCCAAGTGTCAACTGTCACCCAATTATTTTAATATATTTTAATGAATAGAAGTGGGTAGGTATCTAGATAGTGGCTATTTAGTAAGGACTATGTTACATTACTGCCTAAATGTAATGTCGGTTCAAATAATAGGTGCAGCTCATGCTGATAGGGCAGAATATTTGAACTCCTTTCGAGTTAACGAAAACTCAACTTCTAACCTAATCAGAGTTCTTCAAGACTCGCCTCGACCTCTCAGTAATTCAATGTTTTCCAATAATGGCTATTGAAGCGTGTCCAATCGTAACGAAGCTGTAAGTGGTTACAAGCAAATCGGCGACGGAGCGGGACACACTCGGGAAGAATACTAAGCAGGCGAGTCGGAGCTGGCGGCCGACCGCAGACCCCCGGGCCTCGGTGATAATGAGGACATTACATTAAGTGTCGTTAAGGACGCCGCTGTTGAGGGCGTCACAGACAGCGAAGATGCTATTGTATATTGTCCCTGGATATATTTCATATTACAGTACGTGATATGAAAAAAAAATATATAGTATCTTCGCCATCTGTGATAGTTCATACGAACAGTATGGCAAGCGATATTTGAACTTAACGTTAAATATTATAGTATCGTCGTCGTCTGTGATGCCTATAAGTCATTCAGCGTCAAGGGAAACCCAAGCGAAAAGATACATATTTACCAAATATCTACTCTTAATTTTCTATTTTGAAATCGTAGCACAATGTACTACCTACCTACCTACCTACACACATAGTGCCTGCAGAAGTACAGCAGATCCAACTTCTATGTAAATGTCACCGTAAAATTGTAATATAACTAGTGAAATTGTAAAATGTTCAAAGACTGCGCACTGCGGATATTATGCTGCTTATAATTGAACACATTAATTTTCGTCAGATTAAAGATATATAGCAAAGAATTTTTCGACAGATTTTTACAATTTCACTAACTATATTACAATCTAACGGTTTTTACAATTGTACGGTGAAATAAACAAAAGGACAATAGTAGATCCACGGGTGCAAAGATACCAATTTAACAATAGCACATTAATTTGGTAGAATTTAATATTTTTACAAAAAGAATTAGGAATAATTTGGTACGAAGAATTTAAATTTTATAATTACAAAACTAATAAAAAATATTACGTACATAAAGAATATCTAATTTGATGTCTGTATAGGGTAAACAGTTCACTATATACCCTATACAGACATTCAACCGCTATTAGGTACCTAGTTGTAGTTGAAATATTGAAATAGTTTCAGGCGATGTAGTTTGATCATCGATATGTTTGATATTAAACTGTTTGGGCATATTTGGCGTGGCTCGATACATATACTAGTGCGATTCCTGAACTGAGTAGCATTTCATTCGAGCTAGTTATATTATGAATTACTAGCTTTTGCCCACAGCTCCGCCCGTGTAAATGCGTTATCCCGCGGGAACACTGTACCTTTTCGGGATAAAAAATATGTCCTTTCCCGGGACTCAAAGTATGTTTATACCAAATTTCATAAAAAACGGTTCAACGGTTAAAGCGTGAAGAGGTAACAGACAGACAGACAGACTTTTGCATTTATAATATTAAGTATAGATGAGCATGCAAACTGAAACATTTGCAAACTAGGAGCCAATTCCTCACCAGAGAGAACATCACAGACCGTAGCGTCGCCCAAGTAGTACAAAAGTGCTTTGTATGAGTTGTAGAGGCGCTGTAACATCTCATATAACTCTGTTTTGGACACAAATCAAACAGCTTTAGCTGAATAACTGTGACATTTGCTGTATATCAGCATCACATCACCAAAATTAAAGGTAACAGTGTCTACAGATTACACTGACAGTGTCAGTATCAGTGTAATCTGTGACGCGTAATAGCGCTGATAATATACAGGCGAAAGAGTAATTGTCAGCTATTGCAGTTATAGTGCACTGTTATACCTCGTTATAAACATTAATGTTACCGATGTTACCCTATGTGTTACCTTATACAGCAGTTTTGTGCTACTTGGGCGGTTATTGTACGCAAGATAACAGTAGCGACGAGTGCATAATATAACATAATATATAACACGATCCACACCGGCTTCACGTGAAATTCTTCTACTATTATAAATGTGAAAGTTTGTGAGGATGAATGGATGGATGATGGATGGATTTCATGCAAAAACTACTGAACTGATTTCAATGAAATTTGGTATGGCAGTAGATTATGCTCTGCAATAAAACATAGGTTTTTATTCCGAAAAAGTACAGCGTTCCCCTGAGTTATTTATGCAGGCGGAGCCGCGGGAAACAGCTAGTAAAATATATACATATACCTAATAACTATGAGAGTATGTACAGTTTGAAATTTCATAACCTACAACATAGATCATGAATATCTACATAAACTTATTTACGGACACGACATTTTTGTCTACCTAGGCCCCAAATTTCTTAAATAGGTATTTGAGTAGGTTCTGCAGTTGACTACGTCTACAGGCTAGGCCTTCCCGTTGATAGAGAACCAGCCTTCGCTACTGCTAAGCTTCACTTTCATTATATAATATTATATAAGGGAAAAAACACAAGTAAACCCTTTTCTCTCCGTAGGGCTGCTGGAAGAAATGAAATGAACCACGAAACGAGCAGACGGAGCGCCTGATGGTAAGCGATTACCGCCGCTCATGGACACTCGCAACACCAGAGGATTTGTACTTGTAACTCCTCTGGTGTTGCGACTTGCGTTCCTGGTCCTTCAAACAGGCCCCTGTTTGAGAACCTCTGGATAACACCAGAACACAGAAATTTTCGTCATCCAGTAAGCTATAATCACATACTTAAAATCCAAAATTTCAAGTCTGTAGGCCATTTAGTTCCGAAGTAAAGCGAAAGCAAAGTTTCGCATTTACGACACTCACTCACTCACTCATGATCATCATAATAGAACTAGTACTTCCCATAAACTTAGAAAGCTGAAATTTGGTACAGAGTTAGGGTTTAATGACCACATGAAGGTAAAACTGTAAAAACTAGGATAATCGAAAATCTGGAGTACCTGGTGACCCTGATTAGAAAAACAAGAGCCCAACCAAACTATTAGAGATCGACAGTTACCGCCTTTACAAAAAATATTCAACTTGTTGGGCCACTTCATTTGATGTCAATAATCGAAGGTCTGAAGTATCTGATGAAGAACCCTCAGCTAGTCTCAGCTGATTAGTAGCCCCTTCTACTATTGATACATAAAAAAATCGACTGTCATTGCAAAAATTCAAACTAATTGGGACACATCTTCTAATTTATATAGCCTATACCTACCGTCCCACTGCTGGGCGAATGCCTCCCCTTCTGCTTTTAATACGCATATAAATAAAATTAAAGGAAAACTCTGGATAAGACTAGACTGGCTTTTATACTTATACTTACAAGTTTACAAGAAGAAATAGTCGAACGATTAACTTTATTCTACTCAAACACTACACAAATTAAATAAACAAATTACACTAAAATCTAATAAAATAAATCAATATCATCACGTTTCTACAAAAATAAGTGAAATCCCACCAAAAACATTCTGTAAAAAACTAGCCAAGTCTCAGTTAAATTAAATCCCACCAAAAACATTCTGTAAAAAACTAGCCAAGTCTCGATGGAGCTGCTTGTTTATCTCTAAAAAGTAATGAAATCTAGACAAATCGTGCCAAGTCTAAGGTTCCTTACTGCAATTTCTTTATTATTATAGTTAATGTTGTGTGACTTAGCCGTTGAAGGGTACACAAGGGTACAAAACCAGGTGCTCCATGACACCATTGCACCAATCTGTCGCCAGAACCGCCTACCCATTAACGATGGAAAATTGACACTTGGAAAACAAAATTGACTTGAACCCGCTAACGTATAAAGAACGTTCAACGGTCAAGTCACATAACATTAACTATAATAATAAAGAAATCGCAGTAAGGAACCTTAGACTTGGAACGACTTTGTCTAGATTTCACTACTTTTTAGAGATAAACAAGCAGCTCCATCGAGACTTGGCTAGTTTTTTACAGAATGTTTTTGGTGGGATTTAATTTAACTGAAACTTTAAATGGATTTTCTATTTGAACTTTTAATTAAACATTGTGTAAAAATTATATTTTGTTAAGTAATTCATAGAAAAAATCCATAAAATAATATAATATATAATTTTATTTTGTAATTTCTACTACCTACCTATATTATCGCTTTAATTTATATTATTAAATATAATAAAGATTAAAAGTTTGTTAGTTTGCATTGAATACAAACAAACAAAAAAATCTCCGAAACTACTGGACCGATTTTGATAAAATTTGGCACAGATGTAGAGTACCACGGGAAAGGATATAGGCTACTTTTTATAGCGGAAATATGTACGGTTTCTGCAAAATTAACTTTTGCGCGCTCGAAATCACGTGCAACATCTAGTAGATAGATACAATGTTAATGAAATGCATGATCGTATTTACTGAAATTAAAATGATAAAATAATTATTCCTAAAATGTTTACTTATTAGTTTACAATGGATAAATAAATTTCTCTCATACTTATTCAATGTGCATTGTGCATTGCACATAATAATATAAAAAAAAATCACGAAATGAATTATTATCAATTATTAATTTATTATACTTAGGTTGTGAGGCCTGTCATACTCCACCCGGCAGGCCGGCACCCACATAATATTATTACGTGAAGCAAAACTTTGTACCTCTATTTACGATACTGTAATTATTGAGTAATAGACTATAAAATTTTACATGGAAGATGACTGTACTGCACTAATATTTTTTATAATGATACTTAATAATAAATAACTTTCCACAGGCTACCTCAGATTAATATCTCACACTACCATGCGTTTGACACAATTTTGCAACACGTTTGTCAATCTATGCTTTCCAATTTCAAGAAGGAGAACCAGCCTTCGTCACTGCAACACACTAATTTGATAAGATTATCCCATTATCCTGATCAATCGCCAGGATTACATAATTACCACAAAAATTGTTTACATTGCAATATTTGCGATTACCGAATTGTCAACTGTCTATATTCGACATCACATCACAATAGTTTTTTAGGGTTCCGTACCTCGAAAGGACAAAACGGAACCCTTATAGGATCACTTGGTTGTCCGTCCGTCTGTCTGTCAAGACCCTTATTCTCAGGAACGCGTGGAGGTATCAAGCTGGAATTTATATCAAATACTCAAGACTACTGTCCCTTGGAGCTGTGAAAAAATCAAACAACTTCTTAGCCCACGCAATCAAAAGATACAGCCATTTTATGCTGCAAATTTCCGCAAATTTTCGGCACTCGCAAAGCCAAAACCTACAGGGTACTTCCTTTGAACTCAGAGTCTTGTACGAAGGTACGTAGTATGTAAGTACGTAAGGTCTTATAGCACAAATTAAGGAAAAATTGCGAAACCCGTAAAATTTTAGTTACATCATAATATGATAAAAATTAAAACTTACTAACCCTTTCCTCATGAACGCGCGTTAAATTGAAATTCATATCAAATACTCAGTTCTATAATACCTTTAAGCTGTAACAAAATCACTACAGGTTTTTACGGAACCCTCGGTGCGTGAGTCCGACTCGCACTTGGCAGGTTTTTAATAAGGTATAGCTATGGTATAGCTTTAAACCATTGCCAGTGCCTAGTTTAATAATTTATAATGTTCAGTTCTATGTGCTTTAAAAGCGTGTCTTTAAGTTTTTTAAGTTATATTTTTTGGTATTACTGGTTAATTCATAATAGTCACAGTGGATGATAAAATGCACTGAACTAAGATCGGTGGGTCTTTAGTCTTTACACAAGAGGTACATACCTGCCCACTACCCACAGGAAGAAAAACTCTTCATGAGTTAGCGTGTGGCTAACAGATCACGATTATACTAAATAACTACATACATACTAACATAACTACATACACATTACATGTGTTCTGACTTGTGATATATCAGGCCAATTAACTACTAAATATGTTAACAATTAACTATTTGTAGTTACACATGTATTTCTATTAGTAATTCGAATATCTATTCCTGTAAAGACTAGAGCAATGCTTCCGTACTTGTAAATACAATTTTGCTAATCAATAATTTATTAATATATTAGTATATTTGATTGTATATTAATATCAATTGGGAAATAGTTTGATACATAAATAATCCAACTTCACTTAATTAATAAAATTACAATTTTAATTGCATTACAATTCCCCCGGTGATGACAGATTATTATTATTAATAGCATAATACTACCTCAATATATGATATGACAAAATATTACAAACTGATATGTTTAAAAAGTCTAAGTCATGTCTAAGGAGGGTTCCGTAACTATCATCGCGTAATAGGTTTTCTTTAAATTATTTCAAAAGTTATTATCCGATTTTGCTCGAAATAATTTTTTAAAGAGCTTTTATCATTATCAGCATGAAAACTCACAAGCTTCTATCTCACAAAGTTTTGAAATGTCAGTAACTTATAAACCATAAGAGGCCGATTACTCGATAATTTTTGACTTAAAAAAAAGCCATACTGTATGAATGATACCTTACTTTATTAATAATGCCTATTCGTCGATATCCTACAGGATGGGGGAATGAATAATATTCGCGTAAACATTAGAAATGAATATTGCTATATATAAATAGGTTCCGTTTTGAAAAAAGGGGTGACCTGATGATGGAATCCATGAGGAATCGAGAGAACTCCTCGAAATTTATATTGATACATATGATGATTTCCACTTTTTCTGAAGTAGTCCAAGCATATGCTACCAAAAAGTAAGATTTTGCTCCAAGGTACACCCTGGATCCAAAAGTACAGAACAGAACTCCTCAGTCTTTAAAGATACGTGTTTGGAAATTTCTACTACAAGCATATGCTTGTAGTTCTTTGAACAATGCTGAAGTGGCATATGCCACTAAGTTACAGTAATCATCAAATTGAAATTGGTATCTTAGTCACTGAAGTGGAAACTTGATGGGATTCATGAGGAATCGAGGTAACTCCTCGAAGTTTATATGGATAAATGTAGTGATTTATACTTTTCCTGAAGTAACATAAGCATATGCTACCAAAAAATAAGATTTTGTGCCAAAGTATACCCTGGATCCAAAAGCACTGAACAGAACTCCTCAGAAAGATACGCGTTTGAAAATTTCGGCATTCTTCAAAGAACTAGAAGCATATGCCACTAACTTACAGTAATCATCATCATCATCTTATTTACAATACCTAATAGAATCTTAGCGCGTAATCAAGAATTAGACATTCGATCGTTTATTTTAAATGTTCTTAAGTATATTAATAATAATTTAATAAAATATATGACTAAAAAGGGTGAAATTATTAATTTTAAATAAAAAATTAAACCGACTTCCAACAAGAGGACTTATTTAGAAAATAGGTTTTACCGAGGACAGATGGACAAAAAGACGGACGGACAGAGAGAAATTATACCCTAAAAAGCCATTAAAAGATAGTCAATTAGTTCTAATTATGTATTCAACTAATGTTTACAGACGCGGCCACTTCATCAGCGGCGACAGATTGCCGCGACAACCGCCGCGACGCGACAGTCGCGCGATTTATATATTCCCTAATACAACGAAATTAGGGAATGCGACAAAAGTACGTTAGTAATATATATTCTTTGACAAAAGCGTCCAATATAAGATGGCGGGGTGACCACGCGCGCCGACAGCCAGGATTAGTCCGCTTCGTAGAAATAGGCATTCTGACTGTCACTTCTCAATACATATTGGACAATGTGTTGTAAAAAAAAAGAAAAGCGACAACAATTGTAGGAATACTAGAAATAAGAACAAGTTAGAAATACCGGTGGTGAGACTTAGCAAAGTAAGTAAGTAAATATTTAAAAGGTCAATGTATACGCCTTTACAATAGAATCCCAGAAAACATTCAAAATCTTTCCATTAATAAATTTAAAAAAGTTGATAAAGAACGTTAGCTTATTATAAAGGCAGTGATTTCATTAACGATTTCGCACCTTGGCTACTTTTATGTACATAAGTATGTTCTATGTACTTATCACTTTGTTTTATAGATTAAGTTACTACATTGTATTTTTTTTCAAGGATCAATTTTCCCATTTTTTTTCTAACAGGTGGCCCCGTACGAGTTTCTTACGCCAGTTCTTCTCGCCGCGCTAGTTTCCAAACCGGTGGGAGGCATCATGTAGACCGACGTTCAGAAAGTGTATCAAAATATCAATTTTGAATAAAAATTATTTACTTTGACATACACATCGAACACCTACATAGTACATACGATACATATATACAAAGGAATGAACATAAAGAAGGAGAATAATCGGAGATACAATACTACTGTGCTGCGATACAATTACAGTGACACATATATTTGGTAGCTTTTTGTTTAGGTTTAGATTAAATTAGATATTAATAGAGTGTAGTAATCGTTGACAGGCCAAACAAAATATTTATTACATTTTTGTATGTTTTAACATAATATTACGTAACATACGTATAGATTGATTTCCAAAAATCGTCAGCTCGTAGCTCGTAGCCACCTCGTAGCAGAGCTACGGGCTACGTAGTTCACAAAAAAACGGAATAGTATTAGATACTTTTATTGGGTTTATGATCAAATTAATTTGATTGGCGTATTATTCTCGACTAATTAGTTAATAATGATTTTCACATACGTGTGTCGAGTACCCGAGCAACACATCTGTAAAGACAATGTAGAGATCTCTACATTCATATTTAAAGCTTTATTTCACTCAATTTGAGTCGGGCACTCGGCAAGTCGCAACCAATAATTATGGAGTCGGCACCAATAATCCCATACTGTCACCATCATCATCATCATCTCCAGTCTCCAGCGACCCTCGTCCTCGTGCCGTAGTTGTGAGTCAGTGTGGTGCTCCTACCGCGATGTTTAAAAACGCCCGCCGCTAATGGAGCTATTTGCGTCCGCGTCCCCGCTCCGCCGGCTATTGTCCTGGGTGACGAGCCGCGACAGCCGTCCCCCCCCCCCTCCCCCCGCGCCGGCGCAACACTTAACACGGTGTTACTGTCACACATTATGTCCGCTCCATTACAAACATCGTAAAAGAACAAGACTTCAAACATAAGGAACGTAACCGATGTTCTATTGTGCATCAGCTTAATGTGAGAGAACAATATTCAAACTAAAAATACTTTCTACTAATACATTTGTACAAATGTACCCTCATTAAGTTTTTTTGTTCACTAGAATGTGTACCATTCTACGGGTATTTATAAAAACTGATAAGTATTCCAAGTTCTTATCGTGAATTACTTAAATTAATCTGGATATAGCATCGAGAATCCAGTCAGCAGGAGATATTGTGTTACAATTTACACCCTCGTAGTGACTTGTGACGCGAGTAATCGGGGACAAATGTAACGCCGCGCATGGTCACACCCGAGACATTACTAGGGCACTAGTAATGTCTCGGGTGTAATTATGTAACCACTATAGTGGTTACTTAATTATTTTTATTTTCCTATATAATTGGTTAACATTAAAAACTTTAAAACAATATCTACTTTAAAATAAAAACTTGTTATTATCTTCAAATTGAAACGTCAAAAACAACGCCTTTTATTTTTGTTATACCCAGTATCACCATATCTGACAATATTTTTTTCATTACTAACCATCAAGTCGTAGTTTAGTCCAAATAAATTTGCTACAGCTGGTACATACGACTAATATAGTAGATAGTAGATTTTGAATTTGTTTCAGATTTTTAGTAGGCTCTGAACCTTCTTCGGCTGTCTGTTAAAATTAATTTTATGTTATAATGCACTATTTTATTTTTAAGTGTAATATTTTATTCGGAAAAAGAATACTTGGAATATTAAGTTTATATTAAATATAATAAAAGATTGAGATATAACTTATTGTTTCTGATTGTATATTTCCATTCATATCTACTGCCAGAATAAATATTTTGAATTCGAAGTTATAAAGTACATTAACATTTTAGAAAAGATAACGAATAATAAATAAAACGTCAGAATGATTTTATAATGAATATTTATTGAGCCCTTTCAAATATAAACTATACACAATACAGTGGGTTTGCTCGCAGTGAGCGGCGGCGGTGGGCGGAGCAGTCCTCTGGCGGCTGGGGCTACATTACCTGTGATCTAGATCTCTAGTATCACCTCCAGTCTAGACTTGTGTATGTATTTCTATAACATAGACAATAGCCAGCCACTCTGGTGCTGAAGTCTGCTCCGTCCACAGCCGACGGACATATCGGTGATAGCGCAGGCGGAGACGAGGGCGAGCTTGTACTTTGTATACAATTAGGTACACTGTTAATATATTGACAATTCAAATGAAATAATAACGTTGGAGCCCGTAAAGTACGCCGTTGACACTGCGGCTACAAGTGAGTTACGATATGAACAAAAGTTTTCAACAAAATATTATGACATAAACGTAGACGGCCTCACGTGATTTTGTAATTATCTTGTCATATTCACATCAGCATTTTAATTACTGACAAATTAACATTTGTTGCGTCACTCGGCTCAATATTTTACCGTATATGACAGCTCGGCACTTACGAGCTTGTTACCGCTGGGTTTGTTATAATGTGGTTATTATTTTATGAGTAAATCTGTCGCAGCACTGGCGCAGTGGCGCTCGACGCCATATCGACATGCTCATATTAATAGTGTATTCTGTTTGTTTGTCGCTCTGCGCTAGATACAATAAAATATAATATTTACTTTATAAACCCTCGATCTCCGCAATCGTGCGCGTTACGCTAAATATTTCTCTACTAAACATAGCTGCTCAAACATCTAAATACAATATTTTCTTAATAAAAATGGAATTAACGCAAAAACTGCCGACAGCGCTGCACTGAATACACCGGGGCCTCGCCCGGGCCTACCTCCCGCTAGTGGACCAAATTAAATACAGTAAATTTTAATTTATCTCTTGAAACAAAACTATACCCTCGCTCTCGAATTACATGGAAAAAATATGTACAAGTTCTATCTTCTAATTAAAAACTAAAGTGACGAAAGAAACGCGGGGGCGGTTGTAACTCATACAGTATGTACTGAGCACACCGGCCGCATATTGCACTGCAGACTTACGAAAGCTCCGTGTTCCAGGGGGCCTAGCAGGAACATTTGACAGCGACGTAAACGTAACGCTATCGAATGAAATTTGTATTGGCGCTGCCATTCATGATTTAGACAGATTTTCGTACAATTCTTACTCGATAACGTTACATTTACGCCGCTGTCAAATATTTCTGCTAGGCCCACAGGTGTTACTTTCCTCCAAATTCCGATATACACGACAGTTATTCTGGACTATTCTAACACATCGGCTTCGCAGTAGGTACAAGAAACATGACAGATTGTATACTTAATATAATATAATACCGATTAGCACAGCGTGTATAATACTTTATTACAAAAATTTTTAATTAACAAATTAATGTACATCGAATAGAGTTTTCAAGCGCAGAATTAACATATTTCAGAAATTAGTTATGATGTTTTGTCCGGACAGGAGTCATTACAATAATAAAGCCATTTGTAAATCAAAACAGACGTCGGTATCTCGTTGCACAATCATGAACACCTACGATAACAAGTGTATAATATTAAGCTCTATACATTATTACACTCGTAGTAATTAACTCGGCTCCAGCATAAGGGGTGTGATGTCACTGATGTAACAGTAAGGCCGGTCGTTATTGTCCGCTCTATGTACAGCTCTACTTACGCTATAGTCTGTTTCAATAGAAACCAAAAGTATTACTAAAAAAAGGAATTGCAAAACTGAACTTTGTTTTTTGGAAATTTCATGGTCTTGTCACAAGACATGGAAAATTTAGCGTGTTTTTTTTTTGTTCTAGAAGTCAAAGTTAGGTGAACATATTCGTTACGATAACTTAAGGTTTCTATTAGAACCGACTTGACAGTACTTCGCTACAGTATCGCATCGTATTTACATGCAGTTACGCTAACATTTACATCTAATACTCTGGTCCTAAGCTAAAGCTGTATATTCTCTCGTGCTCAGCAGTGGGCTGCCGCTTACGGAGTAGGAGCCCCCTCCTAAACAGCCACTATGGGGTAGAAAACTCCACATACATTTTCAAAATATTATCACTTAATATTTATCTGGAAGATCATAATATGAATATTGGTGTAGGTGCCTGTGACGTCGAATTTTCGAAATTTTTATCACAACATTTTAAACTGAGGAGATATTTTACAATGTGTAATGTGTGCGAACTACATATGTACATACTTAGGATAACAACAAAAACAATTTACACTATAATAGGTTTAAAATACAATGTCTATTTAAGTGTGTAATCAATTTACAAGTTAAAATCGCGGCGTGGATATTTATAGCGCGGGACGAGCGCGGGGTGCGGGGCGGGCGGGGGAGCTCCACATCGCTCACATACCGACCGTTTAAAACCACAATTAATTTACCTAAATAAATACACTATACACAGATTGTGAGCCAGAAATAGCTAATCGACATTTAAAGTCCAAGATTTATGACTTCCCATTTGACAAAGTAATTTTAAATACAGTGTTTCTGTTCAGACCCAATTTTAGCTAAAGTTGTAACTAATATCTATTCTGTGTCTAAAGGTAAACAAAATTATTAAAATCGACAAAATATTATTTATAGCACGGTGTGACCTAAACCGGCACTTTACGCACGCTTCGTGCGTAAAGTGCGGGTTTTTGTCACACTTGCTATAAAATAATATACGATACTTGTGGCCTAAGTTGTCTATTACTGCACGGCGTTTAGCTAACTTTACGCCGTGCAGTAATAGGCAACTTAGGTCACGCGTATCGTAATGTACTATTTCTTGCGTTTCTTTACTGCGCTAAAACTTGTAGGTAAATAAGCAGGGGCGTGCGCTCCTTAAAGGCAGAAATGCAGTGCATTACTAAGCATTCACAGATATTTTAATAAAACGTTCGTACGTTTTAGATGACTTTAATTAATAGTAAATAAATGAATACATAAAATATAATAACTTAAAAACGCCTAATATTTTATAATAGCACCTATTTGCATGAACATTATGTTTCCCAGGCGTATATTGGTGATGCGACTCATGAGTCATACCTTGTGGTCTCGCAGGAGATTTGTTCGCATGTGTGTAGTAATTTTAGTGTCCGTACACAGTTCGCAAACGCACACACCTATGAATATCCCAAGGCGCGAGTCGTCCAACTCCTACGGCATGCTTATAGACTTCGGCGAAGTTCGGCAGTTGTCGGGACACGGAAGTAATCGGGTATATTCGTGGCACGGTGGCCTATAATGCGAGTAATTATAATTGACGTAAAATCTAATTACTCACTACGCACATGATGCGTTTTTGTTTTAGTAAGGTTTTATTTGTTTAAATATCAGATTCAAAGAAGCCATTTTTTCATGTGAAAACGCATTGTTATTTTTCGTTTGCTATTATATTTAATATTTACAGTTTTCTTAAAAGATTTTTCATTTTAACATTTGAAAATGTGTACATTTAACAGTTTATTACTGAAGTTCTATAAAAATTGTAGTGATTTGCTTTTTAATTGATTTGATTTTTTAAAAATGTTATTTGAAAATGTTGTGTTGAAAATGTGTGTTTATTAAAAATTAAAAATAATAAGTTCTCACAATTGTCATTCAGTGGAAAGATTCAAATGGTGTCTAAAGGTAGGTGTGTACCCGAGTTACAACAATTAAATCAGCAAAAAGGGAATGTAAGTCGAAAGTTTCATGTTAAAAGTTATGAAGTTCTGTTAGTTCTGTTGGCATGGTTTCCGACTTAGAGATCCGTCGCTTGGCTGTGGCTATGCTAAATATCTATAAAAAAAAAGTTTTTGTGACCGACTACTCCGCTGCATACCCAGTGTCATAAACTTGCGCACGCCGCTGTAAATAAGTAGTATTTAAATTGGTAGCATTATACCTAGGACGCTATTTTCTACATAAGTTTAGAATGAATTGGAGGTAAACTCAGTGCAATATCACGAGTTTGAATGAGACTGCAACTACTGCGTATGTACCTAAGGAGCTAGTTCAGCTGGGAGCGGCGACGGGCGCGGGGCGAACTAATTGCTCGACCGACCTGCTCCCACGGCGGCCCTTCCGAGAACCTCCGCCGGCTACCTCCCCCTCCTCCTCCCCACCCCGCTGTGCCCCGTATACCCGCACACGTCCAGGCGAACATACTGCATATTACATAGGGCCGCTTTCGATACATACATAGTTATATAAACGAATATAGTTATATCCTTAGACCAGATTTAGTATAACATTATATTTGGAATTTCTTGCCGTTAACTATGTAACTTTTTTCATTTAATTTATAAGATATGTTACATTTTAAATAAGATCGTGATGTGCGACTTGAGTAATTTTCGTCGGCATCGAGTTTGTGATAAAGTTCAGACGTCGCGCGTTGAGATCACGTCGCTGATGCGTCTCACGCTCGTTAACATACTCTCGAATACTCCAGCTTCGTGATACTCTCACCGGTAGTGACGTCACAGGGGGGCTCCACCGGACTCGCGGACAACACAATATACAAGCACTAGACACTAGTTCTAGAACAGGTCACACATATCACAGTTCCCGCTCAGCTCAGAACCAGTACAGGTCCTTCGACGTGTCCTGCACCTGCGCCTCCAGACCTGCGGACAACAGCACACCATCAGCACACCGTCAGCCACACCGTCAGCCACACCGTCAGCACACCGTCAGCACATCGTCAGTATCGACACAAACGTATAAGATATTATGTCCTTATAGGTTGTAACTTGTGTGAATCATCACATGTATGTATCTGTTGTAGGTGATAGTGTGTATTATGTAATATTTTATTTTCAATCGAGGTCTTTAGAGGTTTATTTAATAATTACTAGATAGATATAATTACTAGACTTGTTTGTAAATACAGTAATACATGGTCATGTACGCGACGGTATATACAATGCTTTTTTAATCATGATTAAGTAGATAAAATAATAGCAAATTATAATATGATGTGCTTAATACACTAGTAAATTTCCAATTAGCCATCTACTTTATGTAAATTAACAAACTAGTTTTACTTGGTCCCCGCGCTGTGGCACACAGGAACAGTGATAATTATAATTAAATTGATAAAAATACAATTTTGTTATTATTAAGCGTAAAGATTAGAGATGTGCCGATTAACGAAGCGTTACGGAAATCCCCGAAGCCGATCACGGTTTCGGGGATTTCCGTACCGCTTCGTTTAGGGCGAGCGCTTACTTGAGAGACACGACAGTCTCAAGCTTTGTATTACAAAATATTATATGAAAATGGGCGTGTGCAATATCATCTTCATGTAACATTTCAAGTACTTCAAACTAATCTTCTCATAGACGAAACTGTCTCATAGCGGTAAGGTGGCCTAGCAGGAACATTTGACAGTGGCGTTATCGAATGAAATATCATTCGATAACGTAAATAATCGTTACGATTAACGAAGCGTTAACGAAATCCCACATCTCTAATCTTTACAAAATTGTGTTTTTACCAATAAGTACATCAAAATAATGTACTACAGTATAATACACCATAAGATGGTCTACAAAAAATCCGGGATGGTATATGTCTATCTCTTTATGGATAACCCACAAAAACCATTTTTTAATTTACGAGAAATATTAGGTTATTTATGAAGTGATTTTAAGCAATAGGTACAGCATTATATCCTTGTCCAATTAAGTACATTATACATTTAATATAGATATTCATAAATACATTGTGCATTTATTGTAGATCAACATGGCCCTTTACAGCATGTAATTTAAATTATTAGTTTCGAAGATGAAAGAACAATAGACATAGTTCAATGTGCGGCGCTACCGGCCTCCCAAATTATTTGCTGATGAAGTTTTTTTCTACAAGAACACTATTCCACGCAGACGCAGCCGCGGGCAAAAGCTAGTTACTTAATAAGAATTAGGTTTTAAACTTTCATCATCTGACCCCTCTGGGAGGTTAAATTTTAATTAAAATCCTTCCTTAGTGGATGCCTACGTCATAAGAGAAATATGTGTGCAAAATTTCAAGTTCCTAGCCTTTGAAAAGAGTGGACTATGCGTTGATACATCAGTCTATCGACTTTGCCTTTCATATTATTATGTAAATAGGTAGATAGATAAATTATTGTTACATACAGCTTATCTGCTTATAATCCAGACACACTTTACAATTAGATTGTACGCACGGGGCACCGTGTAGCAGTCGAAGGGGGGGGGGTGCAGGTCACGCGCAGCTCTGATTGTTATAAATGGTCGGTGTCCGCCGTGATGTTATCTGCCGTCTGACCCGCGTCGCCCGCCGCCGCCGCCGTCCACCGCAGCGGTCAATCACATACGAACTTGTAGTACCTGCTCTTGCGCAGTCATTGTGTGGGTAGAGAGAGTAAAAACAAATATGTACGTCTTCGGTCTTATTCATTATGAAAACATCACAATTAATTCTTTGAAATTCAAAAAGACAAAAATTCAATCAATAACTCAAACCTAAAACAATCAGTGAGCAGATCCAGGATATACCGTAGCACTAGCAGCTAACTGTTTACCCCCGGGACGGAACTGCAAGAGCAGTGTACTCGTATATACTAGCTGGTAGCTGGTGCCCGCAACTTCGTTTGCGTGGAAATAGTAAATGGAAACCCTTTTTAAACGACTACGCCGAACATATAAGGAAAGATAATGATGTTGGCTGTCTATGTGTGTTATTACCTGACTGCAGAAGGTGTTTGGTATCAAAATAAACAGCTTAGGTAAGGAGACCAAAAATATAGGTACCTACAACACATATAGTAAAATGTGGTAAAATGGTCAAGCATTAGTCTGACTCTGAAAAAACACATTCATCCCCTGTTCATCACTTTAAGGGTTAAATATCGAAGAATCATGAACTTTGTGCTTACTTATTTTCTTTTAGGACTACATTTAGAGAGTTCCAAACTGAAATGCACATTTAATATTTTTCACCATAAATAGTTTAGTACCTACTCCTTTTACCTCTAAACTAAAAATACCGAATTTTAGAAAATATTGAATTATAGTTTTAGTAAATCATGCCAAAGAGCAACATCACGAAATTCCAAACAGATCTGACCACAAACAAAAAAGTTACATACAAACGTTGATACTTACTTTAACCTTTTTACTTAATTTTTAGGGTTCCGTAATACTTAAGGAACCCTTATAGTTTCGCTCTGTCCGTCTGTCTGTCTGTCTGTCTGTCTGTCCGTACCTCTAGCTCCTGTAATTACGAATATAAATTGATGAAATTTGGTGCAGTTATAGATTGTGTATAGATCACGGTTTCGGGATCATAAAAAAATAATATTTTTTTATTTTAAGGGTGGCTCTCCATACATGTGAAGTGGGGATGAAAAATATTTTTTCACTCTACCCCATCGTGTGGGGTATCATAGAATAGGTCTTTTAAAATAAAGGCAAGGTTTCATACGTTACTTTTTTATAAAGTTGACCATTTTCGAGTAATCGGCCTCCAAAGTAGTTTGTAAGTTGGTCCCCCCCCTAGCATTTTTAAACTATAGGAGATAGAAACTTGCAAATTTCCATGCTGATAGATCATGCTAAAAACTCTTTAGGAAAACTATTGTGAACCAAATCAAATATTTAAAAAAAAGCATATTACGCGTTTATAGTTACGGAACCCTCCTTAGACATGTCCTGACATGCTCTTGGTTAGGTTATTTTTTTTAATTATAAAGTATATATGAATTATGATAGGTATATCATACAATATTCAACGCATAGTGCGACCATATTGTTTTATAACAAGTAGTTGTTGTGCTAAGGACAAACGCTACCTGTTTCTCACAGAAAATGTGGTAAAAACTCTGAAGGAGAATTATTATTATAATTAAAGTAGACAGTAGTACCTACAGTCCTACATACTATGACACTACATACTTAAACACGACTCATAATGTCAGTAGAATTATGTCTATTGTTTACTGTGTGAGTGTGTGGAGATCACGTAGATATTCTGTTTTTATCAGACATTTTTTCTTTCAACGTTAGTTCTGGGAAAATATAGAGTAAAAAAAACTGTGTGGATGTATAGAGGTCAGTTGGAGTTTGGACATTGCGAGTGAACGCAATAAAGTGATGTAAGTGGGCTCGGGCTGGCGGCGGCGTTTGATGTTCAAACAAAATGACCAGTCCTCGAATACTTCAGACATCAAACGGCTCGAGGGGCCTTTTTGTATCACTGTGGGGACGCGGGGGTGGCGGGGGACGCGGGGGACGGCGGCCCTCGGGGGTGAGCGGGGGACGACGGCACTTGCGGGTTAGCGGGGGACAATAGAGGCATTAATTGCGCGGCCGTCGGCGGGTTAATTGCGGCGCAGCGCGGGGCGGGGGGGCACGGGGGACCGATAATTGACAGCGCTCGTGATTTAGTGGCGGGCAGTGGGCACTGGCGGGCGATATCGACCGGTCAGCGGGTCCGGTCAGCGCGCCGCCGCCATTGGCCCGCGGACACGCCCCCGCCCCGCCCCGCCCCGCGTCAACCCCCGCCCCCCGCGCCGCGCCGGACACCGCGCGGAAGTGTTCCGAGTAACCGATGTAGATAGCACTATCACTAGCAGTAATTAGGCCATAATTAGTTGTTAATGTATCCTCAGCAAATAAACAGTGTGGCAGCCAGTAATCTATACTAATATTATAAAGCTGAAGAGTTTGTTTGTTTGTTTGTTTGAACGCGCTAATCTCAGGAACTACTGGTACGAATTGAAAAATTATTTTTGTGTTGGATAGTCCACTTATCGAGGAAGGCTTTAGGCTATATAACATCATGCTAAGCTCAATACGAGCGGAGCACCAATCAAGAATGTTACAAAATCGGGGGTCTTTTTTTCCTTTTGAGAGCTTTCGCTGCGTACGCTGCGGAAACGGTTAAAGTTTCGCTAAAATGATGTATGGCAGAATTGTTCCCCTTTAAAAGTTCTAAAAAAAAGTCCGCGACAGTATAGGTCTATCTTTTAAGGTTGGCTCACTATAACCTTTTTATACTAACCAAATTTGTTCTAAAAGTAAGCATTATTTGTGAAGGTGTTTTCATAAAGATTATATTAATTCTTATCCAAGTAAATACGTTATTCATTACAAGCATTTAATCTAGAAGAAATTTGCCGTTTACATCATTTGATTTCAATGAGTATTTTAGAAGATATCGCAGTAATAAAATAATCATGCGCGCTATAGTACGGCGCGCGGCGCGGGCGGGTAGTCGTGAGGTGAAAGCGCTTCTCCTTCTACGTAAATGAAGTCGCGGGTAAATTTTAGCGATATCCTAAAGTAACTATTCCACGCGGACGAAGTCGCGGGGAAAAGCTAGTATTATTATAAAGAACATTATCATCATTGTTATCTGTCAAAAATAAGTTAAACAACAAAAATTAAAAATACACATATCTGTGTTGATGTGCCCACTTCCCACTGCCCATTTAGAAGTTAATTTTAGCTAGTAACTAGTTGTTTACGTTCCGATTGAACTGTGGGCCCAGCAGGAAAATATTTTAGATAGCGGCGTACTTTAATGGAATGGGTGACAATCATATGAAAATCTGTCAAAATCATGACAGCGTCCGTCCATACAAATTTTATTCGATAACGTTACGTTTAGGCCGCTGTCAAAATATGTCGCTGCTAGGCCCTGAAGTGTGCGCTGTGCCTACTCTTTACATAGGTAAGTTTTTTTTTCATTTTACCTTTGTAAGGAAATATGTACCTAAATAAAATAAATAATAAAAATAAAAAAGCCTTTATTATTATTTTACAATAATAAAATAAAGAATCTACTCATAATCTAATTAAAATAAAAGAAATTTAATTTAGGATATATTTACATGAGTATCAAATTTATTATTAGTTATAATTTATAATATCTCAATCAAGATAAAATTTAATTATTATCGAAATTATAAACATGCATATTTATTTTATAAATCGAATAGTAAAATATCTTGTATAAATTTAATTTATTATGCCATTATTATTATTTGATTTTTGAATGAGAACCCTTTGAATTTGTAGGGTATAGGCCTCCTCCATTTTGGTCCATTGCTCTCTATTTTTCTTGCATTTTCTTGCCACTCTTCTCCGCTCTTAATATCTCTTTAATATCATCAATCCATCTTCTAAACGGCCTGCCTCTTTTCCTTTTCCCCTTGGGCCCTTTCCATAGGACAACGATACGTTTTGACCATCGAGAGTCCTCTGTTCGGGCTACATGGCCTGCCCATTTCCATTTCAGTTTCATGGAGTGTAATAGGAAGTATATTTGTTTCGTCTTTTTTCTTATTTTAGTGTTGCGTACTCCATTTTACGTATTCCTAATATGGATCTTGCCATGTCAGCTTGGCAAATTCTTATTTTTTCCTTCGCTTGCTTCGTATATATCCAGGTTTGTGAACCGTAGGTCAAACAGGGAAGAATACTGCCATCCGTCACTTTCTTTTTTATTTTAAGCGACATATTATCTCCTTTCAGTATTTCCCTGTGAGCCCAGTATTTTGCCATGCTATATTTATTCTTCTATCTATTTCGTTTAGATTATTGCGGTGAAATGAGACTTGTTTACCTAAATACACATAGACGTCTACATATTCCAGGTTGTTATTTCCTATCTTTATTGGTATTTTGAAGGAGTTGGTCATTAATTTAGTATTTTGTAGGTTCGTTTCCAGTCCGACGTTTGCACTTTCTTTTTGTAGAGGTTGTATTATAGTTTCTAATTGTAAGCCTTTTTCAGAAAATAAGATTATATCATCGGCGAAGCGCAGATGTGTAAGATATTTTTTATTTATTAAGATGTCTAGATTTAGCCAGTTAAGTTTCTTGAATATCATCTGTAATACAACAATGAAGAGTTTTGGAGACAATGGATCACCCTGTCTTGCGCTTCTTTTGATTTTTATTTCAGGACCGCTTGTTTCAAGGCTGATTTTACTTGTACTTCTCTCGTATATGTTTTTAATTATACTGCAGTATGTGCTGCTGTCTATGATATTCTCCTTCAGAGCTTCCCATATACATTTATGAGAAATAGAGTCAAAAGCCTTTTGATAGTCAATAAAGGCTAAGTAAAGAGGTCTTTTGGATTCCTTGTACTTCTCTATTATACTATCTAAGGTTTGGATGTGGTCTACAGTAGAGAAACCTCTTCGAAACCCCGCCTGCTTTACAGACTGATTATTATCTATTTTTGCAGATATCCGGCTTTAAATGCATAGCAAAAACAGTTTGTAGAGGCTCGGCAGTAGACTGATGGGACGGTAATTTCCTATTTCGCTCGGGTCACCGTTTTTGTAGAGTACTATTATTTTTGATTTTGTTCATTGTTCCGGCACTCTTTTCTCTTTTAGTATGATATTAAATAAATAAGTTAAATATGTACCTATCAACGAGAAGGTATAGGTAAATGGATATTTTGTTTGTTACTCTTTCTTGCAAAAACTACTAAACGAATTTTGATAAAAGCTATGGTACATTTTAGACTAATATACTTTATATCGCAGCAAAATGTACGGTTCCGGCGAGATTTCTTTTTGCATCTCCATTGCAACATAAACACTCCGATTTACCGTCAGGTGTGCCGTTACGTGTGCGGTAAGCAATTGAGCAATAAGATCCATCATGCAAGCGAAACGGCAGCAACGAAAAATGGCCTAAGTATCAACACCTAGATATACTCGTACTACAGTCACATTACATATTACAAAATCAGATATCATCAAACAATCAGCTGTGAACAGATCAACAGACAATGGAAAAAACATGGAATAGATATCATCTACATAATAAAGGAAAATGTTTGTTAGAAGAAGAAAAAGAAATAAAATAATTTCTGCGAATGGTAATGACATGAAAAACCGGCTAAGTGCGAGTCGCACTTACGCACTAAGGTTTTTGTTATTTCGTACCGTTATATTAGAACTAATATCGAGCACTAGTACTCGTATTATCATCGAGCAAAAATCAAGTTTATTGTATGAGACTGGGACTCATACAAGAAACAATCATCAAAGATTGATCATTGATAAAAACCCAAGACATCTGTGTTCCTCAAAAATACTTACTGTATGTGTGTAAAAATATACAATAAGGTTCCGACACACATAAAATGTTTAACATTAACATAACATATCAATCTGTAAGAGAGATGGAAAAAATGCTAGCAAACAAGAGTTACTATAGTGTTAAAGAATTTTTACAGTCATAAATTTGCATTATTGTTTAATTACAGATACCTACTATATGCACTGAAATAATTTGACATGACCTAAAATTTAGTTATTTATAATTATTAGTTTATGGAAAATATTATGACATGTTATCTGGATAATTTATTGTAAAATCTTATTTTATTATTATTATGCATGATTATTATTAAATCTGAGTGTTTAAATTGACGTATATACTATTAAATTAATTAGCGAATGTTTAAAATTATACTGATAAAAATAATTGTCACTTAAAAATATGTATTAGAATTAATTTTATGTTGCACACCATCAAGTGGTAGAATGAAAGATCGAATTATATTTATAGCTTAACATCATTTACTGTAACTTCATTCTGGCAATAAATGAATTATGAATTATGACTTTGGAGGCCACCTTAAATGAAAATGACAATTTTTATTTCCAAAAAAAACTTATAACAAGCTACTACTACTACTACTACTACTAGTTACTATTAACAAGCTATTTTCGGAAAGTTAACAAAAAAAGCTACCACACAGAACAATTTTTCATCTTTTAGCAAAAAGATGAAAAATTGTTCTTTTAAAAGAAATGTATATTTTACATTGTAAATTTAAATCTTTGTTAAATATAACAAAAGTCAAAATTACACAAGTAGGTACTACATAGAGATAGCCTTGCAGGGGTGCATCTTATTCCCAAGGTGTGCATTTGTGCAATCGTTAACAAAATATTTACTTTGTAATAAGCTTTAGTACACAAACGTTCTTTGACTACTTTTTTAAATTTATTAATAGAAAGGTTTGGAACGTTTTCTGGGATCTTATAGGCATATACATTGGCCCTTAAAAGATCTACTTACTTTACTAAGTCTTATCACTGGTTACATTTTCTAGTGTTTATACAACTATCACTTTTCTTCTTGAAGTTACTAGTTTTTTCTAACGTAACAAATTATCCAAAATATAGGTACTAGGGTATGGAACCGGGAAATCCCGGTCCCGAAATTCCCGGGAATTCCCGAAATTTTGAATCGCTCTGAGAACCGGGAATCAAAAATTTAGAACCGGGAATTTCGGTACTTTCGGTACCGAACAAATTGTATTAAAATTTACAAGTACTTAAGTAAACTATCATCGGTAATTGTAAATATTAGCTAAAAATAATTTTTAATTATTTCCGAAAGCGAATTAAAGACAAAAATGAAAAATATATAAAAGGATAGAATGAGTAGTTCATAATATTAGATAATAGATTCTGTACATAAAAGTTAACTGTGAGCGGTGCGAGGAAATAATAACCATAATATTATGCCGTATTTAATATTAATATGTAGTATGATAGCACCACACATCGACTGACATAGTAGCCAATACTGGAGCTAATGGTATTGACGATTAAATAGAACATCTTGGGACTTGGCCTACAAGGTCTGTATGGCGTCTGTTTTTTTTTTTTTTTTGATAAATATATACGTATATATTCGTATACCTACTAATATGCATATTGGTTGCTTTTGGGGTTGGTGAGCAGTTTAGATGCATTTTACCTATTGTCCTTTAAATACTCTTTATTGTCCTTATAAAAATAGTTACGCATTATATTAATTTTAAAATTTTAATTTCAAATTGGAGCATCTGTAGGATTCACTGAATCGAACTTCTGACACTCGAGTAAATTTTTTTTTACCCCGTTGTTCATGCGCAAATAAGTCTCTGATATGAAGTGTATATTAATCTGACGATTTGCGTGAAAGGTGGGATTTCACGCAAATCGTCAGATTAATATACACTTCATATCAGAGACTTATTTGCGCATGAACAACACTAATTATAATCTGACGCGTTCAGCATATATCCATGTCATGGTAATTTTTACAATTTTTTAACCACGCAGGACGACGACTGCTAAAAGCTGACACACTATTCCTATAGTGTGTCAGCTATTGTCAGTATGTGTCTGGTTATTTAGTCTTTTAATTATCTAATTTGTCACTTCTAATAGGTTACCCCCGGCTTGAGCACTAACACGCTCAATCACTGAGCCACAGAGGTCGTCTCATCTGGCAAAAGAAACGACGCGGCGATGATAAAATGTAACATGTTATTATTAGGTACTAAGTGGCGTCTATCAAACACCTATTTATTTAAAATTTTCTCTCAGTGTTTCAAAAGGGAACATTTTATAAATAGCACGAATAGCTCGCTTAATGCATAACAAATATTGAATTGATATTAGCAGCATTTCCCCATAAAAGCATGCCATAAGACATTCTACTATGAAAATAGCTTAAATAGACCTGTCGTGACGTTTCTTTATCTAAAATATCTCTAACTTTTCTGGCTGCGTATGCTGCAGAAATGAGTCTATTTGCTAGGTTAGCAATATGATGACCCCACCGTAATTTATAATCTAGTGTAGTACCTAGGAATACATGTTCTCTACCATGTTGTCTACCATGTTCATTTTCTCATCATTGAGTAGTAAATTGGTTTGTACTTGCCTAACATTTGGCAAGCTAAACATGAATCATTTTGTTTTATTTGCATTTAAAATTAATTTATTAACACTAAACCAGTTTACTATACTTAAGAGAGCACTGTTTACCTCGTCGTAATTTTGTTGTCGCTTCACTTTACCATATTGTAAACCTAGTTTTATGCCGGTTGAATGAAAAAAAATAACAGAATAGGTAAAGTATACGTACTATGTAACTTCCCTAATATTGAACAAACACGCAGTAACATGGCCGCCGTGGTATTAATTTAAGCAGGCAGAGGGCGACACAACGACCCCACGCTAGTCGCTACTGCACGAGAGTCGTGACGTGTGACGTGTGACGTGTGACGAACACTGGGGTGCGAAGAGGTACTCGAGTGAAGTTTCAGGTTACGGTAAACTACGTATCCTGTTGTATTCCTTATAGTTCGTTTTATTTTATATAAATAGAAATGAAAAATAGTACATAAAATTAAACGGACTTTTTGATACCTAGATAATCCTACAACTATTATAAATATTAAAGTTTGTGAGGATGGATGGATGGATTTTCGTTACGCTTTCATGCAAAAACTTAAATCCATTATTTTGATGAAAGGTATGTTAGTAGTTTAGCTGTGAATTAATACATAGGCTACTTTTTATCTTAAAAACGTAAAGTATGCCCAGGACAATGTATTTACGCGGACGGAGCCGCGAGCAAAAGCTAGTTCAAGATAAAGCAATCGCAGTGGGTACTGACTACTGAGTATGTGGGTATGGAGGTATGGGGGTAGATATAGCCGGAGGGCTGTAATGACGGGGGCGGTTATATGACATACCGCGACACGACAATGGCGGCGAGCGACGCGCGTGTGCGTACCGGGGGCCGGGGGCTGGGGGCCGGCATTTGTCAATAGCCCCCTGTCACCCCACGGGGCACGACACCCACGCGGAAAACCCATGAAACTACGACGACATAGGAGGCCTGCAACCACGCGGCACTTATTGAAGCGTTTAGGGAAAATACATTCTAAAATCTAAGCAAAAGTAAAACGTTTTGGTAACATTCAGCTGATTTAACTGTAATAACTGTAATATCTAACATTACAAGTTACACGGTAAGAACTCGCAAAAATTAATGTTAATGAGCTTGTTCTAAATCTAAACACGAGGAAAATGTTACGCGGGTACAGTCACTACAGTCACCACAGAGACGGCGACACGTGTCGTGTGAACCGCCGCGTGACAACACCGACAACACCCGACAACACCCGACAACACCCAACAACGCTCACGCAACCTGGACTAAGGGACCGCACATACTTGGTCTCAATTCTCAAACAACCCGGAAGGGTACCAATAATAATGAGACTATCAAACTCTATCCTTAATAATACGACGTATGATTAAAAAAGGAGCAGATAATTAATCACTACCCACATGTAATAAAGAAAGCAATCTGACCCAATAAAAAGCGCTCCTAATGAACAGTTTTGTCTAAAGAACAAGAAGATAATGAAGTAGCGTGGCTTGGCGGCGTAACGGCCGTCACGGACCATTAGCTGCGACACGTCCGTCGTGTACGTAACGTAGTACGTAAACAACACGACCTACGAGCACACGTATGTATGTAACGTTATCGAAAGATTATGTACGAAAATTATGACAGCTGGCCTACGTCTAAATGCAATTGACATTCGATAATTTTACGAATACGTAGTTGTCAATTGTTCGTGCCTACCCTTCTGAACATTAATACTGCTGGGTAATAGTCATTCTATACCGAATTATAGTAGTATCTAAAACCACAGATCGGTACCTATTAAAGAATCGTAAATCATTCGTCAAAGTATCGCTCGCGATACTGCGAACAACAAAAGGAATGTAGAGTGAATAGAGTACCCGGAGTGCGCGCCGGCCAGCTCCTGTCCACCCGCCCCTCGGCCTCCCCTCTCCGCCCCTGGCCGGCATCGCCCCCCGCCGCCGGCTGTATTTCAGCGGGAATGCGGGCCGGCCGCTCTATCAATCACCCCGGCCGAGGGACGGGAGGGACCCGGGAATTTAATTTGGCAGCGCCCCCTCGCCGCGCAAATTAATTTTAATCATCGTCATTAGAGAAGCGGCCATGTTGCGGAGTCTTTTGACTCGCCGCCGCAGTTTTTGCGCGCCGTAATCGCTGCGGCGGCGGCGCGCGACCGCGAGACGTTTTTTCGTGGGACGCGGCCGCCGGCAGCATTGAACACAAACGCACCGACAGATCGCCGCCGATGCGCCCGGCCGGGTCGAGTACCGGCTAACGACGACCGGCACGAAACCCTCTTCTCGGAGCACGAGCTCAATTACAAGCATTGCAACGACGCGCATAGAACGCGACCACTACAACCGTTTGAGCTGCTATGCTGCCCAAAACATTGCTAACTCACTAACATCTAGAGTCCAGAAGTCTGACCATCAATTCAATCGTGTCTCATGTGGTGTGGTGTGGTGCGGTGTGGTGTATGTGCGGTGTATTGTCAACACATGTGGTACGTACCGGGCGGCGCGGGGTAGGAGTAGGGCGCGCAGGCGGCGGGGTCGAGGTGCTGCGGGCCCCAGTCGACGGGCTTGTACTGCGCGTGCAGCGAGCCGCGGCCCAGCAGCAGCCCGCCGTAGCCCATGTGCTGCGCGTGGTACTCGGCCGCGTGCCGGTGGGAGTAGCCGTAGTGCTGGTGCCACGGGTCGTACTCGTACAGCTCCAGGCCGCCGGCGCAGTGCGCGCCCGCCCCGCCGCCGCCGCCGCCCGTCGCCATCGCGTTGAAGAACGACGCGGGCAGGTTGCGCGACGCCATCGGCACGCCCTCTGCGCATACGACACACATCTCATGAGCTCGAGTCTTAAAAATAAAATAAATCGACAGTCTTGATAGAAGTGAAAACTTAAAGTTGCTTATGTGTTATGTAGTTACTACTAGTCGAAGAATACTTTCTACGAGTACTTTTTTACAGTGACACCGCAGAGCTCAAAATACCATCGGCAATCTCCGTTTTTCTATGAAAATGAAAGACGATGTATAAAAAACGAAGATTGCCAAAAGACATTCAGAGTTTGTTAAAAGTGATAAAAATTTGTATGAAACTTTTTATTCCTTGGAAATATTTGTATGATATATCTTATGGATTGAGTACGATAAAAATAATGAGTTATGTATTTCAGCATTTTCTAAAATTCAGCCCCTGGAAAGGTTAAATAAAAGATAAAAGGCTATGGAAGTTTAAAACCTAATTTCACGCGGGCGAAGCGGCGGGCAATTAATGCTTGTATTTTATATACCTAGATTAAAAATTATAGCCATTACAAATATTTATTGCGAATTTTTTTATTCTCTATCGTTATAGCTAAAAGAAACAACACCGCGATCCCCCGACTCGGCGACGCACATATAAAAAAGATCCTTTAAAAATATTGAAAAGCTAAAATAAAAAAATATATTTACTTTTGCACGCCTCGGGTGTGTTCTACTCTCGAAAGGCCGCGTTGTGACAAGTTCACAACATAAATCTGTTGAAATACCCGACATTAAATAATAAACTTAAAGAAAAATTGATGTTTTTTATAGTTTTTGTGTCGGGGGTTACATTTTTTTAATATCATACTTTTAAATTAATTTAATTACAACCTTCATTTAATTAGTATCTGCGAAGACCATTCCATTTCTGAAATTCTGATTTCCTGCATGGGTAAGTATAATCAGAATTTCAAAAAAAAATCGCATATATTTTTAAGTAATAAGCGAAATTCTAGTATCATGCTGCAGCATCAGGTGCAGACTATAGACTCACATCTATATACATCCTATTTATTGGAGTGTTTTCAATGAGCCCAAACACGATACGTCTGCAGCTGTAAGTTAGTGAAGAGCTGGGAATTGGGATTTGGGATTTCTGCAGATTCCAAAAACGCTGCATCATCAGGTGCAAATGTCTGTCTATTTATGTTTGTCCTATTCATTGAGATCACTAAAATGAGCCAAAACACGATACCTCTACTGTAAGTTTGTGAGGAGTTGAGTATTCCTCATATTCTAGGTGATGTTGCAGCATCAACTTAAAGTTGTCAATGCAGGCAATATTGTTAGAATGCTAGAATACGAATCACGATATTATATTTATCCGATTAGACCAGTGGAAGTTGCTTACAACCTTTCATCGGCTAGATAATCCCCGTATTGTCCGGCAGTGAGCGAGCTCATGACGATGAATTATAGCTTAGAACACTCTCGATAGAGAGTGTTCTTACATGATAATGTAAGCTTTCTTACAAAAAAACCGCATCTAAATCGGACCTTTGAGCTACGATGTCACGGACAGACAGACAGACACGTCAAACTTATAACACCCCACTTTTTTCGTCGAGGGTTAAATATTAAAATAAAAATACTTAAAGCTATTAAAAAAGATATTCAAAAGAATAAATCATAAAACATGGTGTTCCGCAAGGGTTTGTTTTAGGTCCGCCACTCTTTTTCATATACCTAATGGTACAAAATAGTTTTCTTTGTTTATATTTAAAGCGGAAGCCATTTAAAAGCCAATCGATATATTAAACCCACTTTGAAGCTTTACAAATATCAAATATTATATAGAAACTAACAGATATTTAAGTTTTTTATTGACTAATAACCAGGTGGGTCGATACCTACTATAAATTACTCATTTAATTACAATTATAATAAATCATAAAGAACGCACGGTCAATACGAATTACGTATTTAGAAACAGCATTCCGATTTTCGAAAAAGGTTAAGAATGCGCGTCGGCGACGGGCAATAACGGCCGGTCTAGTTAGTTTCGCCGTTCGCGTAAATTAATAAAAACGAGACGCTCGGGCCGGTCGCCGCGACAAAACGACTACTATTAGCCGCGACGACGAGTTGACACCATAAAGAGGGAGATAACAGATCGGAGCGGGGCCAGCTCAAACGGCTCCCAATAATTTCTGATGAAAGCAATAAAACAACCGGGGTTCTCGGAACTCGGGCCGTGGGAGCGCCCCCTCACCCGCCCCCCGCGCCGCTATCGCCCGCCATCGCAGGCACTATTACGCCGTTTACACAATTTTTCACTTATTAACATACGACTCCTCCAATTAAAGCTCAGGTTACGTCTCTCCGCGTACACCTGCGTAGACGAGCTCCCGAATCCCGACCGCCGACGGCTACGGCCTATGGGCATACAACCCGCTTACCACTCGCTCTATTATAATATTAAAACATATTTATGAATTTTCACCCTGGTTTATATTATTAGATTAACATTTCTGTTCTCTCGTTCACTGTCAGTACATATTAAGCATAAAAGTTACAAAAAAACTGCTTAAAATAATATGTAACAAAGGATTAATAGTTAATAGCCGCCTAAAGTCGGAGTATTTTGTTATCTCATTCGGAAGATCTCATTAATTTAATAAGTTTAATTTATATTTCGGTGTAGCGCCGCGGAATGCGCCCCGCGCCCGTGAACTAGATAAGCGGAAGATAACGTTGTATTAAATCTAATTAAACTATTTACGGAGCTTATATTTTTAAATTTTCTAGTTTCTCTTGTGATACATTTACAGATATCTTGCGAAAGAATGGCGCTGGCAATAAAAGCTAAGTACATTTGAGTGTTTGTAGATAATTATAATAGTTTCGCATAGACACGGAGTGCGTCGTTTACGAGCGTCGTAAATCAACACAAAATGATGATAATAAAGATGTTATCGCCGCGCTAATCGCCAGCCGCGGTGCTGACACACTACCGGCACCCGGCCGCAGGTGCCCGCGTCCGGCCCCGGACAGCCCGAGATGTAGACACTGCGGACCATAGCCACATAACGACATCTACTGGAGCTACTAGTCGTACCCAATTAATTATTCATTAATAATGTCATTGACCGGAGGCTGCCAAAACATGCAGTATAATATTATTATATACCGGATGTTACCGTATACGTTACTCACGAGTTGAGGGCAACGAAAATAGAATTATTTGTTTAGGTGAATTGACAAATGATAAGATGCCAAATAGCATCCGGCCGACTGCGCCTATTAAAATATAGTTTAGAATTTCTATAATTCTCGGCATTTATACGACGATTACTTTAAATTCCGATAGTATAGTAGGAATTTGTAGAATTCGTGTATAATTTGTGGAAGTAGTGTAGCATTTTGACGCGATATATTTTGTCCGTTGCGCTCTGAAGCGTGGCTGCGGTTAACACCGCCCGCCGCCCGCCGCCCGCACCTCCACGGCCCGTAGCGGCTACACGGGTACAGCGCATTATATCTCCCTAATTTGTAAAGCAAGCAATATCATAAATTATCTCTTTACGACCACTTACCTTTCTTATGCCATTTGCAAGTGGTTATAATTTATTTGGAAATTAACGAGTCGTGTGACTGGCGGCGCGGGACCGACGGATTATGTAGCAGAGCAAGCAGCACTCTGCACTAGCAGTTAGTATCTACTACTACTACCGTCGGTGACTAAAACCTTATATGGCAGTACCTAATGAAACTCATAAAGCATCGTTAAAAATTTACTTTTGAAATTTACTAATTTGTACAAAATATTTGGGTCCCTAATTTAATAGAAGTAATGAAAACACGCAAAAAATATTCGGCGGAGTTTTATGCGCCCGCTGACATGAAACAAAGGCCCGAGTCGCGTCGTAAAACACCTCATTAACATAACACTATTTAGAATGTGTTTATGTTAATTCAAATAAAGCCAATAAAATAGCGATAAACGGATTGTCCACCGACCGCCGGCCGCCGATACCGCGCCCCGGGCTGCGGCAGCTTTGGGTCGGGAATATATTGTCCGGAATCCGTAAGGATCCGTAAATTCAGAGTACTGAAAATAGAACTCTGCGCTAGTAGAAGAGAGCTGAAAATCGAACACACGAGTGTCAAGTCAAATGTCAAATCAGACAACTCGACACTCACTTGGTGAACTTCCCTACGTTGCGTCAGTTGCTTTGGTTCATTTGGACGCTCACTATTACATGTATTTCTACTCTAGGTCGGTTGACATTGCCTGCCCTTCGCCCAATATTCTGCACTGTATTGAGAGGTATTAAAACTTCCCTTTTATTAGATAATATATTATATAGAACAGACGTTTAGTGAATATGTATGCTATAAATCTCTATATACCCGTTTATTTTGGTACATAAATGGCGAAGTGTAACTATTTATACAATAGGTACAGTAAAAAAACCGCCCTAGTGCAAATCGTACTCGCGCACAAAAGGTTCCGTACCAATCGGAAAAATCACGTTCGTTGTATGTGAGTTCCATTTAAATATTTATTTTATTCTTATTTTAGTATTGGTTGTTGTAGTGGCGAAAGAACATCATCTGTGTCAATTTCAATTGTCTAGCTATCACGGTTCATGAGATAGAGCCTAGTGACAGACAGACGTGCGGACAGCGGATTCTTAATAATAGGGTTCCGTTTTTACCTACCCTTTGGGTATGGAACCCTTAAAATTTAATGTTGGTAAAAGGTCAGAGCATTACATACATTTTTTGGCTGTACGTAGCGCGTACCCTTGACGGTATAGGTCGCTTCTCTTCTCAATCCTCGATTACTTAGTATTGAATGTTCGATGCAGAGATCTCTCGATGCAGATCTTCGATGCAGAGAAAAAGTAATCCCACCAAAAACATTCTGTAAAAAACTAGCCAAGTCTCGATGGAGCTGCTTGTTTATCTCTAAAAAGTAATGAAATCTAGACTAAGTCGTGCCAAGTCTAAGGATCCTTACTGCGATTTATTTATTATTATAGTTAATGTTGTGTGACTTGGCCCTTGAAAATTCTTTATACGTTAGAAGTCAATTTTGTTTACACGTAATGTTATATCAGATTCTGTTGTAACTACCTATGTTTTTTAAGCGAGATAATAGCCCATACTGGTATTGGTAATTGGACGCTAGTGTCTTATTTTAGGCTGTTGTTGATTGTATAACACATGTATTGGAGCAATGGTGTTATGGAGCCCCTTTTGTACCCTTGTGTACTCTTCAACGGCCAAGTCACACAACATTAACTATAATAATAAATAAATCGCAGTAAGGATCCTTAGACTTGGCACGACTTAGTCTAGATTTCATTACTTTTTAGAGATAAACAAGCAGCTCCATCGAGACTTGGCTAGTTTTTTACAGAATGTTTTTGGTGGGATTTCACTTCTTTTTGTAGAAACGTAGGAATATTGATTTATTTTACTAGATTTTAGTGTAATTTGTTTATTTAATTTGTGTAATGTTCGAGTAGAATAAAGTTAATTGTTCGACTATTTCTTCTTGTAAACTTGTAAGTATAAGTATAAAAGCCAGTCTAGTCTTATCCAGAGTTTTCCTTTAATTTTATTTTTATGCGTATTAAAAGCAGAAGGGGAGGCATTCGCCCAGCAGTGGGACGCTACCGGCTAGATTAAATTAGAAGATGTGTCCCACTTCACTGGATTTTTGCAATGACAGTCGATTTTTTTATGTACCAATAGTAGAAGGGGGCATTGCCATATCTCTAATCAGCTGAGACCAGCTGAGGGTTCTTCATCAGATACTTCAGACCTTCGATTTTTGACATCAAATGAAATGGCCCACCAAGTTGAATATTTTTTGTAAAGGCAGTATGTCGATCTCTAATAGTTTGGTTGGGCTCTTGTGTTTTCTAATAAGGGTCACCAGGTACTCCAGATCTTCGATTATCCTAGTTTTTATAGTTTTTCCTTTATGTGGCCATTAAACCCTACCTCTGTACCAAATTTCAGCTCTCTGAGTTTATGGGAAGTACTAGTTCTATTCTGATGATCATGAGTGAGTGACTGGGTGAGTGTCATAAATGCGAAACTTTGCTTTCGTTTAACTTCGGAACTAAATGACCTACAGACTTAAAATTTTGGATTTTAAGTATGTGATTATACTTTACTGGATGACGAAAATTTCTGCGTTCTGGTCTTATCCAGAGGTTCTCAAATAGGGGCCTGAAAATGCGGCGAAATGGTTCCAGTAAATAATGGTACGGCAGTGTTTGCTTCGCGCTCGACTTGGCGGGGGCACTGCCGTGCCCCCAGATCGACGTTCTGGTCTTATCCAGAGGTTCTCAAATAGAGGCCTGAAAATGCGGCGAAATGGTTCCCGTAAATAATGGTATACGGCAGTGTTTGCTTCGCGCTTGACTTGGCGGGGGCACTGCCGTGCCCCCAGATCGATTATCCTAGTTTTTATAGTTTTCCCTTTATGTGGCCATTAAACCCTAACTCTGTACGAAATTTCAGCTCTCTGAGTTTATGGGAAGTACTAGTTCTATTTTGATGATCATGAGTGAGTGTATAAGTGAGTGAGTGAGTGAGTGAGTGTCGTAAATGCGAAACTTTGCTTTCGCTTTACTTCGGAACTAAATGACCTACAGACTTGAAATTTTGGATTTTAAGTATGTGATTATAACTTACTGGATGACGAAAATTTCTGCGTTCTGGTCTTATCCAGAGGTTCTCAAATAGGGGCCTGAAAATGCGGCGAAATGGTTCCAGTAAAGGATGGTACGGCAGTGTTTGCTTCGCGCTCGACTTGGCGGGTGCACTGCCGTGCCCCCAGATATGATATCTTAAAGTATAATATGTATTAAAATAATTTTCTCTTTTCTAGTCTATAAAGTCACCTACCAGTTTATTACATTTAAGTAAACGTGTTTATGATTATAAAGGTTGTCTGGCAGAAATCGCTTTTTGTGCTTATTTATATTTAGTTTTTCTATGTTCTATGTGTCATATTTGTTTTTGGTGCAATAAAGAGTTTTCATTCTCCTAAAGTGAAGTGGGATTGGGGCTCTGCTATATAATATAAGTTGTTACAATCGTATGAGGGAAACAGCAGAGGAACTAAAAATAATGGTAGTAATAATAAGTAGGAGGCACTTCGCGCGGTACAGTTACATGGTCATGTCTCACAGAATGTGAACACGTTAGCGCGAGAGGTCGTTAATTATATCAAAATACTTTACATTTTAATAATACGAGAGTTTTGAGTTGGTGCGAAACATGTTCTTGGCGCTTTGACTGGCTATGAGGAAAACTTTCGACCGGGCACGAACGCACGTGTAGATATAATGTTTATGAAAATAAATATGACATATAAAAGTTATTTAAAAGATAACAATTATAATATTTATATACCGCTATAAGCCAGCCATTAATTATCCTCTTTGGAGTTTTGACCCAAACACAATTATTCCTATTTCTTTTCCTCCATAAAATTGTGATAAATTCATTGATTGTCTCTCATTAATAAACAATAAGCGAATTGCATTTAACTGATATTATACCAAATATGTTCAAACATCCTGGTGAACTGTGGTTTGTGGATAACGAAATCTGCGCGAATCCTGCCGTTGTCCTGCCGCAGTCCTGCCTGCGGCGTGCGGCATACATTAGCGGCACCGCACAAAGCCGATGCGGAGGAATGTGTTTTTGCCGCGCGGCTCCTTTCGCCCCATCTCTAAATAATGGCATTCTTTTTGTGGTCTAATCGTCGGCGGCTATGTCGACCCGAGCTCGACCCACTTTTGGCGACTTACCGAACCGGTTGCGTCATTTGCCATTCTTAACCCTACCGACTAAGATACCGAACTCCACTCGTTCGGCGTTCCTATCGAACGGAACTCTAGTCCCGGGGTCGGCAGTCGGGAGTCGGGACTACAATAACTAACCCGCGCGGGGAACAATTACGGCGGAGGTAACTTCGCGCAATAACCGGAGCAAATGAAGTGCGGGCGGCGGCGGGGACCGGGGTGGGGTGGGGCGCGCCGGGTTCGCGGAAGCTGAATCGGCAATTAACAGGAGTTTAATTAAGAGCGAGGCTGATTTATCTACTGCGGCAACCGGAGCTGTTCTACGAAGCGGGCGCGGGTTTTTGCGGGCGGTTCGCGGGAGCCGGTCGTTAGCGGCCGGCCGCTGCTGGTCCGCGCCGCTACCGGGAATACTGCCCCCCCCCCTCTCTCCTCCTCCGTACCGCACACCCCGCGCCGCAAAAACCACTGTATTGTTCGAGTTGGTGCCCCACCGCCCGCTGTAATTGTGAAGCCAGTAGCCACTATTTATAGATCCTCCTTCGAAGGGTTAGGCGTTGTGCATCTTGATTCAAAATTCCTGACGCTTAGCGCGTCAAGCGCAACTACCTAACAAAGTCGGTGTACCATATTTCTATTTATTATTCTGTAGTAATATGGTTCAGTTACGGTTCGGGTACTCGCAACTGAATGTACATAATATTTGGTTGCGTTATTGTTTTAGCTTGTTTTTTCTTCAAAATCGTTCCACATTAAGTAATCTAGTCTTGTACTTCCATTTTTTGTTTGAATATATGGATAACCAAGGCATGTTATGTCAATTTTTTTTTTAAAAGCATTGTATAATGCAAAACAGTCATTACACCAAACATATAATGTAACTACTGTACGATAGCCAGTTTAGTTTAATATAATTGTATCTCTCAAAATACTAAGTAATATAAAATTAGTTTCAATGTCTCGAATTTAGATATCATTTGTCACCGGTTTGCTATAGTTTGCTCTGTATCTTATATTTAGTTTATTTTACCAAATAAGTTATGTTGTGGATAACGGTGCTGGTTGCGTAATTACTTTGAAGCTTTTATTTAAGTCTTGGAATTAAGCATATCGCGCAATTGTTTGTTGTCCCAAATAAAATAAAATAAAATAGATATATAACTAAGCGACTCGTTCAAATTAATATGTTATATTTAATGTTACATTGTATTTTGTACATTTTCTAAGTCTGCATATTGTTAAGTTACCTAACATTTAAATAATATTATTGATGCCGGCCCCCGCCCCGAATATGAGTCGCGTCGTAGCCGTTAGTAGAGCGGCGTCCGGCGGAGAGCAACGTAAATATCGGCTAGCAATGTTGTTTGTGATACATCACGTGCAAAATTCAAAAGCGGTTCATTAATTTGGCCACGTCTTGACTGTGTGCGTTTGTCCGGTGTCGGTGTTGTTGTGAACGCCGGCCGCGCCGGTTTGCGGACGTTCGCAGAAGCGCGGCAAAAACCGCGACAATGCGCACTGGAGCCCGGCCGACTGCGCCGAGCGCCGTGCGTCGTGCGCTACCACTACGGGGAACTCATACATACGGCGACAGCAGCTCGGGGTCATTGTGGACGAACTTCTTATCTCGCTGTGTATACACCTATACACGCTACATAGTGCGAACGTTTGAGACTGAGTTTGCTTTTGCAGGTCACATGGAGGCATCGACTCCTGTTCCGACGATCCAATTCACCGTCGGTTTAGGATACTGTGTGTGGGTAGCTCGCTTACCTTTGGGCTTGTCGATGGCGAGGGCCCGGGCGAAGTGCTCGTCGACGACGGCGGCGACGTCGCCGGCGTAGTGCGTGAACACGACGCAGTTGGCGCTGACGTACTGAGCGCGCGCGCGGCCCGCGCCGGCGCCGCACTCGCCGTCCGACTCGGAGGAGCCGCCGCCGTCCGCGCTGGCGCGCCCGTGCGCCGACAGGTCCTCCTCCTTGGCGCGCAGCCGCGGCGAGTGGTGCGCGTGCGCGTGCGCGTGGGCGTGCGCGAGGTGCGCATGCGCGTGCGCGAGGTGTGCGTGCGGCGGCGAGCCCGGGGACTGCGCGCCCGACGACGCCGAGCCGGAGCTGAGCGCCGCCGCGCCGCCGTACTCGCCCGCATTACTCGCACTCTGCACGTTCAACTGCGCAAACAAAGGGAACGATTACTATTATACAGCTATTATACAGAGACTAGAGTGCAGACGTTATCAAAAAAGTTGTTCGAGTTCGCAAGTGACTACCTTTTCAGATACCACATATTTTATAGTCAGTTTTCTGTAGGTATAAAAGGTGGACCTGAAGAGTTTGTCGCCGGATAATGCTCCGAAAGGCAAACAATAAACACCAGATAACCGGACAACAAACAAAGTGGAGCTTTTAACATTCTATAAGCGACATACAAAATGACTCTACATTTTTTTATTGATCCTCTCGACTCTGTCAGTCGACGCTTAGCTGATACCGCTTAGTCGGGTAGTGAGATGTCTGTACCTTGAGCTGTCAAATGTCAATATATTAAATCATCGAAACCGTTGCATTAAAAAAAGAATTCCTCGCGCTAGAGCGTATCAAACACTAGTTACTGATACATGCCGCACATAGCTCAATAACTGTGTGCTGGTGCATGCGGGTGAGCGCGGGGGAGCGGGCGCGGCGCGGGGGAGGGGAGGGGCGAGCGGCGAGGACAGGCGCTATGTAGGCTCTCATGGAAACCCCGCACTCGCCCGCACCGAGTAGATATAAGGTTAATCGCATTAAATTATGCCGGTGGTAAGTAGGTGGTCGGTCTCAGCTAGCAGCTAGTCGTATAGCATACAGCCGTCATACGCGAACCGGCGACATGTCGACAAATCGCTTTAATTAAGATTAATTATACTCGGGCAAGGAGTGTTACGGTCGCACTGATTGTGGGATCAATTAAAAACGCTATTTTGAAGTATTAATGTTGATAAGTGAACGTTAATTAATGCGCTAGAATATGGCCGAGCGAATACCATATTATAATATCTTATGCATGCGACACATTTGGGTCCAAATGGCGATACATTTACGCGACACGCCGCATACTTAAAACTGGAGGCTAAAAACTATTACTGTACTGTCCCACGGAACCCGGTGATGAAATATGCAACGATTATTATAAGTAGGTTGTCGTAATGTGCAAAAACTATACAGTAATAGGTATTCCAGGTAAAGTTGTAACTAGTAGTACTGAGTAGGGCAAACGGTACGTGAGAACTCAATTATTGACAGGTTATTGTGAAATGGACAGAAATTGATAATATGTACGCGGTGGTACAGCGTAGGTGCGTAGGTAGCTCCAAAGACATTCATTGAATGATCCATATTTGATAATAGCTTTTGCCCGCGGCTCCTCCTCACGCCTGCGTATATAATATAGTATCCCACGGGAACACTATACTTTTTCGGGTAAAAAGTAGCTCCAGTGTTAATCCAGAACCTAAACTATATAACTATGGTAGCATACTGAATGTCATCAAAATCCATTCTGTAGTTATTGCGTGAAAGAGTCACAAATATCCGTCCATTCGTATAGATGGATGGATTGAAAATTTTTACTCTTGTGGCGTAGTATGTAAGTCTATAAGGATTATAATAATGCATGTATTATAAACGTAACTTCAATTGGGAATGTAGTCATTTAATGTCCCATCCTCACACTCTTTACAAATCCATCCATCCTCAAAAACTTTTATATCTATATTATTAATAAAGAGGAAAAGTTTGTTTGTTTGTATGTTTGTTTGTTTGCATTGAATAGGCTCCGAAACTAATGGACCGATGTTGATGAAATTTGGCACAGATGTAGAGTAGACTACGGGGAAGGACATAGGCTACTTTTTATCGCGGAAAATTTTACGGTTACTGCGAAATTTCTTTTGCGCTTTTTGTACACATTTTTATGACGATTATATTGTGAATAGAGGAGTATGAAATTTGGCTCTGTGTTAAAGTTTAGGTATATGAAGGAGGAGTGAACTTCACTAATATATTTTTTATAATGATGCTTCAAAAATACATTAATTTAAGAATAATAAAGTTCCACGCTCTACCCCAGATTAATAACTCACACGAGGTACTTATACCAAAGCTCACTACCGTGCAATTGATACAATTTTGTCACACATTGACGTTTGTCAATATATCTTTCACATTGAAGACAACATTTAGGTACATTTTTATTTCGTATCTAAAAGGCAAAAGAACTCTTATAAATTTACAATTTACCTAAGGCCGAATTTCGACTAGTGACAACTTAATAAATTAAATCTATATGACGCTTATTGCTCGTCGTAATACGTCTGTGAGAGCTGCGAGAGCTCCTACATACACGGGCCGGACCGGACCGGAGCGAGCAGCGTGTATGATGGAGGAGATTAAGTTTTATGGCGGCAGATTAACATTTAAACGGCGCAGTGGTGCACCGTATACACTGTACAGACTACAGACCCGCCAGACGAGACGTGGCCGGAACACGACCACTTTCGTTTCGTCCAGCGTTTGATGACTGTTAAATGTTAATGATGCTTTACTTATCTATTGCATGTATTCATGTCGTCGAGCCCTAAATGATATACTGTTATTAAATCTAAACGCAAACAAAATGATTAAATTCGACCAAGTTTCTAAGGACCTGTTCCACAATCGTCAAATAAGTGTCGAATAGAAAAAATAAGTGTCGAATAAAAATTATTCGGAAGTTTTGCCGCTGCTTACTTTATTTAGAGCATCAGAAACAAAACATGCAAGTGTAAGCTATCTGACACTGAATGTGTTTATTGTATTTCCTTATAGCACGGTAAATAATTTATTTTATTTTGCCATATGTATACAATATAATAAGTGATATTTAAACAACATGGTACCATGGTGTCTACTCTCTTTGTTTACGCTTAGATTATACGAGATTAGAATGGAGGAGTATAACTGAAAGTTGAAGATTTGGAGGAATCACTTCTCTACTAGCGTTTCATATACATATAGGTGGTATATAACAGCCTACGTGATTTAGTGGTTAGAGCATTGGCTCTCGACTCGGAGGTCGCGGGTTAGATTCTTGCATTGGAGCAACAAAAAAATGTTGTTTCCAAGTTTGGTTAGGACAATGCAGGCTGATCACCTGATTGTCTGACAAGAAAGATAACCCATGCGTCGGACGGGCATGTAAAAAGTCGGACCTGCGCCTCATTTCTCGTCAGTCATGTCGGTTATCCGTCCCACTGGATTATGAGTGTAAAGGAAGAGAGAGTGCTCTTGTGTACTGCGCACACATTTGCCACTATAAAATTACTCCTGCGTAACTGGCCTGGTTTCAATGAAACCGGCCACCGTCACCGAGATCGGTGTGGAAGTTAGTTATTATTATAGGTGGGTACGAGGGTAATACAATATGTATGATAGTGTCTGGATCATATCTGTGCTGAATGAAACATTGTCACACACAATGCAGTAGCTCGTTTTTATCGGCCGCTAGTTCGATGTCGTGTGGAATATGAGCCGCGGGGCGCTCGGCTTTAGCTCGGACGATTGATTAGCGCATTTTAATGAACCGGTCGCATGGGAACGTGTCGCCGCCATCGCTCGCAGGGAGAGGGTTATCGTTGCACTTCTGCAGACAACGCGCTCAGCGCTACCGACCTCACCGACCGCCATCATGGTCAACTGACGTTCCAGTAACTACGTGAGGAAGTCTCAATGTGAGGAAGCTTAAGCTGTAACGATTAGTCCATCACAATAACCTAAGGATTAACACTAAGTACTGAAGCTAGGGTCTCTACATAATGCTAGAGTTCCATGAGTTAACCACACTGGGCCATTGCAAGAGCATAAAGGTCTCCCAGCTCCGTAATTAACATCGAGCAGAACGTCTCTAAAGAGCGATACTAAATAAAACATCTGTAAATCTTTGATTTTCGAGCGTCCACCGTCGATTACATTATCGCCCATCGAGATCAGGCGGAATGTGACCCGCGGGCCGCGATAGTCAGCGATTTATGCTGGTTTTTGCTTTGGGTCGCGTCTGCTTTCCAATGTTGTTCTAATAATTTCAATTGCTAGCATATACCCTTCTGATATAGAATTCCTAGACAACAGTGAAAAAGCATTATGAATGAATGTCACGTGAGATTGAGTATCACGGTAAAATCATTAAAATTTACATTGCAGATATGAGAAACACAGTTGTAATTTTGTTCTGCTTCTTAAGTCTTAACTAAAAACAGCTAACTAGTTATAGTAGCTACCATTACGTGAACTCAGCGGGGAGCACCTGCGCATGTAACAAACATGATAACATGATGTCAATACCCGGTACATTAGCGATGCATAAATAAATCGATTCCGGCGAATCCGTGAGCGCCATATTAGCGCGCCTCATGTTCATTAACTGCCGCGGTACTGCGAAGGACAGCGGACAGCCGCGCGCGCCGCGCCGCACACGGTGTTATGTCGGTATAACACTACATATAACAATTATAGTATAGTGCAGCAGACATCATAACGGAACAGCCCACAGTGTGGAAGTACTGCAGAAGACAACGACAATCGAAGAAGCACGCAGGCAGAAAATAGACGCTTTCATTGATGTTCAAATCCTGATTCCTGAGTGAAGGTTATATTTTTTATTTTATGAAATGGACTAGGAAACGAGCAAACGGATGGCCTGGTAGTAAGTGATTACCGCCACCCTTGTCTAACCGTAACTCCTCTACTGGTAATGTGCACTTGCGTTCCTGGTCCTTTAAATCCCCAATCCCTTTTCAGATTCCGCTAAACTCGCTCACTCGGCGAAACACAACGCAAACGTTATTTCAAGCCGGTTTTCTGTGAGGTTATGGTATTTATCCGGTCGAACTGGCCCACTCATGCCAAAGCGTGACTCTTCTACGCTTATAATTGTTGTGAACATTCGAAGAGTATAAATAGCGGTCGCACACTCGCGCCTTCCTCAATTACGGCGCGCCTCGCTCTGCGTCTCTAGGCTGACGGCATTTTTTCTGCTCCTCCATATTTATACTGCATAAACATGTCCGCATACAGCAATTACCTGCTCATATTAAATACGAGGCATGGGAACGTACTGACGCGGCCGTGCCGACTCCGGAGTCGAGCCGATGTTGACAGTTACTGTTAAAGGCGATAACAAGGACTATGGACTACAGAAGGTTCATTGCATAGCAACTAGTCAACCTTTACTCCGCCAAATTAAAATACATCACGTGCTAAATCAAAAGAGCTCTACCAAATCGCTGAGCGAAGACAGGGCCAAGGTAGAAAAGTGAAGAATACCCGTGACTAGGTAGAGTCGACGAATCTGAGCTTAAAAGGTCAGTTGCAATATCGTTGCTTAGAGGTGTTCGCTGGGATCTCCACTGTTAAATCGATTTACGGACGATAATTTTACGTGATAACGTCATCATAAGCCGAACGCTTAGGCCGATCGTGCCTCCTTATCGCTTGTTCTGCGCTCTCGCTTGCACGCTCGGCTCAGGCACAACGTGACATTAGGCGGAACGTGACAGTGTTTGCGTGCAGCCAGAGTTCATCGATTATAAGTTATGGCATCAAAAAAGTATTTTTAAAGCACAAACCTACAAAATCAAAACGAACTCATTTTTTATCAATAAATATAACAAGGCTTTGTTCTATTTTTGTGAACAATTATTTGTCTGTTTTAATAACTTTTATTCCTCTTCTATCTTTTAATATAGTTACATTTTATCAACTATCTCCAGGTTTATACAAAAAAAAATACAGAAAAAAAATTAAATTATGTTCAAATCCAAAATTCCGTTGCAAAATAATATTTTGCCGTGGGAGCTTCGGCACAATTGGGGTCAGATTTACCATGGCCTCACAGAAAACCGGCATTAAAATAACGCTTACGTTGTGTTGTCAGCGAGTGAGCTTAGGGGTCGTCCATTAATCACGTGATGCCTAAAGGGGGAGGGCGGTCCGAAAAAAAATCACCAAGTATCAGCAAGGGGGGAGGGGGCATAAGGAGACATCACGTGTATTAATTTTCGAATCTACTCTATGCATACCGAAATTATTTTTGGTTGTAGATTCGTAGTGTTGTTTAAATACTTACAAAACAAAGGACTCGTATAGTTTTAATTGCTTAAATTATCCGATGAAATTGTTTTAAGTTAAAGTTTTTCTTCAAACATGACCTGCTCACTATGTAAAAAAAATACACGTGATCTTAGGTGGGGGTTAGTATAAAACCTCACCACGTATCACCAGGGGGAGGGGAGGGGTCAAAAAAGTTGTTAAAAACATCACGATTTTTTTTTACTGTTGGTTTTTATTGTCCAACAGCCTTATAACTTTGCAATAACTCAGGAAAATAATTAGGACTCAGTTTTTTTTTTTTTCTCCGTTTCGCGTCGTTGTTACCCGTTTACTAATTGTCCGCATCATGATTTGTTCTCTTTTATTACTTTTTCTGCTATTTCTCTTGCCATATCAATTAGTATATTTCTGTGTTTTCTATTTGCCATTATTTCTTTTATTGTATCTATATTTATGTTAAGGTTCATCTTATGTTCAGCTTCTTGTCTTTTTATTTCATGTTTTGGACACTCACATAGGCAGTGTTCTACTGTTTTGATTGACGTGTTGTCACAATTGCAGGTGTTATCTTCTTTTATTTTGAAACGATGTAAGTATTCGCCAAACCCACCGTGGCCTGTGAGGATTTGCGCCATAAGGTTGTCTTTGGGGATTTCTTTTATTATTTTGTGGGCTTGACGAACATTATTGAAGAAGTAGAATATGTTTTTGTTTTTTCGTTTTTCTTCGTATAGCTGTTGGTATTTTTCTATTGTTCTTCTTCGTAATTGATATTTAGCTGCACTTATCGGTACTGCTTCATATGATGTGGCTGTTTTGGACTTTGTGGCCTCTTTGGCTAGTGTGTCTGCTCTCTCGTTGCCTTCTAGACCTTTGTGGGCTTTAATCCAAAACCAGTTGATCGTTGCCATATTTTCCCTTATGTGGTTTCTGATGGCGACGACAACTGGGTTTATACTGTTGGGGTCAGATAGTGTTTGGAGTGCTAATCTAGAGTCAGATAATATATTAGCGGATCTTTTTGCTGTTGGTTTTTGTTCTGTGATCATTTTTACGGCTCTCCATATGGCCACTAGTTCAGCCTGATACACTGAGCAGTACCCTAGTTTCAGTTTGCTCGTCTTTGTTTCCTGGCCTCTTTCCCACCAACTGACCGCAGCTCCCATCCGACCCTCCAGCTTACTTCCATCGGTGTAGATAGTGGGTATGTCATTGTTTATATGTTTGAGGTCTTCTTCTTCTGAGACTAGCTGGAATGGCATAGTGTCTCGCTCTGCCGCGTGAGGTAGGTCAAATGGGTAGGCTCTCAATTCTAGTCTACGATCTGGGTATTCTTCTATTGGTTTGCCTCTTTTTATCCTATACAGCGCTGCACTCTTCTTGATCCTGAGGTGCAGCGGTATGGTGCCGCTGAGTAGGGTGCTATCCATCAGGGAGGTAGTCTTGTGGGCTTTTGCCATTTTGATGGTAAATTGGCGGTTCATTCTGACGATCTTCTCCCTGATGTATTTCCTTTTTAATGCTGGCTCCCACACACTTGCCGCATACAGGATAGTGAGTTCTACTACAGCGCTGTATAGGGTTCTGACGATTTCTCCATTGAGACCCCATGTTGCTCTTACCGCAGTTGTTAGTTTTCTATGTATGTTTATCGCCTTTTTGTTTATTTCCTCGACATGTTCTTTAAAGGTTAGCTTGCTGTCTATTGTAATTCCTAGTAGTTTCAGACTATTTGAGTATTTTAGAGGGGTATTGCAGAACTCCAATTTGGGCTTGTCAAACTTTAGCTTGTTCGTAATGATAATGGTTTGTGTTTTATGTGCCGCAAATCTGTCTGTTCTCTCTTCCCCATCTTTCCACTGTTTTTAGGGAATTGTTTGCTGATTCTTCCACTTCTGTACTGTTTTTTCCTGCAGCTATTATCAATAGATCATCCGCAAAGGGATCGTCCATTAATCACGTGATGCCTAAAGGGGGAGGGGGGGGGGGGTCCGAAAAAAAATCACCAAGTATCACCAAGGGGAGGAGGGGGTACAAGGAGACATCACGTGTATTAATTTTCGAATCTAGTCTATGCATGCCGAAATTATTATCGGTTGTAAATTCGTAGTGTTGTTTAAATACTTACATGACAAATGACTCGTATAGTTTTTAATTGCTTAAATTATTCGATTAAATTGTTTTTTTAGTTAAAGTTTTTCTTCAAACATGACCTGCTTACTATGTAAAAAAAATACACGTGATCTTAGGTGGGGGAGGGGGGGTAGTATAAAACCCACGTATCACCAGGGGGAGGGGAGGGCTCTAAAAAGTTGTTAAAAACATCACGTGATTAATGCACGGCCCCAAAGGCCTGAATGTGTGCGTCCAGTTGTTCTGATTCTTCTAGGAGGGGGTCCATTAGGATGTTCCACATAAGTGGTCCCCCTACCGATCCTTGAATGCAACCCTTTTCAGCATTTCTTTCAGTGGTGTATCCTGCGTATGTTAGTTTGATCTTTCGTTGTGATAGGTAGTCAAAGAAGGTTATTTTTAGATGTTTGTTGATATTTTTCCTGTGAAGTTGTTGCTTGATTTTGGGCCACCAGGCGTTGTCAAATGCCCCCTCTATATCTAACGATACCACAGCGACTATTTTCTTTTTTCGAACTTCATGTCGTATTTTTTCGGTGGCATCGTAGAGGGCATCCTCCGTGCTGCGCTGGGGCATGAACCCGTACTGTCTTGGATTTAATTTCCTTTCTTGTCCTAGGCTCCAGAGCAGTCTGCACAGGATTTTCTCCAGTACCTTTCCCATAATCGGTAGGAGGCCTATGGGTCGGTATGACTTCGGGGCTGTGTAACTCTCCTTTCCCGGTTTTCTCAGTACTACAATGGTAGCTCTTTTCCATCTGTTTGGGAAACATCCGACTCTTAGGCAGGCATTAAAAAGTGCTACTAACGCCCCAGGATCCGCTTTGTACGCCATTTCGCAGATATCGGATGTTAATCCGTCTTCGCCAGGTGCTTTTTTAGGGTTTAAGTCTTTAAATGTCATGTCAATCTCGGTACTAGTTATTTTTGTTAAGTCAGTCATGTCGTTTGGGTCTGTTAGGGCAAAGGGCAGAATATTTAGACTTTCTTATTTCATTAATTATAATTAATATTAAACACTGAGTGAATGTCTAGTTGCTAACATAGAATTATAACGTAATACATAAGTTGCTAACTGACGAACGCCATGTATCAACATAATATTTTCTTTTTGTAACTTTCTGTTTCTCATGTAAGTGACCTGTAAGTCTTAGTGAGAATAAAGATCTTTAAACCTAAACCTGTTCCGTCGAGTTCAGCTTCAATATTGTTTGTTTCTTCTCGGATAAGTCTGTGTTGTGTTGTGTCTTCTTTGTCGTTGTCTGTTGGGTAAAATGTTGATGCGAGTAGTTCAGCCGATTCTTTAGGGTCAAGGTCATTGTCATTGGTCGTCATGTCTTTTGCTTGTTTGTTTCAGTACACGGTATATCTTGTCCCACATTGACTCCTTCTCCTGAGTGGTACAGAAGGTTTTGGATACTTTCTTTATATCTTTCCAGGGACTCGAGATAACTTCTTACTACTTGTTCTTTTCTATTTGAGTTTGCTTTTTGATCTTTCTTCTTAGTCGTTTTGTTTCTTTCTTCTGTTCTTCTAGTTCTTTTGTCCACCAATTTATTTTCTTTGTGCTTTTAGGTGTTATCAATGGGATTGTTTTTTCACAGGCTTTTATTATTGTTTCAGTGTATCTGTCAGTCATGTCGTTTGTGTCTTCTTTGTTTGTAAGTAAGTCTATGTTTTGGTTTGTTATGTCATTGTCCTTCAGTTCCCTGATGAATTCTTCTTTAAATTGCGTTATATTTTATGTGTTATATTTTCGTGTGGTTGTTATGTTTGTTCTGTGGTCTTGGTCTCTTTTCTCTGTTCTAATTGTAAATGTTATTGCTCTATGGTCTGATGTCAGGATTAGATAAGGGTCAACTTTCCAATCAGTTATCATGCCTAACATATTGGTGCTGCAGAAAGTAATGTCCACTATGCTGGTATGTGGGGTGTTTCTTCTGATGGTATAGTATAGATGGTATACATCACGTGATTAATGGACGGTCCCTTAGGGAACATAACTATACTATGTGACATATTTAGGGGGGTCTTCAAAGTACTACGCTTTATCACAGGGCTAAAGTTTTCACGTAGTCAACATCAACATTGAAATATAAATAATAATTAATTATAAGCAGGTATACTAAAACAATAATAATAATAATAATAATAATCATAAGAAAATTGAACTAATGATAACTAATATAGTGACTGATATTATGTCTTTATGATTTGAGTATTATGTGGACAGTTTTTATGTTTTTTGTAAAGATCAGTGGTTGTAAGAATTGATAGTCTTTAAAAAAAATTGCACGCCACTAAAAGGCAAAATAAGAAGGATCTAATGTACCCAAACTGTAACACCATATTGTACCTTATTTAAGCAAATAAATGTTTTATTTTTCTATTTCTATCTTCTAGGTAAATCACGTGCGACGGCCATTAATACTACGTGAAAAGGACCCGGGAAGGGGGGGGGGGGGTTGGGTTAGGTTAGTAGTTAAGTTATGGGTTCCCTTACCTGAGGGGTTGGGGATTTTGAGGACTAGGAACGGAATTGCGCAAACACCTGTGTCCAGAGGAGTTACAAGTATAACTCCTCCGGTGTTGCGAGTGTGGCGCGGCGGTAATCGCTTACCATCAGGCGATCCGTTTGCTCGTTTCCTGGTCCATTTCATTTAAGAAAAACACCACTTGCAGGTGCAATACTATAAGTATTACAATTATCTACCTTATAGGGATAAAATTAAATCAATGGATATAAGAAGTGGTAATTTATTTCAATATTCTGTGATATTTAAATAAATTACTAATCAATTGACGATATGTAGCGCTACTTATTTACTGGCCGGAGTTCCGTATCAATATAATGTCTATTGACGCTATTACTATCACCACGCTTTTGAGTTCATTTGCCCTCTCATATAAAATTGACAATTTATCGCCTTCCGTATACCGGAACATGGTATATTATATTACGTTAAAACACGATTAGGTTGTATGTTAATGCCTTATTAACATTATTGTAATAATTTGAAATAAAATACACGTGAAAGATAAAGTAAGCGAGATAACCGGGTTATGTTTTATGTTATTCTCTTGTGCGCTAAGCCGCCGCGCCGAGCCGATAGCGACAAGCGATTGGAGAGCTGATAATTAAAAAAAAAACTTTACTTTTTGAAAGGACTAGGAATTATTTAGGCATAGTCAAAATTTTTGTTTAAAGTTGGTATTTTAAATACACTTCATGATGGCTACCACCAGGTCGGGAATAAGCCGGGCGAGAAGAACCGGTGTAAAAAGGCCTAGAGCGGCCGGTCGCACTGGAAATTTATGGGGGAGGCCTACGTCCTGCAGTGGACGTCACCAGGCTGAAACGACGATGACTAAAATTACATACCATGAGTACAATAGTATATAGAAGTAACCACCAATGTGGTGCTATCAAGCCAGCTTTACATAATACAGCTTCATAAAAGCCTTTACTTCTTAGGCACCTAATAAGATGTGACGGCGGTCGGTGAGCTCGCCCGATGACGTCAGACGTGGTGTTCCGATACCTAAACTTGTACACAAGGTGCGCCCCGATTTACTTTAAATATTCAAATAAAATTAATAATAAAACCTGTAAAATATATTTTAATTAATTCAGTAAATTAATCTAGCGACGATAAGATATAAAAGTAAAAGTATAAAACTACCTTCTACATTTAAATTTAATAGTGTCGGTCGCTTAAAATATACGAAATAAAAATTACAATATCGCGACGGACAGACATTTGAACAATTTACTGTAGTCAGTACTGTTAGTGATTGCAATTGTCTCGTGCGAACTAAGCTGGAAGCTGGTGACCACAGTGTAAGCTGCCGCTTCCAGATCCACCACCACCACCACAGTGTGGACGTACCTACACATCCACCTAAGAAACTCTTTTATATTTATTGACTTTGGCTTTAATGTGAAAACATTCAAATATACCCGAATCCATACAAAATTCTAAGTCTATAAACATAAAAAAAAAAAAAAGACTTAAAGATTACTACTTAGATCTTTCAATTATTTTTTTTTTCTATTTAATTATATTTTTCAAACAATATTTTCTTATATATAATATTATGTATGTTATTGTCATATTGTTTATTTATTACTATTTTATGTAAGTATAATGTAAAAATCTTTTGCTTTTTAATACTATACCTACCGCTACTTTTTTCCCTTTGTTAATTTCATTGTCAATTATTTTCCCTTTGTTATTATTATTATTATTATATTATATTAAAATGGTTACCTGTAAGAAACTGCTTCAGCAGTAATTTAAGGCCGCCAATTTGGAATTTCTTTTAATATTAATTTTTTTTTTGTTTGTGTTCAAATAAATAATTTTTATTTGTTTATTTATTTTATTTATTTACTGTTGTAAGCATTAAGACTGCCTTTTTGTACAGTTTCTTTATTAAATTATTGTTATGTGTGTGTGTGTGTGTGTATTTTTTGCAAATAAAGAGGTTTCTATTTTATAGATAATACTTCCATAATTATTATGCAATTTAAATTCACGACTTAGCTTATTGATATTCATTAACCATTTAATTGAGTGCAATCATTTTAAGGGCGATCTAGGGGTTTTAAAAGCAGCCGATTGAACTAAAATATGGCTTCGACCAACACCGACTGTTAATATACCTTCAACACAATGTTGGAGGAAGAGTGGGTCGTGTGACGTCACACGTGCGCCGAACTCAGCACGCGCGGTTCGCACCTCCAACACGATCATAAAATATCACATTTTATGAATCTGTCTCGTTTTGTTGTCTTTTATTAACTTAACGAGCAAATAAAATCTCACTTAAAATAATATAATTATTCGATGTACCTAAGTAAGTAGCAATTTGTTCCGTGAGATTGTCGGTGCTAAATATTATGTTTGTGCTCGTCTCGTCGCGTCGTAACTCCTGTTTTTAATTAATTATACGACTTAAAATTATTACACCCGTTAACTACTGCTGTTTATCACTTTTTAACTGATTGATAAATTATAAGACGTAGTAGTTGATAGGCACTGCCGTAAACGTAAAGATCAACTGTCATAGAATATGAGTACTTCATTAATAATTAAGTTAAACAAGATTGTGCAGATATTAAACGAATTTTATAAAATTCTACTAACGATCTAAATGTAGTAAGTTAGAATATCTGTGCTTTTAAGTCTATACTGCACTAATACACAGCGCTACCATTACGACGCAAGATTACTCCGGGCTACGTCACGCTACAGTACTCTACGTCACGCTACAGTACACTACGTCACGCTACAGTACGCTACGGTGTGCTACGATGCGCTACGGTGCGCTACTACACGCTACCGTGCACTACGACGCGCTACACTGCGCTCCGCGACGTTGTCGTAGCGTAATGAAGAGTTATGTGGAGTAACTACTACACACAATGCGATGCACTTTGGTGACGTGTGGGTAGTGGGGACTCACCTAATCTTGCTGCAACTCAGGTGCGCGGTGGTGTTGTGTGCGGTGTAATATATAATATAGGTGTATGTGTGAGGTAGTAGGTAGTTAAGTAGTAGGTAGTTAGGTAGTAGGAAGTAGGTACTCACCCGGTCGTACTGGAAGTGCGGCGCGTGGTGGAAGGAGCGCGCGGCGCCGCGGCCGTACAGGTACGGGTAGTACGCGCCGTACATCACCTCGGGGCAGCTCACCGCCATCCCGCCCGCCGCCGCGCGCGCCCCATCGCCCTAGCCCGCCCCCGCCCGCGCCCCGCCCGCGCCCCACCTGCACAGACCAACGTAGTGCTGAATACGTCTACATTACTACAAACTATAAACAGCACAACTGTCTCAAACAGTTAAGAAATCGGGGGAAATCATGCGTGCCTGAGAAAATTAAACTTGTATGGTACTGACTAACTAAATAAAGGTGCCCTCATCCGCACCACATCAGTTGGGACGGGATGTGATCATGCTCATAGTAAGTAAATGTACAGTAGCCGCGGCTCTATGACCGTGAACCTCCGCGGCTGAACGTGGATAGCGCTCGTGAGTTTTCACGCGTTAATTTGTAGGGTCATCACAAGTTTGCAGTGAGTTCACATTGCTAAGGAGCCGCCATCTTACCGCTCTACCTGTGTCACGTCGGCCACCCACGGCCCGCTCCCGTGCGTGATACTCACGTCGACACGCCGTTCGTCGTATCGAAGTAATTAAAATATATCCCTCGTTAATATTACCCGGCCGGCCCGGAGCACCTCCCCCCTCCCCCGGCTCATTATACATTAGTTTTTACTTCCCTACCAATTAACCGGCTTAGATATCAATTTATCACTTGTAAGAAGTTCGATGACAATGTTACAAAAACTAATTTAAAGGCGAATTATTTTTTATTACGTTCGTGATGGGCACACGGGCACATAGCTAGTGGCTGCCGTATAATTTTACTAGAGTCTAAACAAGTAGACAGTAGATGGTATTGAATGTACCATAAATAACATCATTCAGAAATAGAAGTACATACATAAGCTTTTTGAAAATAAATACAAACTTGGAAGATACAGCACAATTCAGAATCAAGATAGAACTAAAAATAATAAAAAAGAACTTTAATTTATTACTTGAAGAGATTTATAAAGTTTTAGGGTCATTTGCAAATTCACATAAACTTTACACGTGCTCATAAACAATATAGGTATTTGGTATAGATTCGTTTTTGTTTCATTGAGTTATAGCTAGTGCCTACCTGTCTAGTGACCACCGCTTAGCGTTGGTAGGTGATAAATGTATGTTAGAAGATACATATTTTAATGAATACTTAATACTAACTTCTGCCCGAGGCTCCGCTCGCGCAACTAAAGTATCCCACGGGAACACTACTTTTTGGGTATAAAAATATTTAAATCAGAGACTGAACTACTACCATTGAAATTTGGTAAGGTAGTAGTTAAGGTCCTGGATTAACACATAGGCTACTTTTATCCCGAAAAAGTACATTGTTCCCGTGGGATACTGTATTTACGCGGGTGGAGCCGCGGGTAAAAGCTAGCACCTACTTATAGCTACTAGCTAGGCACAAACGTCCGCCATGATGCATATGATGCATTGGTCGCGGTAATGGTCTACTGTAGCCGCTGCAGTCCGGTCAGAGTTGTTTTACCTCTCAGGCTCGGACAAGACCTCCATGCCGATGTCAAATGGATCACTCTCATACAACTCCGAGGTAAAATAACTCTTACCGGACTATATAGTAGACTTGTGTGGGGAGGGCTGCCTACAACAGGCATACAGGTCAGTAGGAGCCAGACAGAGGAGCATCAGCACCGGCGTACCTCCCACGAGTCAGGACCGTTACCAGTGCCGAGCACTTGCAGAGGACAGTAGTACGAGTAGATCACACAAACCAGTCACTGTCACAAAAACCGCGACGCTATTAGAATAGGTGGTAGGTAATTGATGTCAACATGTCAGCCACACATTGTAGAAAAAACGTTGTGTTTAGCCTCAAATATGTACGGCCGCCGACAAGCCGGTGTAACACTTTTGAACCTTATGCCTCAGTATTATAATGTCGACAAATGGTACCTACACCGAGTCAGACCTACTTACTATCATCTTAACGATTCATAACATTTACCAAATATGCATGTCGGGCCCTCAGCCCCCAGGTATTCCACAAGGCCGAAATATTCCAACACTCAGCAGCTGATTAGTTGTCGGTCGGCAGTCGACACGATAAGGCGATAAGGTTTACGAGCTAGTACGGGGCAGGCGGCGCGCGGCGGGCAGTAGGTAGGCGCTGCTGTTATCTACATTTCATATTCACATCGAGCATATAAATTTTACTTAACGCGTGTGTTCTTTAATTACCTATTTTATTTGAGGCTTTAGTCGCTAACTACTCTGTGAAGTTGTAATTTATAAATGGAAGACAGCTGTTTCCTACAAATTCCGCGGCGAACATTTAATGTATCTACGTAGTGGGTACACTCTGCTCCACATTTCCAAAATAAAAAATATGTGTATGTAGAGCACAATCAATAACCGCATTATTTTACAAATATGAAGGAGTTTTTATAGAAAACATAATAGTATAATAATAATGTGAATGAGTATCTTAATTGATAAAAGAAGATCCGGTACGGCGACATTCTAGTGTAATTTAAATTTAACAAATTAGTTGTGCTTCAATCTTCATAATTATAATCAGAAATGAATGTTATTACAATAATGAATGAACTAGATAATTCCAACACGCTTCGGGCCCATATGGTGTCCTACATCCTAAATCCTCACCTCATAATCGTCATAATCCCGCCTTTATCCTCCTTTCTAAATAACAAATGAGAGTTGAGAGTGTAGTGGTGACGGGGCCAGGAATTAGACACACACTACAAATACTTGAAAAGTCAAAGAGATCATTCACGCTAGTTACAACTTTAGGCCTAAATTTCAAAGTGCCGAGAAAAAAATATAGTAGGTATGTAGGGGAAAGTAGGTGTAATCTGAAAATTTTGTGCTATGACAACAAATCTCTAAAGCAAACTAATTAAATAAAAGGTACAATATTACAATAAAAAGCGTCGTAGGCTATGTCCAAAACTGTTAACTATACAAAGGCAGTTAAATGTAAGATGACAGTTCATTAAGATATCGTGCAGTAGGTATTATTATAAGACGTTATACTATTGTATAACGTTTGGCGGATAATAAAGACACCAATGGTTTTTGGGCAACAACTAGAGACAGGCTAGAGTAGTACCTAGGGGCAGGTTTGTGCGCCGTCCACAAAGCTGTACAGCTGATGCCACCACCTTACGCATGTCCACGTAACTCGTCCAACATATCACGCCGTATTCAAATCGGACCGGTTTCGAGAGGTGTCGGATTACGGCGGACTTAAAACTTAAATGTCACTTTATACCTATATCCGAACATTACATCAGTGTAGGAGGAGTACCCGGCATTACAATTGCACCTTGTAATGATCCCGTCCGCTCGGCGCTCAGTCGAATCTATAACGTTACATTACACGGGAATGCTCCAGATGAGGGAGCACCTTTATAATATTAATCCTACTACTTCTACAAATGTGAAAGTTCATGAGGATGGACGGATAGATGTTTGTAACTCTTTCACACAAATATAGAACAGACTTTGATAAATTTTACCGTCCAGTATTTCTTGTGTGAAAGAGTAACGTCCATCTACCATCACATACTTTCACATTTACAATAGCACTTAGTAGGATTTGCTGTTATTTGCTGATAGTTATAATACTTAGGTATAGTGATTAGATACTTGGAGTGGGCACACCGCACAATGCACATTGCACATCTCACACACCAACAAAAGCCGCCGGCGTTTAACCAATTATTAAGATTGATCATTGTACCCAATTTGTAACTTCACACTTACCTACCTATATTGCTAGATATCTACAATAATAATATTAATAAAAGAGGAAAACTTTGTTTGTATGTTTGTTTGTTTGTTTGTTTGTAATGAATAGGCTCAAAAAGTACTGGACCGATTTCAAAAATTCTTTCACCATTCGAAAGCTACATTATCCACGAGTAACATAGGCTAAATTTTATTTTGGAAAAAAATAGGGTTCCGTAAGATATTTGGGTTTTTCGGACACAAGGTGTAAAAAATCAACCAGAAAAGTTACTTATTTTGCGTACGCTGCCTAAACTATAAAAGATAGAACCATAATATAATGTTCTAATTAATTGTAGATCTTATAAATATCTACAAAAAAGTCCGCGACACACTATACCTATAAGATTTTTTTTTAGAAATATTGAATTTTTTTTGGACTACATTTAAACGCGTTTATTTTACTCATGCTATTAATCCTTATCAAAATAAATTATTTCATCACTAAGTACAGTTTATTTAGATAATATCTGGTCTTTGAATGATTAAAATTGGACGTTTGGGTTTGAAGTTATGGCGAAATTAAAATATTACGATTTTTGCTGCACGGCCCGTTGCGAAGTGGGTGACATTCTGTAGTATTAGTATCAGTATTGTACCCGTGCGAAGCCGGGGCGGGTCGCTAGCACTAAATATAATAACAATGAGCTATAGTTTATTGGACTCAAAATAATTTTACAATATTTTATTCACCAAAAATTAGAAAAATTATAAGAAATCTGGAAAAATATTTTTTTGTGAGTCAGAGTTCAGATTAAAAATATATATATATATATATATATATATATATATATATATATATATATATATATATATATATATTCGATTTTCGACCGGCGACCACTAATAATAATCTATTTTACTGAGCCGCCATTGACGATCGCGCGCCCGTGCTCCGCGACATCTGACTGTACCGCGCTACCGACGGGACTGTAACACGGTGCTGGCTGCTAAGTCTACCATCAGCTGTACCTACAGTGTACAGTGTAAGCGATATCGATCAAGTGTGCCTTGTGGTGACACTTCATACCGTCTTATTAGATCTCGGACCTCAAAACTAGCGACTCTAAAAATATCAAACTTATCTATACATATAAAATCCTTTGTCCTGAATGACTGACGGATCAACGCACAGCCTAAACCGCTGATCGTAGAGACCTGAAACTTGCAGGGCTTGCTCTTTGTAATGCGTAGGGATCCGATAAGAAGGGATTTTTCGAAATTCGACTCCTAAGGGGGTGAAAAGGGGGAAAACAGTTTGTATGGGGCAACGTGATTCCTTGGTCCAATCTACTTCATATTTTGCACAAACATTATGTTACAGAATTGATGGAATTCGTGTATCATATTTTATTGAAATTCGTCCCCTAACGGGAATAAAAAGGGAAAGAAAGTTGTTTGGGAGCGATTTGCTTTAAAGTTGATATAAATACTCCTTTGTGCTTTTGATTTAAAGCTCCCACTCACAAGCGATCGATCGATTTAGTCTTTACAATTTAAACATTTACTGGATTCGTAGTTGCAAGTAAATTGGTTTAGATAAAAATTAAATATAGTCTGAGATACTAGGACCACCTTACTATACTTTTTATATGAAACTCGTATATATACGCGTAAATTTTGTTCCAACTTTTGACCCCCACCGCAAAAACTAGCTGGTAGATCTTACACTAATCATTTTGTGAAATAGTTTGTCGTTAGCAATTTACTTTCAAATACGAATTAATTTCCAATTTGATCGAAGCAATCGATAGCCCGTTTGTGGAGCTTTATTTTTATTTTGACATAATATATTGTCATCATGTTGAAAAATAAATCTGACAAGAATTCGAAATTTAAATATTTGATGAAACTAGGGACTTGAAACCTAGGCACCTAAATATTTGCGATTGCTGCATTAATGATATTCATACTACAATTTCAGATGATTTCAGTAGAATATTTTGAGTGTAGGTATAATTAAATTTATTTCTCTTTTGTTGTTATATGTAATATTTAATTTATTTGTGCTTGATTTATCAGTGTTTAATACATAGGTTTTTAGTTTTCTACCCAAAACAATGACTTTTAAGATTTTCTTAAAAGATTTTTGATCTGTACGTTTGTGCGCGCTAATCTCAGAAACTTCGGAACGGATTTTTATAAAATTTGTTACCGTAGTACTTTAGCCCTTGGATAAACACATAGGACTCGCTTTTTATCGCGGAAAATTTTTGGGTTCAACCTACGGGTTCCACGCGAATAGGAATTATTAGGATAGCTCTGCTTATAATTTTGTGTAGGTAGGTATTTAAATTCAATCGGTTCATATCTACAAAAAGTTATATCAATCTAAAAAATAACGGAGTATAAAATGCTATAAAATAACCAGATATTAAAACTTTACCTACGTTAATCCTAATCATTAATGTGTATGATTATAATATGAGGAATAAGTGAGACGCTGGCTTCGTGGTCGTACTGCTAACTCATCTCTCTCTCAAACTCTGTCGTGGTCCCTAGTCCCAACTAGGATGGGCGATCATAATCCAAATTATTTTTATTAAGTTCAAAGTCCACAACGTCTTCCCATTCAAAAGATTTTCGAAATCGTTAAAATACTAATTATTGGCTACAAAGAAATCCTTACTTAATATTATACCTAAATGCGAAAGTTTGTATGTACATAATAATATGTTTAGTTTTTCATGCAATAAAGTAAAGTAAAGAAAACACGTAAAGAATTTTGATGATTGAATCAGGACTCAGGTATGGTAGTAGGTTAAGTATAATTAACACAGAATACTTTTTGCAGCTTATTAAATTTATGGTACAGTTCTCGGTAGATTTCTTGAGTGTACCTACGAAGTCGCAGGAAACATTCAAATAAAATACAACTGATACGGCTGTGCAGTGCCTACACCATTATGTATTCAATTTTGGTATTGGTATTTTCCCGAACAAGCTTTCCCTCTGACGCAAGCGAAGCTGCGGGCAAAAGCTAGTTTTATATAGGTAGGTACGCACAATTTCTACCTTTTTTAAGAGAAACCCACGACAAATGTTATGGCCAGGTACTTACTTCCGTTACATAGGTACCTACTCGTAGAACTTCCTTAGTAGGAACACTACTCTACTCACTCTACTCTGTTCAAACCAAATTAGAAAGTTCGACCGAATTAATGTGTCATTACAGTGGCGAAGGGTTCCTATAACTCCATTCCTATCGGCTTCCCTTGTCACTTACCTTTTGCAAATCTTCATAGAAATCCCTACCTATTATACAGGCTCCGGCTTCCCTATCAAGGAGAAGTAGCCTTCGCCACTGTGTCATTATCCGCTCAATGTTAAGTTCACCTTAGACACTGGGCATTAGACCTCAGTCTAATGCCCAGTGTCTAAGGTGAACTTGTCGGTAGTTTATATATTATGTCACCGTAAAATTGTAAAAACCGTTAGATTGTAAAATAGCTAACGAGATTATAAAAATATGTCCAAAAATATTCATAACTATATATGTATTTATAATTTAGCGCAAAATAATGTGTTAAATTATAGGCAGCTTATTCGCGTCGGAAGTCTATCAACATTTTACAATTTCACTAGTTTTATTACAATCTAACGGTTTATACAATTTTACGGTGACATATATTCATTAGCATTTAGCGCAATTGGTTCGTTAACGCGTTTCTGAACAAAAATGTGACAATATTATAATTATTATAAACAAATTTTAATGCAGTTGATGATTTAACTTAACTGATGACTATTCTACTAAAAGATGGCTCTGATACGGAAAAGAAAAAACTTTACCTATAATTTATATATTTAAATAAATTATTATATTATATATTATTATTTATTTATACTTCTTGCACAACAATAGTTACATAGGCGGACTTAATGCCCTATGGCATTATCTTCCAGTCAACCTTTAGGCGTACAGGAGCAAAATTGTACAGGTGCTAATAGTGATCAAAATTAAAAGTAAGAGAGTAGGTATAAAATGTAAAAAAAGAAAAGAAAGCAAGTCAATAATCTACTTCTAAATCTACTAGGTACCAAATATTATGTACTTAAAACTCATACATAAAGTATATTCATCTATTTGTGTATTATATACATATATATATATATATATATATATATATATATATATATATATATATATATATATATATATATATAAGTAACAAATATAAATAAAATACCAACCATATTATATTATAAATATAAATACCACATATATAAATAATAATAATAATATAATAAACTAAGATTCTGCCAATTGTGTCGCATAAAACTTACGGACACTACGCTTAAACGTGTCTCTGGTTTTGGACATCCTGATTTCTAGAGGAAGAGCATTCCAGAGAAGAATAGCCTGTATGTTAAAAGACGAGTGAACAATACCGGATCTATGGGAAGGGCAAAGAAAAAGTGCGTTATTAGAGGATCGGAGGATCTTATCGTGACTGCTGCAAAGATACTGGAATAAGGGAGTTAGGTATTTGGGAGTATTTGGATGGTGTAACAGTGAGTACAGCATACACAAGGCCCGTACAGAGCGGCGCTGTCGTATTGGTAACCAGTGTAGCTTACAACGATGGGCGGAAACATGATCAAATTTTCGCAAATTGAAAATAAATCTTAAACAGGAATTGAGAAGGTGATCAAGTTTATTAAGTTTGTCGGCATTGAGATCGAAATAGCACACATCACCATAGTCTATGATGGGAAAAATTTAGTGACTGGATGAGCAATGTCTTGACCGGTAGAGGAAGCAAAATTTTTAATACGGTAGAGGGACCGCAAGATGCCAATGACCTTACAAGAAACATTAATTGTAATATGAGTTTGCCAAGTAAGATTCGAATCGATGTGCAAACCAAGATCCTTAACGCTTGAACTAAAAGGAATAACAGAGCCGTTATAAATGACGGGTGGAAGGGTTCCTAGGTCCACTTTGCTTAAGTATCTAGGACTACCCAATAAGATGGCCTGACACTCAGCGGTATTCACGGTTAGTCCAAAGTTATTACACCAATCTTTAATAGCGTTAAGATCTCGATTTACAACTTCGATGGCCGTTGATAAATATTCAAGTTCTGCCTGGCTATATAGTTGCAAGTCATCAGCATACAGATGATACGTACTGTGAAGAATTTTAGTAACGAGATTTATGAAAATTGAGAAGAGAATGGGAGAGAGAATACCGCCTTGGGGGACGCCAGAGTCAAGATATAGCCAATTGGAGGACGACTTATCAGTACGTACAGACTGCTGACTCCCTCTTAGATAGGAAGAAATCCAATTTAGTGTTTCAGACGAGATCGAAAGACAGAAGAGTGCTGCCAGTAGGATGTCATGATTGACTGATGATTAAATGCGTTCGAGAAATCTTCTATTTTTTCTTATTTCAAATAGTTTAAAGCTACATTGCGCTCCCATAGTGACTAATTTTTTTATTAAACGAGTAGGTAGGTACCTAACATTGCCAAATTTAGCAACACAAACTAACTTTATCCCCAAATTTCAAAGAGGTTCATCTAGTGACCACTAGATGTGATATCTTATTTATATAAAAGAAAGTCGTGTTAGTTACACTTTTTATAACTCAAGAATGGGTAAACTGATTTGGCTGAAAATTGGTAAGGAAGTACCTTAAAACTAGGAGAAGGACATAGGATACTTTTTATCCCGTTCCCGCGGGACTCAAAATTCGAGAACGGCTGGACCGGTTTGGCTAATTTTGGTCTTGAAATAATTGTGGATTATCAGGGAAGGTTTAAACGGTGAGAAATATTAGAAAAGGTGTAGGTTGTAGGAGTAGGTGTAGCAGTAGGTGTACTTATTTATTCATTTTAGTTCATATTTAAGACAGAACAACGTGTGTCGGGACAGCTAGTAATATAATAAAGAGAAAAAGTTTGTTTGTATTGAATAGGCTCCGAAACTACTGGACCGATTTTGATGAAATTTGACAAAGATGTAGAATACTGGGGACACGGGGAAGGACATTTGCTACTTTTTATCGCGGAAAAATGTACGGTTTCTTGGGAACTAACTTAATTGCGTGCACGAAATCGTGGGAAACATCTAGTAAATTATAATATTATTATACAGGACTGCAATTATAATCTATACTAATAGAACAGTAGAAGATAGAACGTTGGAAGCTGAAGATATTGATAAAACGTAATATGAAATGATGTCGATAATGATATTATTATGTAGGTACACAGGCGTTACTGTCAGCTCAGTGTACAGTTTATAAGCGATATCAAATGAGATACAAATAAAATAGAGTAGGTGGTGTAAAACCAAAGTAGCATAGGTAGGCCAATTGAAAACTTAGTTGTTCAAATTTATTTTACCTTCTCCCTATTCACAGAAAGCCGAAAATCCGCTTTCACGACTGCGGCTGAATGTTATGTTTCATTTTGCTTTAAATGTAAGTACCTACACACCAAATATCGGGACGTAGGTATACTTGTTAAATACAAAAAGTATATTTTTTTTTAAATATTATTTAACTTATTATAGGTAGGTAAATGCCTGCTTATTCAGATAAATCAATTAGTTTTATATTTATCTAATAGTTATACCAGATTAAAATTTATAATCATTACGATTCAGTTCATAATTGCCTGATAAATTTACCTACTAAATATAAGAACAACGGTGGCCCCAGATAGGCATCCTGGGGAACGCCAAATATTACATTGTAGGCACTCTAAAGGGCCATAATTTTTTATATAGCTTTAGATATCATAAAATAAAGTAACGTTATATTTAACAGACTTCTCAATTTTTGTACAAAATAGGAATCCATTTGAAATGTGTTTATCTATGATAAAATATGGCAAAGGCCTTTTACAGATCGGTAATAATTTTGGTCATATTAAGTACCTTAAACGATGGTTTGGTTAAGTATTCGAGTTAGTTTAATTATTATAAACAATAGGTAGCCTTACATTCATTAACTTACAGTACCGGCTAATAGCTATGTAGGTGCCTACAGGTACCTATTACCTAGGTATTCACTTAAATTTGTGTGATATTTGAGAAGCATTTCCCTCTTGCTTAGGAATTACCTATACCAATTAACAGCCTATTGTCCCGTGTTTGTGCTGTAATTTAGTTACACTCGTTAAGTACCTTGTTGCAGAGGTTACTGCAGGACTTATTAGGGCCACACTTAGAACCTTTCAAATTAATGATACCTACGTACTTCACAATCGCAGACGAGTCGCGAAACACTATGTCACGTATGGGTATCACTGTCAAACGTGGCACGGTTCACAACTGTGTTCCGGGGCAACACTGTTTGGTTCACTGTATGAGCTCCGTCGGCGAACACTGCACGGCACTCGCGTGTCGCGGGCTGCTCGGTCGGCGAGCGCAGCTCGGCGTGCGGAGGTACTGCCGGGACGAACGGCACTGCGGCCGCGCGCCGTCCCCGCCCCCGCGCCGTGCACTCCGCCGTGGCCCCACCCGCGACGCGCTATTGGCCGGTGCCGGCACGCTCGCTCGCCCCGCCCGCGCACGCTCGTTCAGTACGCTGTGTGGGCGGCGCGCGGCGAGCGACACTAGCGTCAAACCGCTCCCATGAGGCTCCTGTAATTGTTTGATCGTGGCGTGGCCGAGGGGCGGACCTGCGACTCCTTTGTAGACAATCGGTGATGTAGTCTTGGTGGGAATGCTATGGCTATCTACGCGAAAATATCTAAGTCCGTGGACGTGGCTACCTTTACCTATAGGTACCTGTAACTATTATGTCAAGTTTTGTAGAGTCATGAAAATCTAAAAAACCTATTTGAAGTGTTATCTCAAGGCATTTAACCATCTTAGGTACTTGAAATAGGTACTTACTAAATATTTATATGTTGTAGACCCATATTTTACCAACCTAAGTAGAATCATAGCAGAGTATTTACCTAGGTAGGTAAGCTACTCTACTTATGACTCTACTTAGATTAGTTAGGTGAAAGGGGACTTAACTAAGTTCACATCACGTTTACCTAAATGTAGATTTAAGAACTTAAAACTCAAAAATCGAGATTAAATCATCCATATAAAAGTTTTCCATTCCAAACGTAATTGGGCTTAAAATGATAGCAAACCGTCCATGGCTTGGTTTAATTTCGCTTGACATGCGCCCAAGTGGACAGATATTAATATGTAGATCAATTTAGGCTATAGCTAATAGCTTGCCGAGCTGGCCTAGCCTTCTCGGGTCATCGAAGATTGTGATTTAATCAAAAAACCGACCAAATGCGAGTCAGACTCGCGCATGTTGGGTTCCATACCGTTATACCTATTCTATCTATCTATTTTACATGTTTACCTACCTACTTATGATTTCACAGTTCACACTTCACATATTGTATGCAAAGCCACCCCTAGAATATAAAATTATTATCATTTTATGATGGAAAAACTGAGATCTATTCACAGTACAATTACTATTCCAAATTTTATCAATTTATATTCATATTTAAGGTAGGTACAGAAGCTATATTTAATGGCGGACAGACAGACGGACGGAGCGAAACTATAAGGGTTCCTTGAGGAAGTAGACGGAACCCTTAAAAGCTCTTTAAAGTTACATATCTCGCAAACAGATACTTACCTAAATCAAAAAATCATCTTAGCAACCTCTCAATGCTTTTAAAGACCTATGTAATAATAACCCAATACTATGTGGTAGACGCAAGAAAAATAAAACATCACCACTTAACGTCAACGAGAGATACCCCAAAAAATATTTTTCGTGATTTTATTTTAGCACTTTGACTTTGTCGACGTAGTAAATCTGGGAAAAAGCAAAGCAAGATGAGCTAAACGAAGCAAAAGGGCACCAGACGACGGTTTTGTCGATTTTGTATAAAATCGAAAATATCCAGGACTGGTATCCTGAATATTTTCAAATCTTTCGAGCCAGTCGTTTAACTTTAAGAGGATGGGGATTGCCCTATTTTAACAAAAAAATGCGCTTTAAAGTAAAGAATATCTTGTAAAAGGATACCTAATTCAAAACATCGTTTTAGCAACCTCTCAATGTTTTTAAAAGATGATACCCCCATAGACTAATTATTGGTCTCCTATTATTGAAGACCAATTATTCATCTATGAATACCCCACACTATGGGGTAGGCCGGAGACGTTAAAAGAACATCCTCACTTTACGTGGGAGGTATCAGGTACACCAAAAATATATATTTTCGTGATTTGTTTTTAGCACTCTGTCGAAGTAATTAATCCCTGCAAAGTTTCGTCTTTCTAGCACTAACTTTTTGGACGGTAAGTCGAAGACGGACGGACATGACGAAACCGAGACGTGAACTACGGAACCCTAAAAAGAAGATTTCCGACTGACATAATAATTATTATAGATGCTCGCACAGGTAGAAATGTGAAATTTAGACAGAAGTTTTAGTTTACAATGTAGACGCACGCTAAGAAAGGATTCTAAAAAATTCCAATCTTAAGGAGGTGAAATAGGGGTTGAGGAGTTTGTATGGAAAATCTGTAAATCTACACCGATTTCGATGAAAATCGTGATTCAGCTACATAATAGTAGATTATGCACCAAGGGGTGAAGCAGTGTCTTACGTCACGGGCAGCATATTGGACCCTGAGCGTAACGAGGGACTCTAGAGTTAACTCCCGAGCGTAGCGAGGTAATTAAAACTTAACTCCTGAGCGAAGCGAGGGAGTTATGTAGAGTCTTGAGTGAAGCGAGGGGTTCAAGCTGCCCAAGACGAAGACAGGCTTTATCCCAGAGGTGCATACTCTACTTTTCATACCTACTGCGAGGCAATAAAAACCCAGGGCTATAATTTTAATAAGTTCCGGAGTCAAATCACTGTCGCTTGACGACATTTTGACACGTGAGAATGTTAAAACACGGAACTGGTAAAATAACGAAGTAGCTACTTACCTATTTTACTTTCTGAAAATAGCACCAAACACTGGCTTTTGTTTTTAATTTTTTCAATTGCGTTTTTATTTTGTTATAGGTGGCCAGTTCGATTTTCGAATAAACTCTCTTTGCAATGCCATATTATTATTAAAAAACTCTATGATAGATACGTATCTATTATGAGTTTTCATACGAATTTACATACATACATATTTATAATCACGCCTCTTTCGCGTAGGGGCAGGCAGAGACCACTTCTTTCCACTTGCTACGATCCTTACATACTTGTTTTGCTTCATCCACTTTCATTATTCCCTTCATACATGCTTTTCGGTTTAGGGTACTCTTGACCTGGCCTTTTTTCAAGACGTCCCCGATTTGGTCTTGGAACGTCCGCCTAGGTCTACCCCTTCCAACCCTTTTCACACTCGCATTATACACTTTTTTCGTCAATCGTTCTTCATTCATTCTCTCAACATGGCCATACCATCTCAGCATACCTTTCTCAATTTTTGTCACTACATCTTCTTTCAGACCACAATGTAGGAAACGTCTCTCACTATTTCTTATCCTGTCACCCAGTTTAGGTAACTCCTATCATGCTTCTTAATGCTCTCATCTCAACTGCATTTATTCTGCTTTCATGTTTCTTCTGCCATACCCAACTTTCACTTCCGTACACGAGTGTCGGAACTAACACCCCCGCATGCACATTGCACAGCCAAACGAGCCTTGTTAGACACCTTCCGACTGTTCATAAAGGAGTGCAAAGCTCCATTCACCATGTTTCCTTCATTCACTCTTCTTTCAATATCACTCTCACACTTTCCGTCTCTTGTAAACTTTGAACCCAGATACACAATACGAATTTTAATGTTCCAAATTCAAATCACTTTAATCCCTTGGGGGTTTCATACAACATTATCTCCCTTGGGAGTCAATGACTTGCTTTAGTTTAACACTACAAATATAATTGTAATGACAGAAATAAGAAATTTTTGATATTATATTTGTGTCTAACTATGTTTTAAAACTTTATAATATTAAAATATTAATACCTACAAATAATATTATACAAAAAGTAGTTATGTATTGTGCAGGGCATGAAAAATAACAGAATAAATAAAATATATCTCTTTTAGCTACCCTACATAAGGATAATAAATAAATAATTTAATTTTCTAGGTGTGAGGTATCTTGCTTTATGATAAGAGTATCCATGACCTAGTGACTTGAATCACACACGTGATAGTGCAAGTTTGATGTCAGGTTGTGGTGTGTACCAATTAGGATTTATCAATATCATTACATTTGCTGGAGTACATTTGCCAAGAGTACTTGCAATGTTTTTTAATCTATGCTTGTGTCACTGCTACCTACCAGGGCCTTTAATGCGTACTATAGTAGTACCGATTCTTAAAAATAAAACAGGTGACTCGTCCGACAAGACTAATTATCGGCCTATTTCACTTGCCACCATAACTGCGAAGGTGCTTGATAGTATGCTGAATGGTATTCTCGAACAACATGTTAATTTGCATGATGCACAGTTTGGGTTTAGGTCAGGAATGTCTACGGAAACTGCCATATTGAGCCTGAAACATACCGTCAGCTACTATACAATGAGGAGGACACCGGTGTACGCGTGCTTCCTGGATTTGTCAAAAGCTTTTGACCTTGTGGTGTACAACCTCATGTGGGATAAGCTGGTCAGTGCAGGGGTCCCGGCAGACACCATCTCTCTTCTAAAGTACTGGTACTCAAATCAGACCAATCGGGTGAGATGGGCCGGTACACTGTCGGACGAGTACAAGCTGGAATGTGGCGTGAGGCAGGGCAGATTAAGCTCACCAATCCTATTTAACTTATATGTTAACCAACTTATCGAGAGACTCAGCAGCACACATGTTGGATGCTTTATTGACGGAATCTGTGTCAACAATATCAGTTATGCAGATGACATGGTGCTGCTGAGCCCCTCGATAGGTGGCCTGAGAAAACTCCTGCGCATATGCGAGTCATACGCGGAGGCACACGGACTCAAATATAATTCTAAAAAAAGTGAATTGCTTATTTTCAAAGCAGGTAAATATAGTCCTGAGCGTGTTCCTCCCGTATACTTGAATGGGGTTGCTTTAAGACAGGTTGACAGGTTTAAATATTTAGGTCATATTGTGACAAAGGATCTCAGGGATGACGAAGACATGGAGAGGGAACGCAGAGCGTTAGCGGTGAGAGGCAACATGCTCGCCCGCAGGTTCACTCGGTGTACAACTGAAATTAAGACCATGTTGTTTAAAGCATATTGCCAGTCTTTCTATTCGAGTGCCCTGTGGGTGAGGTATAAGAGCAGAACCTATGACACTCTGCGCGTCCAGTATAACAATGCTTTCAGAATGCTGTTGGAACTACCGTGGCGCTGTAGTGCGTCAGGTATGTTTGCTACTGCGCGTACCGATGGCTTTCAAGCGATAATACGCAAAAAAAACAGCCTCGCTGTTTCAGCGTCTGCGAAAAGCTAGCAACAGCATCCTGAAAATCATTGCTGACAGATTTGACTGCCCCATCCAAAGACATTGGGTGAGGGTAATAATGGGAAAAATTTAAGTTTGTATAACGAATGTAATACTACTAACATTACTAACATAATTATAAGTATTATTATAATTTTTGCGACTAACACACTAACAACTCTATGGGCATATATTTTTGTCTGAAATAAACGTTTTCTATTCTATTCTATTATCATACCAACCATAATATACCTACTGTTGCTAAAATTAGTTTAACTTACTCTATCTTCTGTAACAACCCTAATTAAATTTGGATCGTTCTATGAAAGCTGTACCCCAAGCAGGAACATTTCTCGCTTACGTACACATAACGATACCGCAAAATGTTCCTGCTTGGGGTACTGTTCCACTGTACGTAAATATAATATAGATAGATAGATAGATAAACACTTTATTGCTCACATTAAACTACGTACAATCAAATCACTAAAATTACTTAACTTATAAGCTAAATGTGGGCAAGGGCGGCCTTATCGCTATTAAGCGATCTCTTCCAGTACCCTGTACCCTGCCCTGTACAGGAGAGGTAAATCAAATAGATAAATAGCAGGGTAATAAAAAGTCAATAATAAAATAATAAAGATAAATAGCATAACTGTAAGAATACTTGTTAAAGTACGTTTAGAATCTCTAATTGGTTTAAAAATAGGAATACCATAGAATAACATTAGTATAAACTTACATGCATATTAAAAATATAAATAAAATATCTACACTAATATTATAAAGAGGAAAACTTTGTTTGTATGTTTGTTTGTTTGTAATGAATAGGCTCAAAAAGTACTGGACTGATTTCAAAAATGCTCTCAGCATTCGAAATCCACATTGTCCACGAGTAACATAGGCTAAATTTTATTTTGGAAAAAAATAGGGTTCCGTAAGATATTTGGAAAATTCGAAGCGTGCGAAGCCGGGGCGGGTCGCTAGTAATATACAAATCGAATCAAAGTAAATCAATTTAGCGAGTGACTTTATTGTAAAGATGACTATGGAGTTTGGATTTGAAGATGGCAAGTGATTTCGAACTTCGGATTTCACGCGGTACCTAGATCATTCCACAAGTGCGTAGCCTTCACAGCAAAAGAATCCGCAAAGTAACCGGACTTGGTAATTGGCACAAGAAGTTTATTTCTGTACTCAGAGCGTAACACACGGCTATGGTCAGCACTTCGAAATTGAAAACAATCCTTTAGATACGGCGGACCCGAACGCGGGTCAAATAAGACATTGTATAGGAAGGTTAGTACATGCTCTTCCCGACGGAGCCTGATGGGCAGCCAACCAAGTCGCTGTCGATACTCAGAGACGTGGTCGAATTTGAGCAGCCCATACACGAACCTGATGAAAAGTTTTGTAGTCTTTCTAATTTGTTCAGGTATTCCTCATTGAGATCTATCAAACAAACATCTGCATAGTCCAATATAGGTAAAAGTAGAGTATGCGCAAGCTCGACTTTTGTTTTAACTGGAAGTAGGTTTTTCCAACGGTTAAGTGACCCCACTGCAGCAAAGAGCTTACGACTTACCTCTAAAATGTGATGAGACCACCTAAGGGTAGAGTCGAAATAAACACCCAAGTTCTTAACTACTCCACTGCAAGGTAAAGTTACGTTGTCAAAAATTATACTAGGCAGGGAGTCATAGTTAGGCCGGTTTACCTGCCTCGATCCGCCAATGATTATAATTTGCGACTTGCTTGGGTTGACCATTAAGCCATGACACTGACTCCAATGTAGGATTGTCGCAAGATCCTTATTTATTGCCGCAAAAGCCGAACTAAGGTCATTAGCAGGAGCGTGAGTGTAAATTTAAAGATCATCCGCATAGAGGTGGAAGAAGCAGGAAAGGAGGGGAGTTAGGAAATTGATAAAAATGGAAAAAAGGAGAGGGGATAAGACACTACCCTGAGGCAGGGGCGTGCGCTCCATAAAGGCAGAAATGCAGTGCTTTACTTGTCATTCACAGATATTTAAATAAAACGTTCGTACGTTTTAGATGACTTTAATTAATAGTAAATAAATGAATAAACAAAATATAATAACTTAAAAACGCCTAATATTTTATAAATAGCACCTATTTGCAAGCATACAAATATTATTTGTCCAGGAGTTTCGCGGCAGCACCGACTCTGCAAGTTAATGTACCCAACTAATGCTTTCGCGTCCGGCAGTAGATTTGTTCGCATGTGTGTAGTAATTTTGGTGTCCGTACGCAGTTCGTAAACGCACACATCTATGAATATCTGAAGACGCGAGTCCCCCGACTCCGGCGGCAGGCTACGAACTTCGGCAGATGTCGGGAGTAATCGGAAATATTCGTATTGTTACGTGTTGGGGTTCGAAGGATTTGGAGATAAAGACCTGCTGACTCCATTAAAGACTTTATTCACTATCATTACGTCAAACATTAAGCACTAGGTCCGTACACTAAACACTAAGTCCAAACACTAAGCACTAACAGTTTCCTTAAGTCATAGCCAAGTCGCGGGTTTCACTCACGGTATCATTACATCACTAATATTCACATCGATATCGCCACATCCCTTCGCAGGAAGCTCAAAGTGAACTCCTGATCACTAGTTTTCACTTGTATCGCCCGTATCGCTTCGGATGAAGCTCAAAAAGAACTCGACTCGCTCGCATTCTTCCGACGTATTTATACCGGTCGATACGAGTCCCAGACGACTCCAGAAGGTTCCCGAGTCGCGTGACCGCGTTAGATTTATTCTGGAACGTTTGCACAGTAGCGCCATCTAGTACTGAGTAGGGGGCCCCACGCTGTCCCTGTTCACACCAAGTGGTTTCATCGGTTGACGCTAGATGGCGCTATTCTCTGTGTTCGTAACAGTATTATAATCCGATCAAATATAATGACATTCACGTACATTGATCACGTATGCACATAACGCATTTTTGTATTAGTATGGTTTTATTTGCTTAAATAGCAGCAGGGATGTCAGACGTACCAATTTCTTGGTACACATACTAGGTTTTGATTCCACGTACCATGTACCAAGACTACTCAGTCCTTGTACGCAAAAATACCAAGATTGGCCCTTGACCGACAAAAATACACTGACCATATAGAATAACCGGCAAATTTCAAAGATGCATGTAAAAAAAATTCCAATCAGATTTCCCACATAATATAAAACTTTTTTATAGCAAGCAGTCTCGATAAACACTTACCATTTTCCATGAGTTAATTTGAAATATGCTTGATGGCGTAATGGTAAGGTGCTCCGCTCTCAATCTAGAGGTCCCGGGTTCAAATCCCTCGAATATTTTTTTGATACCGCATTGAAAGTGCAAATATTGTTCGAAAACAAAATTCTATATTTATTCAGCGTTTTTTCCATATATATTTTAATAATTTGTTATATCATTCGATAAAGAATAAAGGTAAAATTGCTCACACGGTTCATATAGTTCACCAGATAAATACCACATCCCCCATCAAAAACCCTCGTTTCCGATAAAAATTTTCTTTATGAAGCATTTATCTATTTTTTTCAATATATTTTACATTTTGTACCCGAAATGCAATATAATATCAGAAAGATATGTTTAAAATGATATTTCTTCCGTGCGTTCGACAATTACTGCCCTCTATTAAGAGTATACGAAATTAAAATATTATTTTTATTCACTGGGATGCTACTTCCGACACAGTTTATCTATCAGTGTTTGCAGCGCCAGAGCGGAGCGCAGGCGTACCAGTGTGCCATCTCCAATACCAGTTTTCAGCCAGCTCGGTACAAGGATTTCCAAGTGGCGGTCTGACATCCCTGAATAGCAGAAATGTTTAGTTTCGAATAGGCCATTTTACTTTGTTTACTATTTTTCATTTAAAAATTCGAAAGTGTGTACATTTAACAGTTTATTACTGAATACTGAGTTTCTATAATTTTGCTTGTGTGTTTGTTGATATTTTTAAAATGTTATTTGATTGTGAGGTTTTCTCATACTTAATTGTCATTCAGTGAAAAGATTCAAATTGTGTCTAACTCTAAAGGTAGGTGTGTGTTTTATTATTATGTTTATTTATATATTTTGCGAATCACATGAAAATCAGCCTTTTTAAAGGCCACATCGGATATCTTGCAAGGGACGTGTTCTGTAACTATCACTCACTTGGATAAGATATTTGAGGTGGCCGAAATCTTGCGTTTATTTACATCGGGATATAGTAATCTCAAGTAACCGGAACCTTGAATATATGAAAATGAAAATTGAAGCTGATTAGGTAAGTAGTTATTATATTTTAGCTTATTATTTTACTTATTAGAACTGAAATTTTAAAGGTGCCGTAGAAGATGTACCTACATGAATAGTTACTAAGTTCTAAGACTTGTTCTGTTGTCATGGTTTCCGACTTAGAGATCCGTCGCTTGGATGTGGCTATGCTAAAAATATATACCTACTTAAAAGAAAAAGTTTTTGTGACCGAGTACCTACTCCGCCGCATACCCAGTGTCATAATCCTGTGCACGCCGCTGCCCTGAGGCACAACGGCAGATATATCACAGAACCTAGATACCCGATCATTGGTCCGAATACATTGCTGCCTCCCAAAAAGGTAACTGCGAAACCACTCCAGCACAGCATCAGAGAAGTGAAGTGCGCCTAACATTGCAATGAGGATGTCATAGTCTACGGTATTGAAGGCATTACTGAAATCGAGTAAAGCTAAAACAGTAAGTTGCTGATTAGACATGGCCAGGCGCACATCGTCAGAAACCTTGGTTAGAGCTGTAACCGTACTACATAGGCTGCACTAAAAGTATCGGGAATGGAATATTTCCACTGTTCCTGTCATATTAAAATCTTTTTCATACAAAGTCACATCTTGTCAAAGTCACTTTAGCGTAATTGTGTTCTCCATAAATTAATTTACTAATTTAATGTAAAAATTGCTTAAACGTCTTAGTTTCTGATAAATTTACTTACACCAGTTTTTTAAAGTGAAGTGAGAAAATAATTTAGTAAAAATTAGCACAAAAACAACGTGAATTTTAACAAAATAAGCCCAACTTTATGTGACATTTTTCTTTACACTACCCACATTCCGAAAAGTCTATCTGACAAGTGACCTTTTTTTTTTTTTTAACTACTTCTTCGAGGCAGCTAACATACTGAAAAGAATGAGCTCTTGTCACGCTTGTCAACGAGTTATCAGTATAACAGAAAAATTATCTTGTGCAGTGTGCTTGCATTTCTATCACTTTGCGTGTGTGGGATTTACAAAGGAAAATTATTCAAAATTATCAAGCAAATCTAAAACGACATGGAAGTGTCCGGAATGCAAAATTATTAAAAGAAAGGGTGACAATAGCGACACGCCCGTAAAAACCACTGAAGACCTGGCCATTGACGACAATAGCGCCTTAGAAACTGTCCCCTGTGAAAATCTGAACGAACATCTTTCTCGTTACGAGAGCACCATACTGAACAAAATACAAACAATGCTGTCTGATACTCTCGAAAGTAAAATGAAGAAGGAATTCCAAGATATACGTTCTGGGTTACAACAAATTCCAGAACTACTGAAAACGATCGAGTTTCTCTCAGTGAAATATGATGATCTTCACAAAAAGATATTGGAAAACGAGAAGGAGATGGCAGTTCTTCATACTGAAAATACTTCACTCCGCGAAAGCATTCAGGATCTGACATTCAAAATTAATCAAATGGAATTAAATGCAAGGGAGAGCAACATAGAGGTGCAATGTGTTCCTGAGTTCTCTAACGAAAATTTAACTAGCACTATCTTACAACTAGCAAAAGGTATTTCTTGTCCATTGGAAGAAAAAGATATTATATCTTGTGTGAGGGTCCCAAAAGCTAACTCTACCTCAAATAGACCGAGATCGGTTATTGTTAAGTTGCCATTGGTGGGCAGAAGCAACCGATTTATGTAATGGAGCATCTCTCATCTTATTCACGAGGCCTCCATGCACAAGCTCGCTCATTAAAAAAAGATGGATTTTGCAAATACGTATGGATTCGCAACGGACGCATTATGATCAGAAAGGACGATTCTTCTCCCGCGATCTGGATTAAGAATACTAACATTATTAATAGTTTAAAATCTAGTTAACAGTATGGTTTCTACAATATTTACAAAAACACAATTAAAGATCTATTATCAAAATACTCGAAGTATTCGTGGGAAACTATTGGATCTAAATTTGGCATCTCTAAATTGTTCGTATGACATAATCATCCTAACAGAAACGTGGCTCAATAACACTATTTATGACAATGAAATACTTAACAATAAGTTTCAAATATTTAGAAGAGACCGAAGCACTACTAACAGCTGTAAGGCCGATGGTGGAGGAGTGTTAATTGCTGTAGCTAAAAGCATAGAAGCATCTCGGATGAGGTCACTTGAAAGTGATAAGGAGGACCTCTGGGTTAAAGTAACTTCTGGAAGGGGGAATCATAGAAGATCCATAAATATCTGTGCCATATACTTACCTCCACCTCTAACAAAACCACAATTTGAAGAACAAATTGACCTACTTAGTAGAGCCATTACAGCCATAAACAGCGAAGGCATTCTTATTGTTGGGGACTTTAACACCAGTCAGATTTCTTGGATCACACTACCCCAAGCACAACAAATCAGTACTCGAACTCGTATGTTGGACAATAACAATAATTCAATAAGCAATACTTTAAAAGAATTTTTAGCTCTACATAATTTAACTCAATATAATGCGATCACGAATTCAGATGCCAATATTCTTGATTTAGTACTATGCGACAATAATTCAGTTACCACAGAACGTGCTTCCTCGCCACTTACTAAAGTAGATTGTTACCATCCTCCTATAGTTATCTCAATTAATTTTCCTGTGTGCAAATACCTAAAAATGAATAATGTAACCAAATTTAATTTCTATAAGGCTGAATATAATGTTATTAACAAAAAAATACAAGAAATGGGAACTGGGACTTAGCTCTAAACGACCAATCATCAGTGGATGATATGGTAAAAAATTTTTACAAAATAATACGAAATTTAATAGACGAGAATGTACCTAAAATACGGTTGCGTAAGTGTGGACAGTATCCAAATTGGTACAGTACAAATCTTATAAAACTTTTAAAAGAAAAAGAAAAAATACGTAAAAGATTTATCAAACACAAAAACCCTATTGATTGGCTGGAGTTCCGCCTGGCCAGAACTAGGTGTCGCAATGAGATTAATGCTTGTCACAAAAAATACATACAAAATGTAGAAGCTTCAATAAGCAGTAATAACATTAAATCATTCTGGTCTTACATTAATTCCAAAAAGAAATCTAAAGGTACCTTACCTAACGAAATGTTTCTCAACGACAAAAATTATAAAGATCTAACTAACATTTGTAATGCATTCATTGAAAACTTTTCCTCGGTTTATAATACCACAAGCTTGATAGATTATTCAGATTTAGTACGAGAAGGCAGCGAGGACTTAATGCCAGTAAACGTGCTGACTAATATCACTGTAGATAATTACACAATTACAAAAAAATTAAAAACCATTAATATAAATAAAAGTTCTGGTCCGGACGGAATCCCGCCGATCTTTGTCTCTCGTTGCGCAAGTTCCATTTCCAAGCCATTAACACTTATTTACAATAAATCCCTAAGCAGTGGACATTTTCCAACAGTTTGGAAGCAGGCCAATATTGTTCCTGTGCCTAAGGCAGGTGATCCTAGAGATATACAAAATTATAGACCAATAGCCTTGTTATCCGTGTTCGCCAAAATATTAGAATCCCTGGTCTGTCCACATTTGAACAATCATCTTAATACAGTGTTGAATCCTGAACAACATGGCTTTCGCAGCAGAATGTCTACCTCAACAAACCTCGGTTTATATATAGATGATTTATGTAATGCAGTAGATAACAATCAAGAAATAGATTCTATTTACATGGATTTTAGTAAAGCTTTCGAAAGAGTGGACCACATGTTGTTATTAATGAAATTAAGAAAGATAGGAATTCATGGTAAAATGTTACGATGGTTTTGTACATACCTGGAGTCTAGAACTTTAAAAGTAAATCTAAATGATTACGAATCAAAACAAATTATTGCAACTTCTGGAGTGCCCCAGGGCTCGCACTTAGGACCTTTACTATTTTTAGTTTTTATTAATGACATAGCTAATGTTATCAAATATTCTAAATGTTTATTGTTCGCAGATGAACTTAAAATTTATAAAGTGATAGTAAGTGACCAAGATGTTATAAAACTGCAGCTAGATCTGGATCAAATACATGTTTGGACCGAAATTAACAAACTACCGTTGAACGCTAAAAAATGTAATTTTATTAAATTCTCAAAAAAACGTAACTATATTAGATCATCTTACAACCTTAACAATGTAAATCTTAATCAAGTGTCCCAAGTGCGAGATCTAGGGATAATTATAGATAAGAATTTAACATTTATTAATCATATAGACACCATAGTGACCAAATCTCTTAAAATGTTGGGTTTTATTTGGAGAAACTGTAAAGTGTTTAGAACGACATCACCTTTTAAATTACTGTACTTTACCCTTGTCAGAACTGTGTTAGAATATTGTTCACCCATCTGGAGTCCACACTACCGATGCCATGTAAATAGAATAGAAGCGGTTTAACGAAAGTTCTTATTCTTCTTGACAGTTCATCAAAATAAGTTAAACGTTCTTACTACGTATGACAATAGATTAGAATACTTTAATATCAAAAGACTTGAGCATCGTAGGTGGATCACTGATCAGGTGTTTCTTTTTAAAATTTTAAATAACTTGTACAACTGTCCAGAGTTTTTGTCAAGAATAATGTTTCTTGTCCCGAGGTCGAACTCTAGGAAACGGGATGTATTTTTTGTAAAGGGTTTCAGAACTAATTTAGGCCATCACAGCATACTGCCAAGAATATGTCGAGAACATAACAAGATGTATAAAAAATTCGATGTTGACTATGCCGCTTACAAGCTTGCTCCGTTTAAGCGCGTACTAGCGGAGATACAAAATCCACTGTAAAGCGATATTGTCACCATCGTGACCAAAGAACCATTTCGCTATTTAAAAATGCATGCTGAGTCTGCCTTTAATTGGGTCTGCACCTTAACTTGTCATGTATCTGTAGTATTATGTGTAATATGCCCTTATTAGATGCAGATCTGTTGGTAGACCTAATAAATAAATAAATAAATAAATTTTTAATTTAAAACTCCTTGGATTTAAAAATCGAATACCGTTTATTTATTTAAAAAAAGATTATCGGTCTTGTCACAAGGTCTTGTCAAACTTGTTTAGTCGTTGAAAAAATGGAAATGACTCGAGAAAATTCTAGAGCGATGATTTATTATGAATTTCGAAGTGGTTTAACACAAAAACAGTGTGTTGACCGGATGATTTCTGCATTTGGTGATGAAGCCCCATCCAAAACCACAATTTATCGCTGGTTTGCTGAATTTTAAGGTGGACGTGTCAAGCTCAGTGATGATCCCCGTCAAGGTCGTCCAAAAACTGCAGTCACCCAAGAAAACGTTGATGCTGTGCGTAAGCTGATCGAGGAAGATCGACATGTGACATACCGCGAAATTCAGGCAACTTTAGACATTGGCATGAGTCAAATACAAATAATCTTGCATGAACAATTAGGTGTAAAAAAGTTGTTTTCCCGATGGATACCGCATTTGCTTTGTGAAGAGCAAAAAGCGGCTCGCGTTACTTGGTGCGTCAGAACTCTCGAAAGATTCCACGCAGAATCCTCAAATGCTGTATACAACATCGTATCAGGTGACGAATCCTGGATATACGCGTACGAACCCGAAACAAAAAACCAGTCACGAGTTCGAAAATGAGTTAAAGCCAACAAAAATTGTTCGTTCACAGAGTGTTGCAAAAAAAATGGTGGCCACGTTTGTCTCCAAAACCGGCCATGTTGCGACTATTCCTCTTGAGGGAAAAAGAACGGTTAATGGAGAATGGTATGCTAACATTTGTTTGCCACAGGTCGTTTCTGAACTCCGTAAAGAGAACTGCAACCGCCGCATCATCCTCCATCACGACAATGCGAGTTCTCACACTGCGCACGGAACAAAAGAGTTTTTAGAGCAAGAAATCATAGAATTATTTGACCATCCGACGTACTGCCCCGACCTAAGCCCTAATGATTTCTATACTTTCCCTAAAATAAAGAATAAATTGCGTGGTCAGAGAACTCAGAGATTTTCATCGCCTGAAAAAGCTGTGGACGCCTACAAAACGGCCATTTTGGAGACCCCAACTTCTGAATGGAATGGTTGCTTCAATGATTGGTTCCATCGTATGGAAAAATGTGTCAAATTTCGCGGAGAATACTTCGAAAAGCAATAAATACATTTTTAAATAGTAATGTTGTGTCACTTCCTTGATTCCCGTTTTCAGTGCCGCCCTCGTATGCCCGGGACGAAAACCACATTGGAGAGGACTGAGCAAACCATTGTAATTAATGTAAGTACTTAATTCTTGATCACAAGGCGCTCAAGGACTTTTGATAGAAATGGGAGTATGGATATAGGTAGGTATATTTTAATTTTACTTTGTGGTATAATAGACCGGGAGCCGGTAGCACTGAAAGTCCTGTCATACGGATATAAAAAAATATTTATTAAAATAAATACTTAGAATATAAGTATAGAAATAAATTAAGCTCGGTATTTGTGGATTCTTCTTTTAAGCTTAATATTTATTCATATGTACTTATGTTCTAATATTTTTTTATTCCGCTATGACGGTTTCAGTGTTACCGGTTCCCGGACTATAAGTACAATACTTATTTAGTTAAGTTTTGACATAACTTATGACCTGACTAAAGTAATATAATATAATATTTAGTCAGGTCAGTTGAATATAATAAGAAATTATATATAATATAGTCAGGTCAGTTGAATATAATAAGAAATTATATATAATACTAGCTCCGCGGCTCCGCCCGCGTAAATACAGTATCCCACAGGAACACTGCAGGTACTTTTTGGGATAAAAGTAGCCTAGGTTTTAATCCTGAGCTCAAGCTGCTAACTACCACAGCGTAATAAAGATACAGTGGGACAACGCGTTTGAAGTCGCGCGAAATGCCGCTTTTGTGTAGGTATTCGTCATTGCTGCAGGGTTGTCACAATAATGTGTTTTATTATAATCTGTTCTACATGTTGTGTATTCGTACTTCGTAGTATGTGTATGTAGACATACATACATACATATAATCACGCCTTTTTCCCGTAAAGGGGTAGGCAGAGACCACTTTTTGCCACTTGCTACGATCCTTACATACTCGTTTCGCTTCGTTCACTTTCATTCTTACCATCCATATTCCATTCCTCCTCTTACATTCAACGTAGCGAAGCGGCTCTCTATGGTCCGCTTTTCACCTCCGCGAGAAACGAGACGTGATGGGTGGTGAACCACATCGCCGCCATTTTGGATAATTAAATTATTTTTCTGATTATCCATTGCGTTTCCACAGATTGGTGGAGAGGGTAGGAATAGGGAAAAGGAAGGATAGGTGGTGTGGAAAGGAAGATTGGTAAGTTAGAGTGGGAAATAGGAAATGTAGGATATTACCGCCCAGGAGGGCAAGGGATAGGACAGTAATAGCTAGGGAAGCCGGGGTCGCATACCCGTATACTATACCACAACTACCGGACAGATAAGTTGGGATGAGTATCCCATGACATTGTAATATGTAGAGTAGGTTAGTACCTACTCTACATACAATGTCATGGGATACTCATATTTTTTGTTTTATTCCTAGTGGAATAAAACAAAAAAATATATATAGAAGTATTAATGAAGAGTTTTATTATAAAAAATACAAATGCGTACACAAAAGCTCAGGGTTCGCATGATATATATCAATTGATATATATCGGATACATATCATGATATATTATATCAAAATTGATATTTATATTTAATAATGTAAAATAATGTTTTAAATGTAAAAAATCTTACATCAAGTCATAGTCTAAATACACAGGTCTTATTTTCCAAGAGTTTCACAAGCCTAGGTCATCAAAAACTTGCTATTTGACACGACATTAACTAATCATAGCCGTCGACGCGGCTTGTAACTTAGGCTTATGACACCCACGTGACCCCCTGTTTTTCGGAAGAAAATTCCTTGTTTGTTATTATACTATAATTATACCATTTACACCATGTGTCAAATTAATTCGACTGATAAAATTAATACACTTTTTTTTTCTTCTGGTTATAAACAAAAGTCATTTTATGGATTTAAGACTTAAATTGATACTCAAAAGTATCTATCGTTGATTTTTAATTTATTGGAAAACTGAATATCAATAATAAACCACTTAAAACAATCAAATTAAAAAGCGTCAACCCGGGCTGACGTGTCCCAAGCGAGTGTATGGCAGCTTGGGCTCGCTACCGCCCCTCTCTCACCCCGCACGATTGCTCTGTCTAGACGTGTCCGTTGGACGACTGTAAGTTCCATAGACTGTGCTACTACCATACCAAATTTCATCAAAATCCTTTCAGTAGTTTTTGCGTGAAACAGTATAATAATAATAATAATAATAATAGCGTTTTTTATTCTGACTTCAAGCTACAAAATGTCTCGAAGCTCAGTGTGCCTCTTGGCATAGGCCTACTCCAGCCTTTTCCACTCCGTTCTGTCTAGTGCTACTCTTCTCCAATGGTGTCCAGCTGTTAGTGCTAGGTCGTCTCCCCATCTGGTTTGTTGGCGACCTCTTTTCCGTTTACCATCTCTTGGGTACCAGTAAGTTACGGCTGTGCTCCATTTATTTTGTTTGTCTCTTAACATGTGTCCGGCCCATCTCCACTTTCTTTGGTCTATTTGGGTAAGTATGTCTGTTACTTTTGTTTTTTCTCTTATTGTGGTGTTTCTAATCCTGTCTTGTCTCTTTATACCTAGCATGCTTCTCTCCATAGATCTCTGACATCGTTCCAGCTTTTCTCTGTGTTGTTTGGTAAGAGCCTAGGTTTCACAGCCATAAGTTATTACAGGTAGGACACAGGTGTTAAATGCCTTCTTTTTTACGGTTAAACTCATGTCAGATTTAAATATTTCTTTGAGCGACCAGTACTTTTCCATCCATTTGCAATTCTACAGTTGATTTGCTTTGTCATCTGGTTTTCATGGGAGATTAATTGTCCAAGGTAGATGTATTCTTTCACATATTCAAGGGGTTGTTCATCAATTTTTATAATAATTTGTTTGGAGTTAGTAAGTATTTTGGTTTTATCCTTATTCATACAGGCCTACTTTTTTGCTTTCATTGTCAAGAGCTTTTATCATTGTTTCAAGGTTGTTTGGGTTTTCTTCAAAGATAATTATGTCGTCAGCAAATCTTAAGTGGTTTAGCTTTTCTCCGTTTACGTTAAGGACATACTTCACCCAGTCTAGTTTGCGAAAGATGGTTTCGAGTACAGCTGAAAATAGTTTTGGAGAGAGGGGGTCGCCCTGTTTTGCGCCTCTTTCGATCTGAAATTTGTTTCCTACCGTTTCGAGTCTTATTCTGGCTTCGCTATTTAAATAGATGTTTTTGATAATTTGTGTATAGGTTGCGGGTATGCCTTGCTGGTCTAGGCTTTTCCAGATAGCTTCATGACTTATGCTGTCGAAGGCTTTTGAGTAATCAATGAATGCCATATACAGTTCCTTATTGTATTCATTGTACTTCTCTAGGATCTGTTTTACTGTGTGTATGTGGTCTATTGTAGAAAAGTTTTTTCTGAAGCCTGCTTGCTCTCTTGGTTGACTTTCTTCCAGCTGTTTGTTAATTCTTTCTAAGATAACTTTGGAAAAAACCTTGTAGATATTTGACAAGAGACTTATTGGTCTGTAGTTCCCTATGTCTTCTTTAGGTCCTTTCTTGTGTATTAAGATGATATGGGATGTTTTCCATTAGTTTGGTATTGTGCAGGTCTTTAGTATGTTGTTGAATATTTTGGTAAGAATGGGTAAGAGTTCGTTGATGGTGCCTTTTAGAATTTCGTTTGATACTTTATCTGGGCCTGGGGCTTTTTCCATTTTTTGACTGCGGATAGCTTTTTCCACTTCACATGGTAGAATTTCCGGTACCTGACCAGCTTCGTAGCTAGGTTTGGGTAGGCTTTCCCTATTTACTGAAGTTTGCTTTTGTGGGTTTGCATACAGATTTTTATAAAATGTTGTGGCTATTTTGTTGATGTCTTTTCTATTTGTGCTGGTATTTGTACGTTTTTTAAGTTTAGGTATCCACTCCTTAGTGTGTCCTTTGAGTTCCTTAAGTGCCTTTCTCACCCCTCCTGTTCTGATTATATGTGTTTCTGATGTTTGGAGTCTCTTTATTTTTCTCTCTTTTCTGATGTTTGTTCGAATTTTTTTGCTTAGCTCAGATATCCTTTTAATGTTTTCTTTTTTAGTATTGTTTGTGATCAAATTTTTCCTTTCTTCAATGAGTTGTAATGTTGCATCGGACAGGTTATATTTATTGTGATTTGTTATTCCTTTTGGGATTCTAGTTAATTGCTTTTCTAGTTCTTGGTATTTTGCAAGGATATCTAACGAGTTCTCTATTTTGATTGACTTACTGAAGCCCGCCAACGCAGATGCTATGTTTCCTATAGTGGTTTCGTCAAGATCTGTTTTAGGTGGTTGAATTTGATTCCTTGACCTTTTTGGTGCTTCTATTCGTAAGGAACTTCTAACCATGCGGTGGTTGGTGTTAAAGTTGAGTTTTGTTATTACGGATGTGTCTGTGAAAGCTTTGGGGTAGCTTGTTGTGATGTGGTCGATCTCATTTTTATAGCTGCCATTAGGTGAAATCCATGTCCATTTCCTTTTAGTATTTTTCTTATACATGCTGTTGAGGTGTGTTAAGTTGTGTTCTAGAAGAAGCTCTAATAATAGTTCCCCATTTGGACTTCTTTTGCCATATCCATGCTGTCCGATAACATACTCTTCTTGGTTTTGTTTAGTGCCAATTTGCGCATTGAAATCACCCATCAGTAGGTACTAAGTATATGATTTTGCGAGTAGGTTCTTAGGGATTTATTAACCTCATCGTAGAAGAGCTTTATTTCTGTTTTAGACGCTTTTTCCGTAGGGGCGTAAATTTGGATGATCGACCATGTCCTTCGATAGCCAGGTAAGGTTATATTTAGGATTGCTGTGCGGTCTGAGATCCCAATAAATTCTTGAATGTTCGTCTTGAGTGATTTTTTTACAAGGAACCCTACTCCTTTTTGTCCTGATTTTTCACCTTTATAGAATAATATGTAGTCTAGGTGTTCTTCATATTTTTCATCTGCTCTTCGGGTCTCACACAAACCTAATATGTCCCATTTTAAATTTTAAGTGTTTTTGTTTTTCTTTTATTTTCTGGAGGGTGGTAGTCGTCTTCCCCCACGGTGACTAGCCGGTTTGGGGTGCATAGTGTCTTGTGTCTCGCGTGAAACAGTAACTTAATATCAATCCATCCATCCATCTATCCTACTAATATTATAAATATGAAAGTTTGTGAGGATGGATGGATGGTTGGATGGGTGGATGATGGATGTTCATTAATATTGTAGAATATACTTTTGTTCTATCATCAAATGTTTTTTAGCATTTTTTCACACCTTGGGTTACGTTACTAAAGTTTTAGTAAGGACCCCTAAATTTTTCTAGCAATAAATATAGCCTATGTTACTCAGGGTGAATGTAGCTTTCTAATGGTGAAATATTTTTGAAATTGGCATAGTAGTTTTTGAGATACAAATCTTTCCTCTTTATAATATTAGTGTAGATATAAAGGTAATCAAACATATAATATTTTTTTACATTATTCATAATGCCCTCCCTCATTTTGAATACATGCCCATAATCAATGCAGACAGTCACCGATCTCAGCGTGCACCACATTCATAATATCTATTCAGCCGCTACGTTAGCCAGTGATGCTCAGAGACTCAAACTTCTGATGAGGTTTAGAGACAAATGTTGCCATATCTTTAAGTCCAATGCATTTAAATCTGGATTAGAAGTGGGCCAGTCATGCCCGATAAAGTCAAATTTTGTTGAAGAAATAATTTAAAGAATACCTATTGTACATTACGACGATGGTATTTATGGAACCCTCCATAGACAATATGTCCTGGTGCTCTCGGTTAGGTTCTGTTTATTCAAGTCATAATTGTTATTTGTATCGAGCCACATGTGAAGCGTTCTTCACTTCACATAAAATATAATATGGTGTACTTTTGTAGTTTCTGTAATAAAAAACATTTTTTCATTAAATGAAATTTTATTGTCAAAATTTTCATTATAAATACAAACTTACAATTATAACTAAATATTGTACTTAACTTCACTGAGTAGGGACCAGGCTATTTTCGCCTATCTACCTACTGACTGTTAGTAAAGATCAGAGTAGTATTATATTATACTTTAGTGAACTGTTAGCCAGACCATATTTTATCAGTTTAAGTTATCTGAGTCCTTTTATTCTTGCAGATCACAAGATGTGCACAACAAAGTCCTAACATTATATTATGCTGAATAAAAAGCTCTAGTGAACCCACAACTGAACATTTTACAAAACATAAACTGTCACAGATTCTATACTTCCTTTAATAGGGATTATCAACATTCTTTAACATATTATTGTCTTGTTAAAATCTTATTTTACAATCAGGATGTTTTTTCAAAGAAGTCGGGATGTTTTTTCACTTCGGCGACGATACCACACTCAACGAGAGGAGCGGTGAAACGATCGAACTCCTTGCCGCTACAGACGTACACCGGGCGGCCGAGCGCGCAGCTGAGGCGGCGGGCGAGGGCGGCGGCGCCGGGGTCGTCCCCCAGCAGCGAGCTGGCCAGCGCCGAGCCGTCGCGCGGCACTGCCAGCGCCGCCGCCGACAGCCGCGCCTCGCGTCCCCCCAGCCAGATGAACAGCGACTCCTGCATGCGGAGTGCCACGGCTCTGCATATGAGCTCCCCGCTCCACACTTCGAACTCGTGAACTTTCCATGAACTTTCGCAGAGTTTGATCGTTCGCTTCGAAGGTACAATCTTATCCGACACACTGATCATTGCTTCTTATTACATATACTTTACAAGGATGACTAAATAAAAAAATTACACTTCATTCGCACAAAGTAACCTCAAAAATGATTGATGTTACTGAAATTTAATTACCTCCTCAAGTTTTCACAACAATTATTGATACATCTTAATTTGTTGTGCTTTAATTTAATTGTGATCGAATATAAATATTTTATTGTACGAATCATGTACGAATTTAAGTATTTTTTTCTGTTTTTTAATTCAAATTTCAATTTTTTTTTTTTTTTGAAGATTTAATGGCCTGGTAACAATAAACAAGACCTTTAAGCCAAGTCTTATATTATTGAGGTTTCTTTTAAATTAACACTTAAATAGTTCCCACAGTATTTTTTATATATTTGAATAACGCACTATAATATTTTTTATTTTGGAGCAAATCACACAATTGGCGGCGGCGGGAGGTATCACTGACTTCAATTATTTCACTTGCCAACACTAGTCTTTGAATGGTGAAGTTTGGGCATTTGAAAAAAATGTGGTTCATGTCTGCGATCCCAACGTTACAAAAAGTGCAAATATTACTGTTTATTATGTTTAGTCTCTTAAGATGTGCAGGTGCAGAGTTATGGCCAAATCTCAGTCTATTTATAGTTGTGATAAAATCACGGCTAGCCATCTTCAGCTCATGGTACCATGGTTTTATTGCTAAATTTTCTTGTATCCGTCCATACCACTTTCCTTTGAGTTTTTGGTCTTCATTCCAAAAATCCTCCCACATGTTTCTTATAGACATATTTACATTATAATAAAAGTCAGTCATTGGTACCCTCACTACACTTTTGACATTCAGGGCGTTGACCCCATCATATGCAGTTTTGTCTGCAATTTCATTTCCAGAAATGCCTTTATGTGAAGGGACCCACATAAAGGCAATTGTTACTCCTTTGTTATGTAACCGCCAGACAAAATCTTTAATAAAATATATAATATAATTCGTTTTAAAATTAAAATTAATATGCTTTAGACTATTAATGAGACCTAAAGAATCTGATAAGATTAGAAAATATTTACAATTATTATTTAAAGCACTAATGAATTTTAAGGCTTCAAAAACTGCATATGCCTCTGCCGTAAATATCGAACACTTTTTATCTAGAACAAAGCTTTGAGCAATCTGTTTTTGTGGATCATATATGGCACTTCTCACATATTCATTACCTTTACTACCATCAGTGTAGATTGTATAATACTTACTATTTTCTTCTAAAAATGCAAGAAACTCTGAATTGTTGTCAATAGACTTAGTTAAAATCATAATAGGATGTATTATACTACTATATGGATGTGTGTAACATGGCCAGTGTGAATGTGTTTTGATGTTTGAATAATGAGACTGTATTTCTAGGAAAATCCGGCATAAAGTTGGAGATGTATGTGTCAGAAGGTCTTGAGGTGAAGCTAGTGGACCATCTGTAATTATTGGGTGAGGTACAATTCTATTTATGATTTGTAAATTATTTGATGATAAAAGTTTAAGACAGTATCTTTCTGCAAGCAAAAGTCGTCTCAATATCAAGGGCATAATATTTGTTTCAACTTCCATGGCCCTTATGGGAGTTGAACACATTGCCCCAGATATAATCCTCAAAGCCTTGTTCTGTATTATATCTAATTTTTGAGTGTGAATGCTATTTAAATAGGCCAAAGAACTGTAATCAAAATGGCTTCTTACAATAGATTTGTATAACACTGAAAGTATTTTGGGATCTGTGCCCCATGTAACACCAGCTAGACATCTTAAAATGTTAATACCTTTCAATGCATTTCTGGATATATATTTAATGTGGTCTTCAAATGATAGCTTCTGATCAATGTAAACACCCAAGAATTTGTGTGAGGCTACTCTTTGAATAACCTCACCATTATAAGTAACATCTATTGCAGGTGTGTCTTTTCCAAATATCATGACACTACTTTTGGTTGCATTTATTTTCAAATTTAATCTTAGCTGGTAATAATTACATAACCGCATTAAACAAGCATTAACATTTTCAATTGCTACTTATAAGTTAACATCTGAACTGTACAACACTAAGTCATCTGCAAATTGAAGTATATTTACATTTTTAATATTTACATATTTACATATCTATACTAATATTATAAAGCTGCAGAGTTTGTTTGTTTGTTTGTTTGTTTGAACGCGCTAATCTCAGGAACTACTGGTACGAATTGAAAAATTCTTTTTGTAGTGAATAGTCCATTTATCGAGGAAGGCTTTAGGCTACATAACATCATGCTAAACTCAATACGAGCGGAGCAAAAATCAAGAATGTTACAAAATCGGGGGTATTTTTTTCCTTTTGAGAGTTTTCGCTGCGTACGCTGCGGAAACGGTTAAAGTTTCGCTAAAATGATGTATGGCAGAATTGTTCCCCTTTAAAAGTTCTAAAAAAAAGTCCGCGACAGTATATGTCTATCTTTTAAGGTAGGCTCACTATCACCTTTTATACTAACCAAATTTGTTCTAAAAGTAAGCATTATTTGTGAAGGTGTTTTCATAAAGAATATATTAGTCATTATCCAAGTAAATACGTTATTCATTACAAGCATTTCATTTAGAAGAAATTTGCCTTTACATCATTTGATTTCAATGAGTATTTTAGAAGATATCGCAGTAATAAAATAATCATGCGCGCTATAAGTACGGCGCGCGGCGCGGGCGGGCAGTCGTGAGGTGGAAGCGCTTCTCCTTCTACGTAAATGAAGTCGCGGGTAAATTTTAGCGATATTCCAAACTAAATGTTCCACGCGGACGAAGTCGCGGGGAAAAGCTAGTCTCCCATATATACAAATTATATAGCAAAGGCGACAATGTTGCGCCTTGCATTGTTCCCTTAGATACAATTCTAGGTCCATGTAAAATATTATTGTGTTTAACATATAATATTCTGTTAGTAAGAAAATCATAAATCCATTTACATAAGTATCCAGGTACACCAGCACTACTCAGTACCTTCACCAGTATGTCAGGATCCACACTATCAAATGCACCCTGCACATCCAAAAATACACAAACTGAGTGTAATTTATTACCTTTTGCATTTTTCAGATCATTTATGAGGGAAATGAAGCTGTCAGCACAACTCCTTCCTCTACGGAATCCATATTGAACATGAGGGATGATAGTATTAGATTCTGCATACCAGTCTAAGCGAGACTTCACCATGTTTTCAAATATCTTTCCAAGACATGACGATAGGGAGATTGGACGATATGAACTAGCCTGATCAGGAGGTTTATCTGGTTTAAGTATGGGTATCACACATTGAGTTTTCCATGAACTTGGTATTAACTTTTTATGCCAAAGACTATTTAGAACGTTCAAAAATATTTTTTGTATGGTATCAGGTAAATATTTTATTAATAAATATGGAAAATCATCTAAACCAGGACTAGTATTTCTCCTAGAACATATACTCATTAAAAATTCAGACCATGTAAAAGGATCCAATAGAAACCTTGATTGAGGATTTTCATTGTTAGAATTAAAATAATTTTCTAATAAGTTCGGATGGACTAAATTGGAATTATCAGATAGCTTGTCTAAAAGTGGTTGTACAAACTCATTTGTTTAAGATTTATTACCAGTTCTAATACCCTTAAATCTTTTAATGAGATTCCAGATTTTGCTGATGGGAGTAGTTCTATTAAAACTATTACAAAAACTATTCCAACTATTCTTCTTTTGCTCTTTTATAGTACGCTTTTTTAAAGCATCTATTCTTTTATAATTGTTGTAATTGTCTAATGTAGGATCATTTCTGTAAAGTTTCAGAGCTTTATAAGATTTGATGACGGCTTGTTCACATACAGCGTTCCACCAGGGGGCTGGTGGTCTACTCCTGAAGCTGGTCCTAGTAAATCTAGGAACAACCATTTGCTTAAGTTTATCAAGCCTGCTACAAAATTCCTCGTAAGATTTCATTGGGTCCTCTTCACTAACCATCATTTCATGAAAGACTGAACTAGATAATTCATTATACTTAGCCCAATCTGTTTTATGGTATAAAAATCTGTCATCATACTCGTTGATTGCGTATCTTTCAATGCACATTGTAATGTTTGTAATTGTTGGATAATGATAACTACCCATGGTATCATCATGTAAAAACCATTCACAAAGTGGGGCCAAATGTGGACTAACAAAACTTACATCTATTGCTGAGGGATTGCGTGTAGGATAATTTACTGTTGTGAAGCTACCATTATTCAAAATGCATAAGTCAAATTCATCAATTATATCATACAAATTTTGACCTCGACTTTTGGTGGACAGACATCCAAAAGCAATGTGATGTGCATTGAAGTCACCGCTTATAAAAACAGGTTTTGGTAAATCTCTTAAAATATTGCGCAATTTATTCATTCTTATGTGCCCACTGCAGGGAGGACAGTATACACAGAGAATAGTCAATGTTGTATTCTCAGTATATACACATATAGCTATTGTTTGTATATCTTCATAAAAGGTTGTATTTATAATATTGTATTTCAAATATGGTTTAACCAATATTCCAACACCATTACGTGGGTTTTTAGAATTTTTGTTGTAAAAATTATAACCAGAAATACGAAAAGATTGATGGTCTTTTAACCATGTTTCATTTATAAGACAAATATCAATATATTTTTCATTTAAAAATTTGGTAAGAAGAGGTTTTTTATTATTTATTCCTTGAACATTGAATTGCGCAATACGTAGAAATGACGAATCACAAGATTGCGTATCCATTATGTTGACAGATTTTTAATAAGCATATCTTTAATTAATGATGTGGTAATAGGTTCATCATCATTTTTATTACCTACTTGAACCAGAGTGTGTACTAGGGCCATAAGTACATCACTGTTTCCAATTATTTGAGATTTAATATCAGTAATAATTACATCTTGAGAGATAGGCTTAATATTTAAAGATTTATTTACATGTTTATTTACACTTTGAGACATATTATTTACACTATTTACATTTTTATTTACAGGGATGGGACGTGATGGCAGAGGAGGAAAGTCAACATTTTCTTTTGTAGTGGTAGCAGCGCTTGCATAAGTAATTTTATTTTTCTTTTCTAATATTTTCTTTATCTTAATTGGACATTGTTTGGAAATAGCCAGATGAGGCCCACTGCAATTGATACAGCAAATCTCATTTGTTTTATTACATTCTTTATAAAAGTGTTCGCCTGAACAAATTGAGCAACGCTGCTTGCCATTACAAATCTTAGCTGAATGGTTAAAGGACAATGCTCAACAAGTACGGGAAAAAAACCCAGAGTGAACAGATACAGGCTGTAGTTGAAAACGTTATTGATATTTAGTGAAACACTTTTGTAAATATTTTACTATTAAATTCGATGGCTAAGTATGTGATATTGCTATTTGATTTTAATAGGGGCTATTTTTTCGAGTATGGAAAATACTCATGTCATGGGATACTCATCCCAACTTACCTGTCCGGTAGTTGTGGTATATTATACGGGTATGCGACCCCGGCTTCCCTAGCTATTACTGTCCTTCCCTTGCCCTCCTGGGCGGTAATATCCTACATTTCCTATTTCCCACTCTAACTTACCAATCTTCCTTTCCACACCACCTATCATTCCCTTTCCCTATTCCTACCAATCCGTGGAAACGCAATGGATAATCATAAAAATAATTTAATTATCCAAAATGGCGGCGATGTGGTTCACCACCCGTCACGTCTCGTTTCTCGCGGAGGTGAAAAGCGGACCATGGAGAGCCGCTTCGCTACATTGAATGTAAGACGAAGAATGGATGGTAAGAATGAAAGTGAACGAAGCGAAACGAGTACGTTAGGATCGTAGCAAGTGGCAAAAAGTGGTCTCTGCCTACCCCTTTACGGGAAAAAGGCGTGATTATATGTATGTATGTATGTAAAATATCGTTGATTTCGGCTCATCAAGTCACGTAAATATATTATTTAATAATTCACTTATTCTCTGGTGCCAAAAGTAACAATAGGAATATTTAATGTTATAATAATTCTTAATTCACATAAAGTTTTAAATAAACGAAACATAATTAATGTTTTTTTAAGTAACTTGGATCATTTGGGAATATACCCAGTCCCGGTAGGTAGTGCTTATGCAGAATTATCGCGTAGCACTTGCTTTTGCACCGACAACTATTTTGGGTACCTACTTATAAAATAATAATGCCGTTTGAAGTTATTATTATTATTATTATATTAATTATCTATTATTATATTCATTATCTTACATAGATTCATACATTTTTTACATCTGGTGTGACATTGTCAAGTGTAAATGCGGGATGTAAAAAAGAAGGTTCGTATCGAGCCTATCCCATATAACATATAACACTTAAAATGTGGCTGCAACTTCCCAACGTCCTCGTCCCATGGATGAGTCCCGCTCTGGTTATAAAGGAATGTACGCAACAATGAATTTTAACACACGTACTCACTGGAAATAGCTTAAACGTGTTTGGCAGTGCTTATCACTATCATGCGATAGTGAAAAGAGTGCTTAAGTGAGAAAGAGAAAGATAGAATATGGTTTACTAAGAACCTGTTCGAACTCCTTGGAATTCGTGATAGTAATAATTGTGCACTTTTTTAAGTTACTTGTGTTTTCATTTCATGCTAAAACGTGTATTTATCCTATTTTTTAACATATATACTTATTGTTGCTTTTATATCTTGGAATAGTGAGTAGCGTTATTAAATAACATTTTTATTTACTTTACATACAATAGTAAACTCAAACAACGATATTTTCTCTACTCGAGAAAAATACCCCTAGTGAAAACAAATAGCAATATCACATACTTAGCCATCGAATTTAATAGTAAAATATTTACAAAAGTGTTTCACTAAATATCAATAACGTTTTCAACTACAGCCTGTATCTGTTCACTCTGGGTTTTTTTTGAGCATTGTCCTTTAAAACATTTATAACATTGTTGCAAAGGAGCAACATAATCGAATACTCTATAGGAAAATAAGTCATACTGTACATTGTCAGGTAAAGTGTTTGATAAAAATGTAATGCTAACAGTTTGTGTACCAATTAGATCATGACCGACTTTTCTCATGAATCTTCTTACTGCAATTATTTCATATGTAGATGTTAAATTAGTAAATAGTTCTTTATTCGATATATTTGCCGGTACAAATCGTATAATGCCAGTTTTCTCAATTTGAGCAGCTGGAATATATGCTTTCATATCATATTTTTCAAGAAAGTTAATATTGTTGATAAAATTATTGGCCGTGTTATGTTGTTTAAATATCACAACTATCTTATTTGCGTTAATACGCCGTATTGCCACAACTCCTTTTATGTTTGAAAATATACTGTTAAGATAAATTGGACTTTTATTTCCAAGTCTCTCCTGTGCTAGTTTGCTTTCTATAAATACTTTGAATTCTGTGATGATCGAATTTTCGGAATATAGTCTCTTATAATTTGGTTTTCTATATGCTAAAAAGTTACTCTCACCACCTCCGCCGCCAGCACTTGAAGCCCCCCGAGGATCATCAGGAGGCCGAGGTCTTTTCTTTGAGGTTATCCCCGCCCGCCTCGTCTCCGTCCATTTTTATTATTTATACACTATATTTATTTAAAATAAAGCTATTTATACTTATTTACAAATAAAATAATAAATAAAAATTTTGTTCAATTTTGAAAAAATTTAAGATGCGCGCCTTTTCAAATTCCCGCCAAGAATCCATTCAAATTTCAAAATAAAGTGCTGTCCTTTGGTGCTGTCAATGTCGACTATCAAATGTCACTCTATTTTTTTAATAATAAGACAGTAAATAGAGTATATAGAGTAAAGGCTATTAGCAAGAGCAAAATTATATATCGTACCTTATCCCCCTATATGACACATGCCAATGAGAAAGAAAGAGATATCTAGTTGTGCGTTACTTACAATTTTTGTAGACGGTTACAGGTTTTGAACATATGTAAAGGTCTACCAGAATCTGATGGCATTTTAAAAAAAATAAAAAATGTGATTTTCATATGGCAATGTCAAGTATGACCCGTCAAATCAAAGTACGTGATCTGTCAACAGCTGTTAAAATTTTGTGATTATGTTCTTGGAATTTGTTGTTTTTGTGAAAATATCCAAAAAGGCAATTCGATCTCAAGCGAGAAATATTGTTTTCTATGGCTATAGTAAAATACAGAAAGAAGAAGGTGTAAATCGAACTCAATCTTATAATTTAAAGCTTGTGGTAGAGTTGACCGGTAAGTTAGAGTGAGCTGTTTTGATACTTTTAGTTTTTTTATATTTTCTTAAGTAATTATTGTGACTTCTTTAAATGTGTTTCCAGTACTACTATAAGGTGAATCGTAGCTGATGGCACATCGAATGATGGTTTGTTTTCCATGCCTGGTAAAAGGAGGAGAGGAGGAAAAAAGAAAATCAATATAAGACAGTTTCGATTTATAGTTGATTAAGAATTAAGTAAACAAGTTCTATACCTACAGTTCGGAAGGAAATTACAACATTAAATAAACTGTTGCTAATTTAATTGTATGTTATTCGTAATAAATAAGTATATAAAGTAATTCACGATTGATTTATTTTTCATGAAATATCATTATCATTACATAGTATTAAACAAAGTCCCTTTTTTGTCTGTACCCTATGTATGCTTAAATCTTTAAAACTACGCAACGGATTTTGATGCCATTTTTTTAACAGATAGAGTGATTTAACGGGAAGGTTTTTAGGTATGTAACATGCATAACATAGTAGAGGTACACAAATAATTTTAGAGGTTTCTAAAGTCCTAAAAAATCACATATTTTGCGCTTACATTGAAAATGCTGGCTGAACACTACGAGATAGATCAAAATTATGTACTACAGTTGTATTCATCTTTAAAAAGCCTACAATAAAGTCCGCGATGCCATCGCGGACTTTATTGTAGGTCTATCTCTTAGGGATAACCCACAATAACCATTTTTTTATCCTTTACTTTGATTTTAATTAAATAGCTTATTTACAAAGCGATTTTAAGCAATACAGTATTAATCCTTATCCAATTAAGTAAATACAATTAATTAAGTACATTGTGCATTTAAGATAGATCAATACTGCCCTTTACGGCATGTAATTTAAATGAATATTTTCGAAGATATTACAGATTTAAAATGCAGGGATATAGTGTTGCTGCGCGGCGCTGGCTCTCGCGTTTCTACATCGCGCTATCGAAAACGCGGGACGTATACAGTATAAAGAAGTTCACGAATATTTTGAACTGCAGCACAGAATACATAATAGTAACTGCAGTTCTTAATTCTTATGGAATATCCAGAGGTGGTTTGTCACTTTTGTTGGAATGTCAAATAACTTTACTTACTACATAGTACATAGTATTTATACTATGTACTATGTAGTAAGTAAAGTTTGTTTTAACAAGTCGCTTTATCTGTCTGTCCCTATGTAGGTATAGTACCTATATTGTATGCTTAATCTTGTATGCTTAGATCTTTAAATCTACGCAAATCTTTAAGTATTTAGTCTTTAAGATTATGGTAAAATTTATATTCAAGTGCCATAAATATAATATTATGTAAGTATATTATCAAGTGGTCGCGCATGTCGTGTCGAGGTGATAGGGTCCCATTTTTAACAATTTGCATTGGGCAAACCTAAAAGCATTTTCAATATTGTATCAGAAGTATATTGCTGTAAGAAGGTAGAGCGTTATTCGCCGAAGTAGTTTTTTCTCCAAGAACACTATTCCACGCGGGCGAAGCCGCGGGCAAAAGCTAGTTTTCTATATTATACACCGAACATTCTTCACACAGTCTTATTATAATTCATGTTCAATAATACTCAACTCTCAAGACATAATTAAAAATTAACCAGTATCAAGATCGTTTAATCCTGTTTCCCCAGTATTGCACACTACAAAATTTTATTTCCCTATTTGCCATGAGATTCTGGTACACCTATAACCAACTTCAGACAGATCAGCTGTCTGAAGTTGGTTACAAGTTGCATTGCTCGTATTTATCAGCAACTTCATATGTAAATATATTCCCGTCCGCCAGTGAAGTCCCTAGTCGGCATTTTGTGTCGATAAAAATCAAAATGATGATGAAAATGTTAATCTTTTCATAGCATAAAATGAAGTCTTTTATTCCGCTTTATGTTTGCTTAAATCTTTTAAACTGTTAAATGAATTTAAATACAGTTTGCAGCCAATAATAGAATGATTAAAGTGGAATATTTATGCGTAATGATCTATGCACCTTTGTGATTTATAAATTATTATCAGTCGATCAAAAACGAATTTATGCAGTATTGTCTACAACAAACAGAAGTATGTTGGGGAAGCTAGTCTCTTAAACTATACACCCAAACACTAGCAGGCTATCGTCCAATCGACTTGTCAGTTCTATATCCTACTACTATTATAAACATGAAAGTTCGTGAGGATGGCTGGATGTATGGATGGATGTTTGTTACTCCTTCACGCAAAAACTATTGACCAGATTTCAATGAAATTTGGTATGGCAGTAGTTTAAGCTCTGGATTAAAACATAGGATACTTTTCCCTTGGATACAGCTGGTAAATATATAAACAGTAGCCGTATAGACTTTTTATGTCTTTATGCATTTCTCCCTTTAATTGGGGTATCTACGTGGAAAGATAAATGAAAACAGGAAATTTTAATAGATATATTTATTATTTATTAACAATTGGACATCATTTATTAGCTTACACGTTACGACAACACCAAAAAGCTCTCAGATTGTCAGCATGGAGCTAAATATGTGAAGAAAATAGAGCACAGCAGTCCGTTTACGTGGGAGAGCCATGCTTTGGCACGAACGGTCCACCTGGACCAGATAAACAACACATTTATCTACAAGAATATAATAACTTCAGTGTAATTGCTTGTATTTATATAACCTGAAACAATTCTCAACAATGGACCTAGTATAACAACAGGACCGACTACTGTGAGCAAAAAAACGAGCCGAGCGAGAGGTTGGAAGAGAGGCCGTGTGTCCCTTTCTAGTAGGGTGACAATAATATTTTCTGCTGTGGCAAACTGCAAAGCTGTGTGAGACAAATTGTGAAACACTGAATGACATACAGCTGAGGCTTTAAAAGTCGACTAGATTGAATAGTGTAAAATCAAGAAGGTTTGAAGTGACGGCTGCATTAATATACATAACAGATTTTTATGTAATTCTCTGCCTTACTTAAACACTATTGAGCCATTTTTGTCGCATTTCTTCATTGTTGGGAAATCTATAAAAACTGTATTATATTATCATTAAAGGCCTTACTCGACTTCACACGTTTTTTCTCAGTAACTAGGTAGGTACTTAACTTACTACGATTCTAGGCGAGTCGCTACTGACTAGTTTATAACAAAACGTAGTACAATAATTATAACTCTTAATAACGTCAGTTGCTATAATGTTAACACTTTTATACTAGAATAACTAGATTAACATTAACAATTAACTTACTAATTTTACTAATAAACGAAATATTGCAACCAGCAGAACTTTCACTTCGACAAGAATATATACAACATTTTTTTCACCATTTTGACTGTTAAATCATCAAACAAATAATAAAAACATAGTTACGGAGATACATGAAGTAAGAAATAAAAACTATTTTCAAATTTAATATTATCCGGTGTTCAACATAAAATATGTGTAATGGCGTATCTATTGTCTTGCGAATGATACCATCTAATAAAAAAAGAAGGAAAAGGATTTAATGTAAACTGCATTTTTATTTAGTATTATATGACTATTTCTAACTTTTTTAATTAGAATATGATATAGTTATAAACATTTGTTAAAATAATAATATAGTACACTCGTTTTATCTAAGATTTTTCAAGTTACTTTTTATAAATACCAACATTTTTCTGGTTGGCAACATGCAAGAACGAGACACACAGCCTCTCTCCTGGCTATCTCGCTCGGCTCGGATTTGCCTCTATGATACGTGCATGTGAAATACACTCTATTACTAAGGTATTACAGTTCTTTTTAGCAATTACAAAATTCGGAGTCTTCTATCCATAGGTACTATATCCATGTTCTCAACATACTGGTGAAAAGTTAACACTTCTTCACTATTTTCTTTCCTCGCAGAGTGTGATTTACAGCCCTCCACCAAACGGGCCATATTAATTTGAGCACAGCTTTGTTTTCTAATAAGACTTTTTAATATAAACTGAGATTTTTACCAAATAACACACTATAAATTCATGATTTGCTTCTTCTTCTTCTTGTATCATAATGCACACGTAAACAAATGACATTAGCTGTCAGTGGCTAACTTCAGGCCACATCTACTGCTACTAATTCAACATGTCACTTATTGTTAAAGCAATAAAGTCGTAATTCCAACGTCTAAAATTGGACTCCAATTTTAGACGTTGGAAAAAATACGTATAGACATAGAGATGGCTTCTCTTTCACTCTTATTGGTTTTGCCTTTGATGTTTTGCGAGACAAATAGCTGCCTACGGCTTCGATTTTTGTTTTAGTTCTATGAAACTCCAATTTCTTTGGCAGTAAAGCATAAAAACATTCCCTGTCTCAAATTATAAGCAGGAATAATTATTATTTTAATAGAATTTTCAGTTGTTTTCAACTCAGATTAAAAATGTAACACTTCCTCTGGTTTTAAACACCATTTTTCTAAATCGTAAAGTATTATAATAAATAATTAATGGATGTCATTGATAACACAAGTAATAATTATTATGTGTATTAAATAATATTATATATCTATTTAAATATTAAAATCACTGGTCATCCATATATGAATATTATTTTAGCCTGGCCACAGACATTTTTTAAGAACGTCAAATTCAAGTCGAATTCTATAACATGCACAACTTCAAAAATCATGCCATTTTGAGTTCTCTCCAAAACTTTAGGAAGTTTCAGTAAAGCGTCTTTACTGAATCAAGACTGAATCGTCTGACTTGACTTGGGCAGCTCATACCTGTTTCGAGAACTTTAAATTTTAGGGAAAATTGATGTATAACCAGGTAGGGGCAGGGGGTACCCCCCCTCCTTACCTGGGTAGGCCCATGGTTGAAACTTGTACGAAAATTCTCTTGGCACTGATTAGTTTTATCTGTGCCGACTACCGCCTTACTAAAAAAAGGTACCAGCTGATTGTCAATGTCAAATGAACTTAGACGTCATCATTCGTGTCAAACGTGTCAAATGTAAATTTATTTCAGAAATTTGAACTACTTGTCGTTGTGGCTATATTTATAAATCAGAATGTTCGAAAGTGGTAAAATTTTAAATTTTAAACAGGTTAGGGTGGTTATAATACTCGAATAAACTATACCTTGGAGGGATTTGAGTGTCACACTCACACGTGCAAGAAGTTAAGGACAATGACGTTAGACGTATCGCATAGCATTTGTTATATCACTGTTTAGGTGATTTTTACTGCCCTGCAGGGCCATCATACTAGACTACCAGAGAGGTATGCTCGATAACACGAACAGAGCACACAAGGATGGTGGCGTCTCGCCGCGAGACGGTGACGATCGGGCTGCTGTGCTGCGCGTGGTACACGCTGAGCTCAGCCAGCAACGTAGTAGGCAAGCTGGTGCTGACGGAGCTGCCGCTGCCCATGACGGTGACGATGGTGCAGCTGCTGTCCACCGTGCTGTACAGCGTGCCCGCATTCGCGCTGTGCGACGTGCGGCGCGCGCCCTCGTTTCCCCGCCACTACTATTTGAGGGTCCTAATTCCCCTCGCTTGTGCTAAATTCTTTACAACGATGTTCTCCCAGATATCGATTTGGAAAGTACCGATATCGTACGCACATACAGGTAGGTAGTTATTTTATTTCTTGTACTATTAACTACTTAGCTACTTTTTTATAAACTTGAATGCCTGAAAACATGAATCTTATTATTAATTACAGTGGTTTACTTTGTTAACACGCCACAAGAGCTTAGCTACAAAAGCTTGCTTGTAAAGTTGAAGATTATAAAAAAGTTTTGTTTTTGTTAAGAGCCACACTCACAGTTCAATGCCGGTCCAATATAATAATTATGGTCATCATAAGTGTCAATATTTGCAAATAATTACATCCTATGAGCTTGCAATGGTCATGAACATCGTTGACATTGCTATCGGACCTGCATTCCGGGAGTATGACCCATAACAGACTGACCAGATTCATAGTTAAAGTTAAACCTTTAAATTTAAAATAATAATCTCGGTTGCTTCAACAACGGTTACACCCTGGTGTATATTTTTTACATGCAAGCAGCCAATAGAATATATTATGTATGTGGTGACAGTGAAGGCGACGACACCACTGTGGACGGCGGGGCTGGTGCGCGTGCTGTTCGGCGAGAGACAGCCGCCGGCGGTGGCAGGCGCACTGGTGCTCATCGCGCTGGGCGTGGGAGTGGCATCCGCCACCGAGCTGCAGTTCGACGCGCTGGGACTGGGCGCGGCGCTGGCGGCAGCGGCACTGCTCAGCCTGCAGCACATCTTCTCCAAGCGTGCGCTGCGGGACACGGGCGCGCACCACCTGCGCCTGCTGCTGCTGCTGTCGGCGCTCGCGCTGCCACTGCTGGCGCCGGTGTGGGGCTGGGCTGAGGCCCGAGCGCTGCTGCAGGCGCAGCCGGCGGGGGGCTGGGCGCGCGTGGCGCCGCTGCTGGCACTGGACGGCGCGCTGGCGTGGCTTCAGGCTGTGACGGCGTTCAGCGTGCTGTCGCGCGTGTCGCCGCTGGCGTACGCAGTGGCGTCGGCCGCGAAACGGGCGGCGGTGGTGGCGGCGTCGCTGCTGCTGCTGGGCAACCCCGCGCCGCCGCTCAACCTGGCCGGCATGGCGCTGGCGCTGCTCGGCGTGCTCGCTTACAACCGTGCTAAGATACACGCGCGGACCACCCCGCAAGACAAGCGCCCGCTGCTGCCCGTGTGAATTAATCTTGCCTGAAACTTACTTCCTATGTGATGTATTTTGCAAAAGGGTATCAAATAAAAATATTTATTTTACAATGGAATGTAAAAGTTTTGCCCAATTCCTAAAGGGACAAGGATATTATATCCTATAAGGTATACCTTATACCTGATATTATGACAAAAACGAGACATTTATTTTGGAAGGAAGGACTTGTATAGAAAGATAGATAATTACATAAAATTGCTTTATGATTTGATCAAAAGAGCAGTGTATTTTCATATTGAATATGTTTATAATGTTAATAATTTCATTTTTCATTTTTCAATTCATGGTACATTTTATTATTTAATGCACATTAAACCTTATTGTTCTCACAAAATATTTTTAGTTTACTCTGTATAATATGTAAGTATATTATATTTATTTAATTCAATTTTATTATAAGTTGGTGCTCATTGATATACAATTTCTTAGTTCTTACAAAGAATACTAAATGTAGTATACACAGCAGCAGTATTTACTTGATACCTCAACTTTAGTTGTAGCACAGAATAGATATTAGTTACCAGTTGTAGTGATTAGTCTCCTGGTGATAGGATACCCAAAACTAATAAACTATTATGTATTAAAATCAATGTTTCGTTAATGAAACCAAGCCTTGTGTTAAGTAGCTGGTATGTTTCAAGTATCTGATAAAATGATTGATAAAATTTAGTTTAATTAAATTAAATTCATAGGCACAGTGCTGTGTAATACTGTGTGTAATAGCAGTGCTGTGTATAATACATGAATTAATATTGTGTGATGCCTCCATTTTTTAGAATGTATAGTTAGCAAATTTATACTAATTGTAAATATGCTTAGTAAATGTTGATTATGTAAGTACTTGATTGATATCAATATATTTTTGTTACGAGACCTGTGTAAATGTTATTTACAAATATTTCCTTTACACACTTATCTGGTGTTGGACATAAAATATGTCGACGTAAATAAATGCATTTTTGTCAGCTCCAATTTAATCTTATAATAAGTAATTAAAAAAATATGTATATCCAACAAAAAATTGGCGGAATTAATAGGTTTGATGGTTTGATAATGCTTTTAGTACTTTTATTCTATGACGCTTTTTTATGATTCTACTAGGGAGTACCGCAAACATAATAATTTATTAAAGTGAAGGCCATCTGGCTGTAAGTAGCATAAAAGTTATATTGTAATTTGTAACCATAACATAATGTAGGAATACTAACTTGACTGAGTAGTGTGAGCCGAGCGAGAGGTTGGACGAGAGGCCGTGTACGTCCCTTTTTAGTAGGGTGACAATAATATTTTCTGCTGTGTGAGACAAACTACAAAGCCAATATTGTGAAACACTGAATGACATATAGCTGAGGCTTTTAAAAATTAAAAGGCGACGAGATTGAATAATGTAAAAGCATGAAGGTTCGAAATGATAACTGAAGTGAAAAACTCTTAATAACGTGTTTTTTTGCTTTTAATTTATTTTTTACCTTTTAGTTATTTTAACCTGCATTTTTATTCTCAGCGAACCCTTTTATTTCATACCCATACTATAGGAAAGCATAAAAAACAAAGATTTCAACTCAAGATAGGCTATCACGTACATTGCAGAAAAAGATTTCATACAAGAAAAAGTTACGCCATCTTGGTTTTCACCATAACTCAAATGTCAGCCATCTTGTTTTCACCATACTTCGAATTTCAAAATGGCCCCAAAATTTTAAAAATTGGGGCCAATTTACTGGAGACACTTTTTGCCTCAACATGCCTCGTCTATAATATACGTCTATGATAAAAAACATCAAAAGTCCGCCATATTGGAATAAGAGTGATGTCAGAATATTTTTCTAAATAATCTTGGAAGCGGCTAGCCCTTTCATTTGATACCCATATTGCAGAAGTGCATAAAAAATAACTATTCCACCATCTTGGATGTTGAATGAATGACGTAACATTATTTTTTGAGTTAAGGTCCGACGCACTAGGCGGAACTGCACTTCAGCGGAACTGAGCGACACGTCGCATATTTTTTTGGTGTCGCACTTGAACTGCAGCGGCGCTCCAAAAATATATTCAGTAGCTAGGCAACCTCTATAGGAGTAATAGTGTTCTGTGTAGGCAACCTCCGAGCAAGATGGAAGAATGGACGATTGAAATTTAAAAGGTTTTTTTTAATAAATAAGTACATACCTACAATCTAAATAATTTACATACGACCTCCGTGGCTCAGTGGTGAGCGCAGTGGCGCTCTAGCCGGAGGTCGCGGGTTCGAATCCCGCCAGGGAACAAAAAAGTTTTCTGTGTTCCTGGGTCATGGATGTGTACTTATAATATAATAAAAAATCTTATATATAAGTATAGTATAAAAAGTATTAAATATATTTATGCCGAATATAATTATACCGAACTGCAGTTAACTGCAGGTCGCGACACTTTTGGACAGTTGATCAAGTTTGTCGCGCAGTTCGCTGCAGTGTAGTTCCGTTACCGCTTAGTGCGTTTTATCTCTAATTTCATATAAAGCTGAAGAGTTTGTTTGTTTGAACGCGCTAATCTCAGGAACTACTAGTTCGAATTGAAAAATTATTTTTGTGTTGGATAGTTCATTTATCGAGAAAGGCTTTAGGCTATTTACATCAATGCTAAGCTCAAAACGAACGGAGCACCAATCAAGAATGTTTCAAATGTTACTTTTTTTCTTTTTCTTTTGAGAGCTTTCGCTGCGTACGCTGCGGAAACGGTTAAAATTTCGCTAAAATTATGTATGACAGAATTGTTTCTCTTTAAAAGTTCTAAAAACAAGTCCGCGACTGCATATTATGTCTATCTTTTAAGGTTGGCTCACAATAACCTTTTTATGCTTACCAAATTTGTTCTAAAATTAAGCATTATTATTGATGAGGGTTTTCATAATGATGTTATTAATCCTTATCCAAGTTAATACGTTATTCATTACAAGCATTTAATTTACATCATTCGATTTCCATGATTATTTTAGAAGATATCGCCGTAATAAAATAATCAAGCGCGACATAATGTACGGCGCGCGGCGGGCAGTCGTGAGGGGGAAGAGCTTCTCCTTCTACGTAAATGAAGTCGCGGGTAAATTTTAGCTATATTCCAAAGTAACTGTTCCACGCGGACGAAGTCGCGGGCAAAAGCTAGTAATAATTAATATAGCCTTTAAGTAATGGGGTAAATAAATAATTCTAATGGAGATTTTTTAAACTTATTTCCAGTAGATTTAGCGTGATTCCAGACCATACAAAAATACAAATCTTCCCCTTTGTAATATTAGTTTACTTAGATATTTAATAGTAAGTATAATAAAATTACAGATTCTAAATAAATATAAATTTATTTACATTACAATAATAATATATCAGCACATTCTCGAGCTCATTTACACGTAAATATAAAAAAATGCAGTCTTTAAACAGTCGGTGTTCAAACTAATTCATCATGACAGTACCATATGCACTACACAGACACTGCCTCAGAATTTGAGTCTAAGGCGTATAACACACGGTCATCCAAACCTCTTTCACTCACTCACAGCGACTGTGGTTATAACTGACACATCCGACGTTAAAATGACCGTGGACGGTGCGCGCGACCCGCCTACAGCTCGTCGTGGTCGGCGTCGGCGTCGATGTTGTCCGCGTCGGCGTCGGCATCGGCGTCCGTGGCGTCGACAATATCCTCCAGCTCGGCCTGCGCGTCGGCCGGCAGGCCCAGGTCCGCCTGCAGCATGGCCTCGACGGCGTCGGCGAACTCGATGGCCTGCCCCTCCTGCAGCATGTAGCCGGAGCGCAGCGCGGCGGTGCGGTACAGCGTGCGCGCGGCGGCGGCGGCGCGCGGGTCGTCGGGGTCGGCCGTCACACGCCGCAGCAGCTCGCGCACCACGGGGTGCCGTGGGTTGATCTCCAGCATCTTCTTCTGGCTCAGGTGGTGCTTACGCTGGGCGTCGTCCGCTTTCTGTAACCGATGTCGTTATAATATAAATGTGTTTTCTAATATAATTTTAAGTAATTTTTATGAATATGACATACGAGCAGCCGTAAATAATATACCGCCACCGGATAACCGGAGGATGCAAATCCCGGGCCTTTGGGATCCTCGTGGCGGTTATACTATGATATTTGATGCTGGTTTTGAGGAGTCTCGTGTTACAGCACAGGGGCGATGCGGTACCTGGTGCGCGTTGGACATGGCGAGGCGCTCCATGTTGCCGGTCCAGCCGAACGCGGTGGCGACGAGTGCGGCGGGCGAGCGCGCCAGGCGCCGAGACACGCCCGCGCGCGTTATCAGCGCACCGAGCTTGTCACCCAGCCACTTGGTCAGCGGCTCGAACTCCGCGCGGAACTGCTCCAGCTCCTCCTTCTTCTGTTCACCTGGACATCACGATACGTAACACCGTCAATGTGATTTTGGGCCAGCTCTATGTACACAACATAGGTAAATAGAAAAAATACCAAAGAAATATTAATTGAAAAGTGTTTGCCATGACAGTTGTTTGGACATAACTTTTGACTTAGTTGACAGTTTTAGGAAGAGACATTCTCTTGAATGTCATACGACAAAAGCCATGTCATTGTCAAAATGACATTATTTGGTTAACCTGTCAAGCGCCTTGACACTCTTTGACAGATTATGCAGACAAGCGTCGGGCCTTTTTGCCACCAAAAATTAATTTTCCTTACATTCTCCCGCAATTTTTTTCGCGATTTTTTTTCGCAATTTTAATGTTAATAAGTAAATAAAACCTATGGATGATGTATATATTTAAAAATATAATTAATTTCCTAAGTGATTACGTAATATAGAAACAGATTTATACAAAATTAGTTATTAGATTCAGTATAATTAAGTACCTATCCTCTTGAAAGTAAACATTTCAAATAACGTAAACACTTGCACTGATTGTTTACTTTTGACTTCGTTATTGACACTCAAGTGGGAACATGCCAAATGATACCTCATCACACACATTACGGAGAGGAAGGAGGAGGACGACCTCATTCCCTCATGACAGATGCACGGAGTACCGACCTCTATAAATCATATGACGTTTCCGTCGTGTTTTTCTTCAAGATTATAATGTTTTAATGTGAATAAAACATATGCATGTTATATATATTTAGAAAGGTGATTAAATTTCCTAATTGATAATATAATTGGAATTAAGAAAAATACTAGTTTAATAAAAGAAATCTTGATCCAAACACAACACACGACTTTTTCTTATATTTTTATTGCAAATCTAAACTAAGGCCAAATTTATGTTTCTATATAGTAAAATTTGCTTAATTTACGTAGGTGCACACATTATATATAAAATTTTAATTCAAAAACCGATATAAAATAAGTTACAGTTACCTACTATAAAATTGTCAGTCTAATTTCGATTCCCGCGATTTTTATTTCTCCAAATTATATTGTTATAATTTATGTACTACCTATGCATGTGATATATACTTAAAAAGTAGAATAGATTTCCTAAGTGATGACGTAAATGGAATTTAGAAAAATACTCATTTAATAAATGGAATCTTGATACAAACACATAAACTTCGTCTTTTTTAATATTTTGTTTTAAAACTCAAATAAATATAAAATGTATGTTTCTATACAGTGAATGTTGCTTTATTTACGTAATTGGATATATTATACATAAAAATTTAATACAAAAACAGTTGTACTAACAAGGATTGGAGCAAAACTAATTACAATTACTATGAAAAATATCTGACATAGTACATATTTTGATTGCTCAATAAACTGTAACTGGGACATAATTAAATACATATTTTTATATTTTTATACATTTCAGGATGTTAAATATTACAGTAACTCATTATTTTTTTACAATGTACAATAAGGGAACTCCCTCATTGAACCCTCCGAAACTAGGCCTATTTTGACGGTAATGTCTTAGAAAAACAATCATAGTAATAAATTTACTTATTCTTATCCATATATTCTATTCGTAGACTCTAGAATAAATACCGTTCTAATAAAATTTCTACTAAAATGTTCAATTCAAAATGCATTTCACAAGAAAATCATAAACTCACTATGAAATAAAATAGCAATAAAAACGTATATTTTTCATTCGATTTTCTGACGTAAATGTTGTAGATTTATGGAAAATACTTAGTATACGCATAAAAAACTTAATATTAATTACATAAATGTATAAATTATGTGGTACAAACAAACCACTTATAAATTAGAAATTTATTCTATGGGCGTGCCCAGCTTGCCACGAGGCAGCAAGCGACGCTTGAGACCCATGCTGTCACTTGCTGCCGTGCAGCAACTGACGCTTGACAGGTTAATTATGGTCTAATCCTTTGGTCTAATCCGTCATTGATTTATTTTATTTTGTGTTGCTCTCCTTGACGAAATTAATTTAAATGTACATCGAAACGAAGTGAAATTAAACAAAATAAAGAATAGTAAACGGTTAACGTGAGGGGGGCGAAGTGCGCCATACTTTTTTATAGATGACTTCTATGCAAAATAAACTTCTGTAAGAGTTCACCAATAATTATAAATTTAATTATTTAAGAATCTGTGATATTTTGAGATTACGGTCCATGTCATGTCAATGAAATCCAGCAATAAAATAAAGAAATTTTTGCACGAAATCACAAACATGTACGATAGGCGCACTTTCCCGCAAAAACAGGGAAGTGCGCCTGGTGGAGTTAAAACGTATTTTCAAAGCATTAGATTAAAAAATAACACATTTTATCGTAGAGCATAAACAATAACACGCAGAACTTTTTGTTTTTCTTTTATTGTCTCATCCTTATAGTATCTATAGAAAAAAAAACGAATTTCGGGAAAGTGCGCCATATATTTGTAAATCAGGAGTTGTAAACATTTTTATTTCTGCTTAACTTTATCCTCGCTATGATAAGTATGACAATAACAATAGGCTTTAAGCAGATCTAAGGCAAGAAACTAACTTTTGAAGAGCTTTCTGGGGAATAGCAATAAAAAGAAGTACGTCACGTTTTTTATTTATACGAAAGTACTTAGTGTTCTTTTTAAGTTGACTAGTTACAGCTGAAATAAAGTCAAAACCTAAAAATAAAATGTTTTAATTATTTTATTACTATATTTTCTTCTTGGAAAATATTTAGCTTCTTGAGATTTTTAACGATCACTTCACGAGGTCAACTCTGCTTACCACTTTCAAAAACAGAAAAAAGAGATGGCGCATATTTCGAGTTTACAATTATAGAGCCGTCTGTGGTTTTTACCCAGAACTATGTTTTAGTTTCCTACATCGATGTAAGATATCGTTATTAGTATATTGTAAGCAGTTTACGATATATTTAAAGTAGGCGCACTTTTCCGGTAGGCGCACTTTGCCCCCTTCACCTTACTATATTATGTAGCTATATTTACAGACGACCTCTGTGGCTCAGTTGGTTGAGCGTGTTGGTGCTCAAGCCTGGGGTCGCGGGATCGAATCCCGCCGAAGGAACAAAAAGGTTTTCTGTGTTCCTGGGTCATGGATGTGTATTAAATATGTGTATAATATAATAAAAATCTTAAATATGTGTATAGTATAAAAAGTATTAAATACATTTCCGTTGTCTGGTACCTGTAACACAAGTTCTTCGGATACTTAGCACGGGGCCAGATTGACGTGGTGTGAAGCGTCCATAGATATTATTATATTATTATATAGTATACATAGTGCTGGCCCAGGGCTCATACATTTCTTGAACATCTCTTTTGGTATGGTAGTAGTTTAGGCTCTGGATTAAAACATAGGCTACTATTTATCCCGAAAAAGTAGTGTTCCCGTGTGATACTTGATAGTACATTTACGTGGGCGGAGCCGCGGGAAACAGCTAGTATGTTATATTTATGAGAGCGTGAATAAAGAATTTGAATTGAACAAAGATACTGCTGGTGGATTTAAACGCTCGTCGTGACTCACCCTCGTCGAGGTCGAAGATCTCCTTGGCGATGTTTTGGAACTTGTGTCCGTCGTACTCGGGCAGCGCGGACAGGCAGTACTCGTCCACGGGCTCCGTGAGGTAGAGCACCTCGCGACCGGCGCGCACCAGCCGCTCGGCGAAGGGCGAGCGCTCCACCTCCGCGCGGCCCGTGCCCGCCACGTAGTAGATGTGCTGCTGGCCGGGCCGCATGCGCGACACGTACGCCTCCAGCGACGTCATCTCCGGCCCGTGCGACGAGTGGAAGCGCAGCAGCTTGGCCAGCCGCGAGCGGTTCGACGGGTCTTCCATCACGCCCAACTTGATACTGACACACACAAACACGTGCGTTAGTTTCAAATATTTACACAGGTTTTAGTAGCCACTGCAGAAGAGGAGCTATGTTAGACAATAGCGGTTCGACTCGACCAATATCAGTGCCAGCATCGTAGAAAACATATTAATATAATAAAGCTACACTCACTTGGTGGAGTACTCCTTCCAGAAGTGCTCGTACTCGTCGTCGGAGATCTTCTTGAGCATGTCGAGCGCCTTGCGGACGAGCTTCTTCTTGATGATCTTGATGAGCTTGTGCTGCTGCAGCGTCTCGCGCGACACGTTAAGCGGCAGGTCGTCCGAGTCTACAATACCCTGGAACGACAATACCCGAGACGATAAGTACAACATTATGGACAAGGTCCTCGGTACAGTAGTGCGGGGCGGCGCGCGTGTGGTACCGACCTGTATGAAGGCGAGATAGTTGGGCATGAGGTCGTTGAACTCGTCGGTGATGAACACGCGGCGCACGTACAGCTTGATGTGGTCGGTGCGCGCGCCGTAGCGGTTGAACGAGTCGGCGGGCTGCGCGCGCGGCACGAACAGCAGCGCGCGGAACGTCACCTGTGTCACATAATATAACATTACACTTGATATAGTCTCCAATTCAATTTATATAACATTTTAAAATTAATTGCAGGATATTTCTTTTTTGCCTTTAACATCTTAACATAAAATACTGTTTATGTTAAGATGTTGAAGGCAAAAAAATATTGTAAGTCGAAATCTTTTTTGAAAATGGCTAAACATCTTAACATGAGCAGTAAATCATGTGCCCAAATTTTCAGCAATTGATTTTACAAAACCTTACTATACACTTCAGATCCAATTTAATATAAACGTAACAAAAATGATAAAAATCTACCACATTCACCTCTCATTGTATTTCTTTATAGCACAATAAGAAAGTGACAATTAAATCGGTAGCATTATAGTGTCTTCTTGCCAACATTAGGATTAAACTGGATCTGCAGGTCTAAAAAGGCCGTTTTGGCAATTCATTTTCAATTCTTGTTATGAATTACTGACAGCGATCGTAAAATGGCCACTTGAATTGCAATTCATATTAAGATTTGGATACAATTCATATGCAGAAATTGGCTGAAATGCATTCATTTGACAGATTTACAAGCAGAATTGCTTTAGTGTCAAATAGCAATATTGCGATGATATTGCGTAAGTGGCCTTTTTAGACCCGCTGACCAGAGTGTACACTGCGTTATATCGTTAGCGAACGGTGGCGACGCTCACCTCGCCCTCGGCGATGAAGTGCGCGCGCGCGAGCGGCGCCGCCGTGTCCTTGGTGAGGCTCTTGTAGAACTGCGTGTACTCGTCGTCCGCCACCTCCGCCGGCTTGCGCGTCCAGATCGGCTTGTTGTCGTTCATCACCTATTCGAGGAAGAAATTGTTAAGCGTCTTTGTGATCTGATATGCGATAGAACAATGACGAGTCGACCGAACGTGAGATATAAGATATATTTAGGAGGATGCACTCCAACCGTTCCATACATACATATAGATAGGTTTCTACGATACTACTAAGTATCCTCACCTCCCACTCCCACACGGTCTTCTCGGTTTTCTTGGTCTCCTTATCCTCCGCGTCTTCCACTTGCGCGTCGTCGTCGGCGTCGTCGGCAGCGGGCTCGACGGGCTCCTCCACGGTCTCGGTGCGCGAGGCCCACAGGTGGATGGGGAAGTTGATGAACTGCGAGTACTTGCGCACGAGCGCGCGGATGGTGTCCGGCTGCAGGAAGTCGGCCGCCTCCTCCTTGAGGTGCAGCGTGATATGCGTGCCGCGGCCCAGCGTGTCCCCGCGCGGGTCCTCCGCCACGCTGAACGAGTTCGCGTCCGACTCCCACACGTGCTGCGCGTCGTCGTTGTGCTTCGACACGACGGTGACGCGGTCCGCCACGAGGAAGGCGGAGTAGAAGCCGACGCCGAACTGGCCGATCATGTCGCCGGTGTCGCCCGAGTCGCCGCTGTCGGCGTCCTGCAGGCGCGCCAGGAAGTCGGCGGTGCCGGACTTGGCGATGGTGCCGAGGTTGTTGATGAGGTCGGCGCGCGTCATGCCCACGCCGGTGTCGATGATGTGCAGCAGGCGGTTCTCGGCGTCGGCCTTGATGCGGATGCTGAGGTCGGGCTGGGCGGCCAGCACGTCGCGATCTGTCAGCGACAGCAGCCGGATCTTGTCCAGCGCGTCCGACCCGTTCGAGATCAACTCCCGGAGGAAGATCTGAAATTATCAGATTATTTAATATATTTTTTTTTTTTATACAATAAGGGGGCAAACGAGCAAACGGGTCACCTGATGGAAAGCAACTACCGTCGCCCATGGACACTCGCAACATCAGAAGAGCTGCAGGTGCGTTGCCGGCCTTTTAAGAGGGAATACGCTCTCTTCTTGAAGGTTTGTAGGTCGTATAGGTCCGGCAATACTGCTGGTGACAGTTCGTTCCAGAGTTTTATAGTGCGCGGCAGAAAGTTACGCGAGAAACGCACGGTGGAAGACTGCCACTCATCAAGGTGATGAGGATGGAATATTTTTCGCGTGGGACGATAGCGAAAAGTTGCAGGTGGTATGATTCCGAACAATTCCTCAGAGCACTCCCCGTGATACAACCGATAGAGGATGCAGAGTGAAGCTACATCTCGGCGTAATTCCAAGGGGTCCAAGCTGTTTGAAACACAATGACAGTCAACAATTCGAGCGGCCCTTCGTTGGATACGATCCAGAGGGAGCAGTTGGTATTTTGGTGCTCCTGCCCAGAGATGAGAACAATATTCCATATGAGGCCGAACCTGCGCCTTGTAGAGTTGTAGGCGTTGGTCCGGACCGAAGTACTGTCTCGCTCTGTTGAGAACACCAAGCTTCTTCGAGGCTAACTTGGCCTTACCCTCTAGATGATATCGGAATTGGACTTCGCTCGATATGCTAACGCCAAGTATTTCAATGCTAGGGGAGATGGTTAAAGATGTGCCCTCAAAATGAGGATGTACGACCATAGGTGACTTTTTAGCGGTGAACGCGCAGACTTGTGTCTTGGCGGGGTTAAATTGGACTAAGTTACGTCTACCCCATTCAGAGACTTTCTCCAATGAATTCTCTATTTTAAACACAAGTTCGTTTCGACTCTCGATGACATTTAGCCGAGAAATATTAGGGGAGCCGGTATATACAGCATCACCTGTACATCATCCGCATAGCAATGAATGCCGTTGGTCTGTAACATGTCATTGATATGCAGTATGAATAGGGTAGGCGATAGCACACAGCCCTGAGGGACACCAGCATCAACTGACTGAGTTTCCGAGCATTCGCCGTCAACTACGACCTTTATGCTTCTGTCTGCTAAGAAACTTGTGACCCACTTGCATAATTTCTCGGGCAGCCCGTATGATGGAAGCTTCGAAAGCAGCGCTTTATGCCAAACCCGATCAAAGGCCTTCGCAATGTCCAAACTAACAGCCAATGCTTCTCCCTTCGACTCAATTGCCTGAGCCCAACGATGAGTTAGGTACGCCAAGAGATCACCAGCCGAGCGACCCTTACGGAACCCGTATTGTTTGTCGCTTAGTAATCCCTGGCCGTCCAAGTATCGAAGAAGCTGGCCATTGATAATGGATTCCATTATCTTTGAGAAGAGAGAGGTTATGGCGATTGGTCTATAGTTGGAAGGATTTGAGCGATCACCTTTTGAATTTCGCTCTCGACAGTAATTTGGGGGTACTATCTCATATTTAGATCATCACAAACTAAATACATCAAGTAAAAAATAAGTAAAATAAATTATTGGTAAACAAAAGAAAAAAAAATGTCAGTAACACAGGACCCACCTCCTTATTGCGGTAGAGGGAGTTAATGATGAGCTTCATCATACGGTTGACCTCAGTCTGGAAGGTGTAGTTCTGTGCGCGCGCCTTGAGCTCGCGCTGCTGCGCCACGCTCAGCCCGTCCGGCGAGATCGCCTCCTCCTCGCGCAGCACCGCCTCCGCATCTGGGAGTCACATATTTAATTATAAGTAGTTTTGATAGACAATAACAAAAAAAGTTTCGGCTCGCCTATTTTAATTGCAGTACCCGATTACATTACACAAATTCAGCTAGGAGCCAGTTCCCATTCTTTTTTTTTTTTTTTTATGAAATATGGGGGCAAACGAGCAAACGGGTCACCTGATGGAAAGCAACTTCCGTCGCCCATGGACACTCGCAGCATCAGAAGAGCTGCAAGTGCGTTGCCGGCCTTTTAAGAGGGAATAGGGTAATAGGGGAGGGTAGGGAAGGGCGAAACTCGGCGAAACACAGCGCAAACGCTGTTTCACGCCGGTTTTCTGTGAGCCCGTGGTATTTCTCCGGTCGAACCGGCCCATTCGTGTCGAAGCATGGCTCTACCACGTAGTTCTGAAGTGTTAGGTAGCTTATTGATAAATTGTGCAATGGAGAAACGTTGATTAGCTATCCAAAATTAGAATTCAGTTAAAATAAAATTATGCAGAAATCTATTCAAAAATCGTTGCCACTTTGTAGAATTTATGACATATTTATTTACATTCATTCAGGGTTCTCACACTTGGAGAGATGGACATTGAGGATAAACATTGGGTAATTTGTATGGTTGCCATGGACGTATTGATCTAACACAGCTCTCATTGTTTGTTTTGACCGATAAAACATGAACGAGGTGCATCAATCGGACAAATTGGTAGAAATGAACGGGAGCGAGGTGGAGTTGGAGCCGGGGTGGTGTGCGGGGCGGGGTGCGGGGCCGCCGTTTCAGCTGCGGTTCGCGCCGCGTCGCCAGCTCGGCCGCTCCTACGTGTCCTCCGTCAAGCCGATGGGCTTGCGTGAGTACACGATTCCTATTAATATGCCTAATGTCAATACTACTATTACATTTCTATTGTTGGGCAAGAAGGCCAGTTGCAAGTGTGAGGTGACCCTTTATGGCCTCTTTATTTCAGCGGCGATCGTGAAGGACAAGCTGTACGGGTGCGAGTGGGGGGCGGCGGAGGGGGCGGAGAGGGCGGCGATGCGGCGCGTGGCAGAGCTGTACCGGCGCGGGCCGCGGGAGAAGTACTCGCAGCCCCTCACCACCGCACACCAGTGAGATACACGGAACGACCATGTTCTCTATTATAATAATAATAATAATAAAGACATTTATTCCATATCAAGGTTTACATTTTGGTTTTTAATTAATTGTTAGTTGTGTTAGTTTAGTGCTTAAACTTAAGTGTTAGTAAGGTTATTTTTTCTCTTCCCCTGATATGGTCCCTTTTAGGGTAAAGGCCTCCTCCAATGTCTCCCACTGTTTTCTTTCTATGTACTCTATTACTCAATATGTTTTAATTTATCAAATTGTCCTTAATTGTTCACTTGTAACCTAAACGTTTATTGTTTGCGCTTAACACAAATAAAAATGAAGTTCTAGCCCCTTCCTTTAGATACATTTCTGTCATCTACACTAATATTATAAAGAGGAAAACTTTGTTTATGTTTGTTTGTTTGTAATGAATGAATATGCTCAAAAAGTACTGGACCGATTTCAAAAATTCTTTCACCATTCGAAAACTACATTATCCACGAGTAACATAGGCTATATTTAATTTTGGAAAAAATAGGGTTCCGTAAGATATTTGGGTTTTTCGGACACAAGGTGTAAAAAATCAACCAGAAAAGTTATTTTGCGTACGCTGCCTAAACTATAAAAGATAGAACCATAAAATGTTCTAATTAATTGTAGATCTTATAAATATCTACAAAAAAGTCCGTGACACACTATACCTATCTATGTCGAATGAGGCACAACAACCATTTTTTTATTTAGAAATCTTGAATTTTTTTTGGACTACATTTAAACGCGTTTATTTTACTCATGCTATTAATCCTTATCAAAACAAATTATTTCATCACTAAGTACAGTTTATGTAGATAATATTTGGTCTTTGAATGATTAAAATTGGACGTTTGGTTTTGAAATTATGGAGAAATTAAAATATTACGATTTCTGCTGCACGGCCCGTTGCGAAGTGGGCGTCACCAAGGCGGGGGTGCGCGTGCGGAAGGGAGTTTAGGTATTTCATACGATAAAAGTATACCCACCTACTTATTTCATTGAGTTTTAGTAGGTACCTATATTAATTTGTTTCTGTTTGTTTTGATTAAATTTCGCCCGTTTTGTTAGAGGTTTAAAGACATTCTGTAGTATTAGTATCAGTATTGTACCCGTGCGAAGCCGGGGCGGGTCGCTAGTGTTTTATATACAGTAGGATTATTAAAATATAATATCAATAATACTAATTTTTAAGGTACGGCTGGTGGTGGGATCACTCGTTTGGGGAACCCCCCTTCACAGACCGACGATTTCAGCATCACATTCGGGACTCTGGCTGGATGAAGGAGCAATTGAGAGTCCTGGCGAGCGATGCCGGCTACAAACGTTTGTGAACAAGCTTGGATTTACAATAAAACCGTTATAGAATTTAGAAATGAGTGTGTTTAAATCAAACCTATTAATAAAAATTATGTAAGTTAATTATTTACTTTAAAAGTTCTTTTACTAGAACTAGTAATATCAATAATTTTATAAACTAAATTAATTGACAATGGTAGTTTAATTTAATCACATTCAGATTATAACAATCACAAGATAAGATTGAGTATTCAGCCTTGGGGCTTAGGTTAATTTATTATTTCATTTTCTAGTATAATGCCTAATCCTTGATAACTTGATAACAGTAATACACATATTAACGTGGGAGCTCTCAATGCACTCTCATTTCTCGGCCTTTGTTTGGACAATTTTAATGTTTGGATTTCTATTTCTTCCCCTACCTCGAGCACATCAAGTATATCGTCTTAGCCTCATTATAACTGTGCATTTTATTTATTTTCTTTTATTTTAACAAAAAACAGTTACTATTAAGAAGAACAATACAAATAGACCATAACAGATAGTTTGTGGATAAATTATTTGACTCAAGGTGGAAGGTGCACAGTTGACTAGTTTTGCTGTCTTTATTCTCTTCTAAATGTGACTTATTTTACTAACATTTTACACATTCCTTCAATTTTTTATTATTATTGACTAGCTGAACCGAAAAATGTTGTGCTATGAACTAAAATAAATGAAATGTAACTAACTACCTACAGACTACAATTCTACCTGCACCTACTCTTAGGCCGTCTGTCTCACTGTCCCCAGTCCATCCAATGTCCCATTTTTACAGTTGTTACTACTTATACATTAGCTGTGTTCCACAGAAAATAGCACTAACAAAAAAGCATAAGCAAAATGGAGATCTCTGGCGTTAAATAAGCAAAATGGCGGCTTATGTTAGCAGTATTGAAGTTAGCAAATGTGTCCTGGCCGATAATGTTTTTTTTTCTTTAGTGGTAGAAAGCGCCAACAAGCACTTTTTTCCACAAAACACATTCAATGCATTTCCAAAGGAATAGAAATATCAATGACCTTGAAAAGTGCAGTTAGCAGAAAAACTTATTTGCAAATCAATAATAATAGTCTTGCATCGAATTTAAATAAAAATGTGAAATAGTAGTATAGTAGCGCTATGTCTATCCTATTGTTATTTGAATTGCATTGTACCTTGCCTTCTTTCTCTCCTCCTTCCAATATTTTTTTCTAATGATTAAGCTATGGGCAAAACATAGTTGTCACAGTTCTAAAAGCTATTTTGAATGCAACAACTAACAACAAAACATTTTATGACAAGGTGAAATCTAGTCAGTTTTCTCCCCCACAAAATATATAAAACAAAGGAGTCTATAGACCCTTCACAGCAATGTATGTTGATTAATTTGCTATAATATGTTGTTATCCTGATCCTGTTTTTTAATAAAGCTCTACTATTGTCATGAAGAGGAAAAAATTTGATTATTTGTTTGAATAGGTTTGGAAACTACTGGACTCATTGTATGAAATTGGGTCGATATAGATATACTCAGAGTAGAGTGAAGACCATGGGGAAGGACCTAGAATTATAAGATTTCCTTTTGGCCGCTCGAAGTCGCGGGCAACATCTAGTAATAAGTAAAAGAAGAGCCGGCATTGACTTTACCTGTGCGAGAACCTTCTCTGGAGGCGCCGAGGTCTGCGTCCACCGTCACCTCCTCAACGCTCCCCACGCCGACGCTCTCTTGGGCTAAAGTCCATCCTGAACATCAAACAAAACCAATGAAACTTACTTTTCTTACGGAACTTGGGCCTAGTTAGGCTTAATATGGTAATTTCGTGGCACAAGAAACTCATGTAGATTAGAACGTAGAAAAAACTCGAAGTTACTCACCTGAACAGAGCAGGACGGCTACCCCTATCCACGCCAAATATTTCATTATCACAAAAACAAATTACAAATTAGGTTTAAAATTCCTTTTGAAATAATAAACTGCCGAAAGCCGGCCGTATCTTTATTCAATGTCGTCGAACTCGCTTGAAGAAACAACGCTACACTTCAACTAAATTAGCCAACTACGGTCATTTGTGCTTTTGAGACGGTTTCAAGGTATTATTTGATTCGCTAAATCAGAAACAATTTTTTATTTTAGCCAATTATGTCTGACCACGCAATTAAAACAGCCAATGAAATATCACGAAAATACAAATGTCTTATTCCTATTGGCTATAAAATTTTCTTAATTTTTTGACATTGACGTTGACACTTGTTTTTTTTTAAAGTCTAGAGCATACAAATAAAGACAAAAGAGGAACCTCAGAGGAACAGAATAATATAATTTTTTTCATACCACCTGCTCGATAATGTCCGATTATATATCACGCAATCTCAACGTAAAGCAAGTCATTGTCTCCCAAGGGAGATAATGTTGTATGAAACTCCCAAGGGATTAAAGTGATTTGAATTTGGAACGTTAAAATTCGTATGAAAACTCCTAATAGATACGTCGTATCTATCATAGAGTTTTTCAATAATATTATGGCATTCCAAAGAGAGTTTATTCGAAAATCGAACTGGCCACCTACTTTGAGTATCCAACTATATGGAGACGCCATTGTCAGGCGTTCCCCGCTGCCAAAGGTTAGAACCCTCCGGTCGTGAGGGTTGTAAAACTAGTTGCTGCGCGTTTTTGACGTATTCGGAAAATTACAGCGAGGCGGAACGAACCGGAGCAAAAAATGCCGACTTGCTGTATTTTTTCTGCAAAAAACAGCCCCCTGATTACCTAACTTCGTTGAACTTCAATTCCAACGATGTCCAAGCTTGTATAAATTCTTGATGTCGGGGTATTACGCAACTCATTGGTCATCAAGAGCGAACTAGAGTGAACTAGAATGAACTAAATGCTAATATGTAATTCAAATTCGTTTGTCATGGTCATCATTTTGACATTACAACTTTTTAAAAACACAATTTAAAAAGTTAAAATGTCAAAAAAGATTGCGCGAGCCTACGTTTATGTCCAAGTTTATGTCCAATTTTAAAGTCCGCCATTTTGCGTTTCAGAGATCGAATGAAACGCTCTTTCGACCAATCAAATCGTGTGACGTAGGTAAGCCACGAAGTTAGTAATGAAATGAGAACTGTCAAACGAAGAAGGGACCTATTGTGCTCCCGGCTTCATGTTCAACATTTTTAACCGACTTCCAAAAAAGGAGGCGGTTATACTATGTAGACTTCATAATCACAGATTAGTAATATGTAGCTAGCTACTTCATAATATTACTACTTACTAGGGTAGGTACACAATAGTCTGCGCTTTAAAGAAAGGTGTAACGTGCACTCTGTGTGCCACTTCGATCGCAATTTATAATGCATCACGCTCTTATTTATTTATTTGTTCTTAAAATAATTATTGTGGTACATATATATTGTTGCCTGTGAGTTTTTTCTTGGTGCCATGAGGAAGAATGCGTGTAAGAACCTACCCGGTTAAACTCAGACAATGTGGGAGAAATTCTCATAAATTACCTACTGCAGTAGAAAGATGCATACCAATGCAGCAGTCCACAGACTGGAGTGCTTTCTAAACCCTTTGCAGTTGGATGTGATGTATTATGGCATACGGATTGGAAAATTACATTGTTGAGGTTATTAACATCTATATCTCTAGGCTGTGATAAGGATTCTTAAAAAGAATGCTAGATAATTTTAGGAATACCCTCTTTTTAATATTATATATCTATGTAGGAATACATATTAATTAATTTAACATGAGAAAATGGTATGATTTTTATCTCGATGGTTTACTTCGTTATTAGAAGTGTAATAAAACCAAACAGCAGAACCGATTTTAATCTTGTTTAGATAAACATAGAAAGATTTCTATGCAAAGGAATTTAATAGAAAATGTTTAAAGTTAACATCTATTTACTAATTGACAACCATAGTAACCATAAAAAAGGTAATGCTTACGCATAAATTGGTAAAAAAAAACTCACTTAAAAACATAATAACTGAAAAGTCAAATTTCTAAATATTTATTGGTGGTATATGTGTTATACTAGTACAAATTCTAAAACCTTTATAGCATATAGGCTACAATAACACTTATAGGTTGCAAATTCAATTTTTTTTTCAGGGTTATACACTACTCCCAATCGAAGCGATTAAATAAATATTAATGCCTGTGATGTCCTCCTGTACCTCATCAACAACTCGCTCATCTCCATTAATATTGGTGAATTGAGTGGGGACTGTGTGAGACGCTTGCTCCTACATTACATGCAAAGAACTCAGTAAAATGAAAAGTTTGGCAGTTGGTTGAGAATAAATGGGATGGTGGTGTATTCAGGGGCCTTAAAGGCTCCAGTCATGTTGAGCTTAGATCAACTCAAATGGTAGAAGTTTTTGTGTCATTTAATGTATTTACTGTGTATGTAAAACATAAAGATTTTTTTATAAAGTCAATAAGAAGAAGTTTTAATAAAATAATTATTAATTACAAAATGTAATTTTAGTTTAATTTGTGTCGATATTGAAACCTGCCTAGCAGGTTCGTGGCTGTATTATGTGTATAATGTACAACGCCAGGCCTATTCAATGCAAACTATTAATTAAATTTTCTCTGCATAAAAAGAATTAATGTAATAAATATTTCTAAGATTTACTTTTTATCTGTAATTCTAGCATACAATTAATATGTGGTTTTGCTTTATTAGGGCAACTAAACTATTTTTATAAAAAACATGTTAATTTGGATGTGAAATGAATGACTTAAAATGGTCTCTACGGAGCGCATACTAAGCCTGCTGGTATTTGGGTAATAAAAAAATGTCACTACAATGCATGTATGTGTATAGTTTAATAATAATAATCTTTATTGACATAATAATTGTTCATTACACAAATCCTATGAAGACTGACACCTAAACTAGGCTATAAAGTCCGTATCTCAGGAGTCAGTGGCTTCTCCCAATATTGGTAACAAGTGTTAAGAGAACTTAATCAAAATTTTACAATGCTATATTTATTTTATATGAATATTATTAAATTTTAGGTATTATATCTAATTATCTTTTCACAAATCACACATAATATATTATTTAAATACATAATATTATTTATTAAAAATGTTTCAGTATATAATTTATAATGAATATATTATGTACAAACACACACAAAATATTATAATACATAAATATACATATATTTATGTATTATAATATTATAACGGAGCCTATAAATTTACAACATTAACCAAACTTAGTTTAATCAAATCATAAATTAATCTCTAATCTTAATATTAATTATTATCACCCACTATCTCATTACTTGGAATTACATAATAATATAAAGTCCTTTTTACAAGAATAGTTCAGTTGTTAGAGGAGGATCTGATATAATTTGTTGTGCGGTGTTCTATGTTTGCCACCAAGGCCGATGCAATATATACTCCATCCATCACAACATTCTGGCCATCTACTTCCACACTGCATGCACTGAAAGTCGCCTGCAACTTCTCAGCCGCACACCTCTTGGTAGAAATTTATGTTTCATAGTAATAGCACACATGACTTCTTGCACTGTTTCCATTTTAATAAGTATTTTATTCCTTTATTATAAAGCTGATGACCTGATGATGACTTTGTCAAAATCGATTGTGTGATTGTGATTCAATTAAAATTAATGTAAAATACTATTAAAGTGGAAACAGTGTAAGAAGTCCTGTATTATTCCTGTATGTCTGGAATATTAAAATTAATCAAATAAAGGTGAGTATCCCTTCCTAATTTAGTTTAAGCTTCCTAAGGCAAATCATATCTGGGAGTCCACTAACAGCACTTTCAACAAATATATTTACACAACAGTTTATGCGAATCAATGTTCCTGTCTTTGTCTGATAGTCGAAAAAAGGACGAGGACGCGGAAATATTAACTATTGGATTCGCCAATATCCAATAGTTAATATTTTTATTAGTCAGGGAGTAAATACGTATAATTTATGTAGGTTATAAATTAGAATGTAGCTGTATAGGTAGTGTAGTAAGTACAACCTACGTGCAACCTTTCCATACTCTGACCAAAGAAGTTATAATGAAAAAAACAAAAAGGAATAAACATAAAAATACTGCAAATGTTTGGGGAAACGTTTTATTTCAACTTTAGTCTCGACAACAACAAATTATAACAATTCAATCATGGAATCTAATAAGTCATAGATCTGAAATTGGGTCCGAACATCAAAAAGAATCAAACCTATTATATCAAAACTTACTCCTTTTCTATAAAAATCTAAATTGAATACATAAACTTAATTTGAAATGCGAAAACATTAACATAGGTTATGTTATTAATTCTTCTTCTTCTTCTTCCTAAGGATGCTCGATGATCATCGATGTTATACGATAAAACATCGATGTTTTAACATCGATATTGCTTTATTCAAAACATCGTAACATCGATGTCACGGACGGACCCACGGGAACCTTATATGTCCCGCGATAAAAAGTAGCATATGTCTTTCCCCATGTGCTACTTTATATCTGTGCCAAATTTCATGATAATCGGTTTAGTAATTTTTAGTAATTAAAGTATCCCATGGGAACCGTACATTTCCTGGCGATAAAAAGTAGACAATTACCTTATTTCCTTTCCTGTGGTCCACTTTATATCTGTGCCAAATTTAATGATAATTGGCTTAGTAGTTTTTACGTCAAACTGTAAATAAAGTATCCCACAGGAACCGTACAATTCCCTGCGATAAAAAGTAGCCTATGTCCTTTGTACCTCATTTAAATCGGTTCAGTAGTTTTGGTGAAAGACGGACAAACACACACTTTCCCATTTATAATAATGACGACCTCTGTGGCTCAGTGGTTCAGCGCTTTGGTGCTCAAGCCGGAGGTCGCAGGTTCGAATCCTGCCGACGGAACAAAAAGTTTTTCTGTGTTCCTGGGTCATGGATGTGTATTAAATATGTGTATAATATAATAAAAATCTTAAATATATGTATAGTATAAAAAGTATTAAATATACTAGCTTTTGCACGCGACTTCGTCCGCGTGGAATAGTTACTTTGGAATATCGCTAAAATTTACCCGCGACTTCATTTACGTAGAAGGAGGAGCGCTTGCCCGCGAGGCCGCGACTCACGACTGCCCGCAGCGCGCCGCACATCATTATTGCGCGCTGATTATTTTATTACTGCGATATCTTCTAAAATACTTATTGAAATCAAATGATGTAAATGGCAAATTTCTTCTAAATTAAATGCTTGTAATGAATAACGTATTTATTTGGATAAGCATTAATATCATCTTTATGAAAACACCCTCACAAATAAAGCTTAATTTTAGAACAAATTTGGTTAGCATAAAAAGGTTATTGTGAGCCAACCATAAAAGATAGATATATACTGTCGCGGACTTTTTTTTAGAACTTTTAAAGGGGAACAATTCTGTCATACATTATTTTACCGAAACTTTAACCGTTTCCGCAGCGTATGCAGCGAAAGCTCTCAAAAGGGAAAAAAACACCCCGATTTTAAAACATTATTGATTGGAGCTCCGCTCGTATTGAGCTTATCATGATGTTATATAGCCTAAAGCCTTCCTCGATAAATGGACTATCCAACACAAAAAGAATTTTTCAATTCGAACCAATAGTTCCTGAGATTAGCGCGTTCAAACAAACAAACAAACAAACAAACAAACAAACAAACTCTTCAGCTTTATAATATTAGTATAGATTTCCGTTGTCTGGTACCTGTAACACAAGTTCTTCGGATACGTCTTAGCACGGGGCCAGATTGACGTGGTGTGAAGCGTCCATAGATATTATTAATAATAGTAGTATAGCTATGTATTTGATGACGGACGGCCGTGAAGAGTTGAAGACGTTTGCAAAAAAACATCTATGTTGCCTGACATCGATGTTTAGAGCTCGATAAACATCGAACATCGATGATAAGCTATCGATGTCATTATCGATGCCAACATCGATGTTTTTGCAACATCGAGCATTCCTACTCGGGCGGCGGCCTCCCTGTAATACTGGTAAAACGGGGTGAATAGAATTTATGGGGTGAATAGAAACATTCTTAGGAAAAAGTTTAAAATCCTCTGATCCAAAAACTACTTGTCATGTCACAAATATTAGTATTTTATTTACATTTGCAATATTTTTTCTTTGTTCTGTCAACATTTTAATAGTTTAAAGTTAGCAATTTACGAAACAAAGTCTCTATAAAGTACAGCGGTTTTTTACATGCGATTTACGCCCTTGCCAACTTCAAAAAATGTAATAATTAAAGGCGTGTCTTAATTATTAAAATTACTTTAACCGAAAGTGAAGTCTATACAGCATATATTGGCATTTTCTGATTTGCTTGTTTTTTATGGTTAAATAAATAAAAATTCAGCACTTATAAATATTTTTTGATAAAGAGGTGAATAGAGACAACTGAGGCGTAAATAGAAACGCCTTGAGAGGTGAATAGAAACAGGTAAGGGGAGAATAAAAACGGCAAAGTGTTTAATAGAAACGCGGAAGGGGTTATTACAACCACTTTCGTTAGGGTTGGCAGAACTTTTATGTTATGTTTTATGTTTGTTGGTATCTTCTAACTTTGTAACCACACCCACTTTTGTATATATTTATGTAAGTAAAATACCTAATATAATAAAATAAAGTAGGTATCCTCTGAAAAACTTTTTCTTCTTTGAAGTTATAAAATATTTTGACAACCCTATCACTTTTCTCTATTAACTCCATATGTCGTATCTATTGACCCCGCATTCCAGGCAAATAGAAACTGAACATTTAATTGGCTTTTTCTCGTAAGGAAATAAAAATTCAGAATTAAAACTATATCAAGGTTGTAAAATATCATAAGACTCCCACGATGAAAGCAGCTTTATTGCCAGAAGCATAGAATTTATATTGTTAAAGTTGGTTTGAAAGTCAGGATCCTTTCTATTAACCCCATTTTACGGTATTTGGTTATAGGACTATAATGACTGATTGTAATATTTAATTTAATCAATGATCTTCTTATTTCTTTTTTGTAGTGAAAACTTATTTTAGCGCGGTACGCATATTTTTAGATAAGATAAAATGTCTGGACTCGCGACACTGTTACCGTAACGTACCGAGACGCAGTTTGACGTATGGTGAAAACACTATGGAGAAAAAGTGTCTCCAGTTAAATGGATAATTCTTATCACTTATGCCTAGAGATGATAAACAAAATTGAAATTATGCACATAGGAAACTCACTGAGACCTCCTTGTATAAAAAAAGAAGAAGGTAACTATTTCGTTTGATAGTTTGTCACTTCATGGCTTACGTCAAAATGCCCTACGTCACACGATTTGATTGGTCGAAAAAGCGTTTCGTTCGTTCTCTCAAGGAAAAAATGGCGGACTATTTAGTTGGACATCACCGTAGCCTTGCGCAATCTTTTTTGACATTTTAACTTTTTAAATTGTGTTTTTAAAAAGTTGTAATGTCAAAATGATGACCATGACCAACCAAGCAAAATTGCGTAGTAGGCCCCCTGGATCGGAAACATCAAATAAACAAAAGGATGGTGTTACTTTCCATATGTATGTATTATTTTGCCTAAATATTTACAATAATTGCGATAAATTAGCAAAAATCCAAAAATTTTACTCGATTAATAAAATATAATCACGCCTTTTTCCCGTAGGGGTAGGCAGGACCGCCTCTTTCCCGTAGGGGTAGGCAGAGACCACTTCTTTCCACTTGCTACGATCTTATACTTCTTTTGCTTCGTCCGCTTTCATTCTTACCATCCATTCCTCCTCTTATAATAAGTGATTTACACTCTCGCGCGAGTGGCGAGGCGAGGCCCAAAGTGAGTCGCGAGGCGAGTGTGTAAACGCAGTTCGCATCGAGGCGAACTACGTTTACACACTCGCCTCGCGACTCACTTCAGGCCTCGCCTCGCCACTCGCGCGAGAGTGTAAATCTAGTATAAGTGATTTACATTCTCGCGCGAGTGGTGAGGCGAAGCCCGCAGTGAGTCGCGAGGCGAATGTGTAAACGGGCATCCGTTCCTCGCCTCGCCATTCACCTCGCCACTCACGACGCTCGCGTCCGGAGCGGTTTTTTGCGCACGAGTCAAAGGACCTCGCGACGAGTACGAGCGGGTGTTCACATTCTCGTGTTCGCTTCAGTCTATTCCTAGTTCTCATGCGCGACGGTTGTTTCTCTCGCACGTGACATAATGCGTTTCTTAGAACTTTTTCAGAAAGAAACATATATAGGCTACTTGACTCAAATATTTAATTTCATACAATAAGGGAGTATTTATTTAGTAGGTACTTGGCTTAGGAAAACATATTCTAACGATATCATAAATTAAAAACTTAAGATTGATAAATAAAGTTGATATATAAAATATGTATTTTTGTTTCTTAATTTCTACTGATAAAACACCGAAGTAACTTCCGGAAAGGATGTGACGACACAAACACACTAAGCACATATTATCTTATACCTTTAAACGAGCAATTCTTGTATGTATAGTCTTATGTTTGGGAAAATGCGTGTTTTCGAGTTTTCATGCGTTTTTCTTTCCACGCAGAATATGTTAGCTAATTTCGTCCTGCCGGCCACTGTCCATTTGGTCCAGCGGGTTAAGAGGCGGATGGCAAGAAACGAGCGTTACGGGCTCAAACCCCGCTCGGTGACTTACTTTTATATAAATTTACTTTATAGAATTTTTTAATTTTCATTGTTTTTAGACATGTTAAAAAAAATGTTAATGCTTGAGATCAAATACCTGACCTACACAGAAATCGATTGTAAATAATAATAATCTATCAACCAACATGTCGAATTGTGTTTTCGGCTGTTTTTAAAAAGTGTATTTAAAAAAAATTGTAGGTTTTGACGACCTCTGTGTATCAGTGGTTCAACATGTTGGTGCTATAGTCGGGATCGCGGGTTCGAATCCCGCCGAAGGAACAAAAAGTTTTTCCGTGTTCCTGGGTCATGGATGCGAATTAATATTAATTCATATTATGTGTAAAATATAATAAAAATCTTAAATATGTGCATAATAAAAAAGTACCCGTAGCACAAATTCTTCGAGAACTTACTACTGGACCAGATTGACGTAGTCTAAAGCGTCTAAGATATTATATTATTATTATTTTAGGTTTCAAAATAATGTAATATATTTTTTTTGTGTAATTTCAACAATTATGAAACGTTTAGGACTTAAACAAAAACAAGGTCAAGTTGCATAATATATGGAACCCAAAGCATAATAATATTAACCATAAAACTCAACAAAGTTAGACTTGTTGCCGCTAAAACTTCGACGTCCTCCATTGTCAATTGTATACAGACAACTGAACACACTACGAGAGTGTAAGCACCCACTCGAAGGCGCGTCGTGCGAGGTGAGGAACGAGGCGAAGTGCGAAGTAAGTTGCGAGGCGAGAGTGTAAATCTTATATTACATTCAACGTAGCCAAGCGTCTCCATGGTCCGCTTTTCGCCTCCGCGAGAAACGAAACGTGATGGGTGGCGAACCACATTGCCGCCATTTTGGATAGTTAAATTATTTTTGATTATCCTTTGCGTTTCCACGGATTGGTGGAGAGGGTAGGAATAGGGAAAGGGAAGGATATGTGGTGTGGAAAGGAAGATTGGTAAGTTAGAGTGGGAAAAAGGGAATGTAGGATATTACCGCCCAGGAGGGCAAGGGATAGGACAGTAATAGCTAGGGAAGTCGGGGTCGCATACCCGTATACTATACCACAACTACCGGACAGGTAAGTTGGGAAGAGTATCCCATGACACTTCTAATTCATGATCTTAACTACAAATTTAATTTACAATTTCGCTCAGTATCATAAAGTAAATAAGTATTAAAATGTTGAAACATGCAAAAATGGAACCGTCATCCAGCGTGAAGAAGAATTTTAGCATTTTTAGCAGTGTTGCGAATATCTTAGTTGCGGAGCGGCTGGTGCGTACAACCAATTTGTAGCATTCCGTAATACTCAAGAAACCCTAATAAATTTCCACTGACCATCCGTCTGTCTGTCCGTCTTTCTAGCATGTGTAATTATGAATTTATATAAATGAAATTTTGTATAGTTTATAGGTATTTTAAAATTAAAGTAAGTGTACGGTGGTTTGGTGTCCGTACAGGAGTAAAAGACAAGTTAAGCTCAATGGGTTTATTGAATACTTAACTTATACTACTAAATGGTTAATGGTAAAATGGTGAAACGGTTAAGAGAGCACGCGAACCGATTGGCGGCTTGACGCGAGCTGGTTAAATATTCAACTTATAATATCGCATGGCGACGTAAACGCTGACAGTGCGAAACGTGATGTACAGTACAGTCGACACACTGTTGACCTTACAGTAAGAATTCATAAATTATATTTTTACAAAGTCAACCATTTTCGAGTAATCGATCTCCATAATGGTTTATAAGTTGGTCATCCTCCTGGCATTTCTAAACTATATGATATAGAAACTTGTAAGTTCCCATGTTGATTGACTATGCTAAAAACTCTTAGGGAAAATTATTTTGAGCGAAATCAATTCGAAATCGATTTTTTCAATATTTACCTATATTTTCTCTTATAAGTTTTTGTATGTCTAACTAGTCTAACTAGCACATAGAATAACTAATGAGAGAAAGTATAGATAAATATTAATTTGCGGTGTAATCTGACTGTACGTCGTTTAAAAAAATATTTGTTTATATACCTAGGTAGTATATAATAATCTATATTATAAAGAGGAAAGATTTGTATTTTTGTGTGTATGTTTGTAATGAATAAACTAAAAAACTACTGTGCCGATTTCAAAAATTATTTCACCATCAGAAAGCTACATTCACCCTGAGTAACATAGGCTATATATTATGTATGTATGTATGTATGTAGTTAAGATATAATAGATATAATTTTTAAATTTTACTTTTGCCACACATAATTATTACTAGCCGAAGTCATCGATAGTAGAACATCGATAGTGTCAAGCACTAGCGGGGCGGTCGCCCCCCCGCAGAAAATGGCGAGACTTTTTCGCATAGAAATTAGCTGTCATGTCGTCTCCGTATAGTTGGATACTCAAAGGGCCACCTTTAACAAAAGAAAAATAAAAAAATGCCACCACCACCTATAAAATATGTTCCTAATAAAAATATTACTCTGTCCCTCCATGGTCCCTCCTATAACTATAACTGGACAAAATATAATATTATGTCCAATATCAATATTAACTTTAACAAAATAAATGTTTTATTTATGTAGCCCTGGGTTTTTATTGCCTTGCAGTAGGTATGAAAAGTAGAGTATGCACCTCTGGGATAAAGCCTGTCTTCGTCTTGGGCAGCTTGAACCCCTCGGTTCACTCAGGACTCTACGCTCTGGGTCCATTAACCTGCCCGTGACGTAAGACACTGCTTTATCCCCTTGGTGCATAATCTACTATTAAATACACGTATGACGCCTTCGTTTTATACTTTGGTAATTGTTTGGATGCTCTAAGAGGCGGCGCATTGTGTAGATGCCGGGTCAACAAGCGTCTCATTGGAAAAAATTTGCGACTGTCGCCGGCCGCCCCACGACTTCCCCGTTGGCGAAGACAAAGGGGGAGAAAAAGAGCCACATGGCTGTGGAGAGCCGCAAGGTTGAGCCTCCTCGACCTGGTAAGGAGGCGAGCAGGAGGTGCGATGCGGAGGGCTTCATACTGACGGAAAGAAGAAAGAAGAGGAAGCACGCCGCCCGCAACCACCGCACCTTACGTACCCGAACTGCGCCTGCGGAACCAGGTACCCGCGACACCGTTGCAGTTGTACGTATACCGCCTGTACTGGTTTATGGAGGTCGAGATCGTCGCGTTTCGTGGACTACATCTGCAAGACGTCCATCGCCTTGAGGGTCGAGCGTTAACTTCAATTCCTTTGTGGTGAGAGTGCCGACGCATATTTTGTAGACTTTCGATGTGGATGAGTTCTAGCCGACGGGTGTGCCGTGTGGTCTACCGGAGGATCTGGGGGAGACTCCTGAACGAAGCGCGCATCACGTCGCCGTCAACACGTGACACAGTGTATTCTTATCTACACTAATATTATAAAGAGGAAAACTTTGTTTGTATGTTTGTTTGTTTGGTTGTAAGGAATAGGCTCAAAAAGTACTGGACCGATTTCAAAAATTCTTTCACCATTCGAAAGCTACATTATCCACGAGTAAGTAACATAGGCTAAATTTTATTTTGGAAAAAAATAGGGTTCCGTAAGATATTTGGGGTTTTCGGACACAAGGTGTAAAAAATCAACCAGAAAAGTTACTTATTTTGCGTACGCTGCCTAAACTATAAAAGATAGAACCATAAAATGTTGTAATTAATAGTAGATCTTATAAATATCTACAAAAGAATCCGCGACACACTATACATATCTATGTCGAGTGAGGCACAACAACAATTTTTTATTTAGAAATCTTGATTTTTTTTTGGACTAGGTACATTTAAACGCGTTTATTTTACTCATGCTATTAATCCTTATCAAAATAAATTATTTTATCACTAATTGTACAGTTTATGTAGAGTTGGTCTTTGAATGATTAAAATTGGACGTTTGGTTTTGAAGTTATGGCGAAATTAAAATATTACGATTTCTGCTCCACGGCCCGTTGCGAAGTAGGCGTGACCAAGGCGGCAGTGTGCGTGCGGGAGGGGAGTTTAGATTTATGAGGTAGCCGCAGTATTAGTATCAGTATTGTACCCATAGATTATACAGATATATACATTGTACCCGTGCGAAGCCGGGGCGGGTCGCTAGTGTATAATAATATATATTAGTGAGCTCCGTGGCCTAGTGGGTAGATCGTTTGGTTCGCACTCGAGAGAGTGCAGGTTCGAATCCCAGGTTGTGGCGTGTACCAATGAGACTAGGCTGACTGTGTTGTGAGAATGCCGTACGTGTTTGGGCAACCATACGACATTTAAAACCCGACTGTCCCAGGCATTACAGTATTTCAAGAGTGGTTACATCGCTCGGAAAATACTGTATAAATCAGGAATCATCCATTATCGGATGAAAAGGCATAAGAATATAATATATTAGTCTTTATGGTATTTATTTAGGCCTATGCCGCTCGAAATAAACTTTATAAAAAAACTTAGGCCGGATGGATCGCATCATCAGGTTTCCACTTTAGTGACTAAAGGACCAATTTCTAATTAAACCCTTTACAACAACAAAAGAATTTTGCAAATAGGTCCATAAACGGCAGAGTAATGTTCAAAGATCTCCGTGTTAGTGTAAAATACTATGAGAAGTACCTTTTATATCATCATAATCTGATGATGTATGGTTGATAGTGGAGATGATGATGATGATTACTCTAATTGACAGGGTGGCATATGCTTGCAGTTCTTTAAACAACGCCGAAATCCCCAAACATGTATATATAAGGAGTCAGGAGTTCTGTTCTGTACTTTTGGATCCAGGGTATACCTTGGAGCAAAATCTCACTTTTTGGTAGCATATGCTTGAACTACTTCAGAAAAAGTCAAAATCACCATATGTGTCCATATAAATTTCGAGGAGTTCCCTCGATTCCTCATGGATCCCATCATCAGGTCACCACTTTGATATCAAAAGGACCAATTTGGGATTACACCCTATACATCACAGAAAATTTTTGAAAATCGGTCCACAGGCGGCGGAGTAATTGTTGAACATACAAAAAAATAAAAAAATAAAAAATATATACAGCCGAACGTATAACCGCCTCCTTTTTTGGGAAGTCGATTAATAAAGGTAAGGTTTAATACATCACTTTTTACAAAGTCAACTATTTTCGAGTAATCGGCCTCCAAAGTGGCTTGTAAGTTGGTCCCCCCTTAGCATTTCTAAATTATAAGAGAGCATGATCTATCAGCATGGAATCTTACAGTTTCTGTAAGCTGATAGATCATGCTAAAAACTCTTTAGGAAAATTATTTTAAGCGAAATCGGATAGTAACTTTTGAAGTAATTTGAAAAACCTATTACGCAATTTCCAAACGTGTGTCTTTGAAGACTGAGGAGTTCTGTTCAATGCTTTGGATCTAGGGAATACCCTTGGCACAAAATTTTACTGTTTGGTAGCATATGCTTAATTTACTTCACAATAGTCAAATCCTTATACTTAGATGTACCTATACATTTTGAGGAGTTCCCTCGATTCCTCATGGATACCATCATCAGGTTTCCACTTTAGTGACGTAAGTCTAAAAGGACCAATTTTAAATAATCCCCTATACAAAAACAAAATTCTGAAAATAGGTGCAGAATGGTAAGTAGGGTAATGTTCAAAGATATCCGTGTCAATAAAATACTGAATTCATTCTGAGCATATTCTATAAACATTTAGTAATGCAAAAATATGTAAGTAGGTAGGTGTTTCGTATTTATTTAGGTATCCACCTACTCACATTAAAATGATCTTCGTGATGCCGCGTCCGCACGTTTGCCAAACCTCGACAAGCTCTCACAAATTCAAACGTGCGGATAGAGCGTTTGCCTTGGTTTGTGTAGGTTTGCAAGCGCTTGCAGCCGTTCCGATCGAGTGTCGGTTTTTTGCTTTGAGTATCCAATTCTGCGGGGGGGACGATCGAACCGCTAGTGCTTGACACTATCGATGTCTTGCTATCGATGAGTTGAGCTAGTAATAATTATGTGTGGCAAAAGTAAATTTTAAAAATTATATCTATTATAAATTATAGGTCTACCAGAATCTGATGGCATTTTAAAAAAAATAAAAAATGTGATTTTCATATGGCAATGTCGAGTATGACCCGTCAAATCAAAGTACGTGATCTGTCAACTGCTGCTAAAATTTTGTGAATATGTTCTTGGAATTTGTTGTTTTTGTGAAAATATCCAAAAAGGCAATTCGATCTCAAGCGAGAAATATTGTTTTCTATGTCTATAGTAAAATACAGAAAGAAGAAGGTATAAATCGAACTCAATCTTATAATTTAAAGCTCGTGGTAGAGTTGACCGGTAAGTTAGAGTGAGTTGTTTTGATACTTTTAGTTTTTTTTATATTTTCTTAGGTAATTATTGTGACTTCTTTAAAGGTATTTCCAGCATTACTATACGGTGAATCGTAGCTGATGGCACATTGAATGATGGTTTGTTTTCCATGCCTGGTAAAAGGAGGAGAGGAGGAAAAAAGAAAATCAACATAAGACAGTTTCGATTTATAGTTGATTAGGAATAAAGTAAACGAGTTCTATACATTTCGGAAGGAAATTCCAACATTAAATAAACTGTTGCCAATTTAATTGTATGTTATTCGTAATAAATAAGTATATAAAGTAATTCACGATTGATTTATTTTTCATGAAATATCATTATATTACATAGTATAAAACAAAGTCCCTTTTTTGTCTGTCCCTATGTATGCTTAAATCTTTAAAACTACGCAACGGATTTTGATGCCTTTTTTTTTAACAGATAAAGTGATTTAACGGGAAGGTTTTTAGGTATATAACATGCATAACATAGTAGAGGTACACAGATAATTTTAGAGGTTTCTAAAGTCCTAAAAAATCACATATTTTGCGCTTATATTGAAAATGCTGGCTGAACACTACGAGATAGATCAAAATTATGTACTACAGTTTTATTATTCATCTTAAAAAAGCCTACAAAAAAGTCCGCGATGGCATATGTCTATATCTTAGGGATAACCCACAATAACAATTTTTTTATCCTTTACTTTGATTTTAATTGAATAGCTTATTTACAAAGCGATTTTAAGCAATACAGTATTAATTGTTGTATGTTGGATCTGTTGACCCAGCAGCATTTATCATAAACTCACGGTGGAGATATTCAATGATACAACGATTGTATATTCTTCTTTATTACATATGTTCTACATATAACATCCATACAGTATATCTTATCATACATATAATATGTTAAGGAGGCCAAATAGACATACACACGTCTAAGCTATACATAGCCTTATGGCTAACTGAATATTCTATCATAGGCATCAAAGTGACACCTATGAATGACAGATTATCTTTTTAATAATGTTACATCATTAAGGCGTGACTCCTGTTCGAAACATTACACAGAAAACATGAAACAAAAACATTTGTTTTCATACACAAGCTGTCTCCAGCTACAGAAAATGTTTTTGGTCGAAACAAAACATTTTGTTCAGACACGACCTAAGTTCCGACGAGGAAGACGTATTAGCGCTCACAGTTTTAGTGATTGTAGGTGTAAAATCTAGGAGAAAAGAGGGGTTCTGAAAAGGCCTCTTTAGGTGTTTCATAAAAGTATTTTTTTCAACTCATAAATATGTAAAGAAAATCAAAACATTAATGCTATCGATTTTCTTAATTTTAAATTTTGCCGCGTAAACCACAGAATATCATAGATGTCACGTTTGACAGTGACACATAACATTTGGACAGTGAAAAGAAAAGATTTCAGAATCCACGTTGTCTGAGGTTAGCTAACAAAATGGCAGATTAATAGGTTAAGAGTTAAAGAATTTTCTACACCTGAAATAAAGGCTTTAAATGTTGTTTTTTTGTATCATCACACTCTCATGAGTGAAATAAAGACAATTTGCGTTTTTCTGTAAAGACAAAATTTTGTTTTATTAACAATCAAAAGGTTTTGATACAAAGTTTTTGTTAAAATAATAAATAAACTTACATACCTGTAAAGACAAAAATACTGGAAAAATAAAAAATAATGGAATATTCCAGTATAGATTGGTATAGTTGTATGTTATTGAAAATTACGGTTGAAGCAGAGTGGAGTAAGTGGGAGAAAAGTTTCTGCGATACATTTGCAAACAAAGGTTGGTCGCCCATCCGATATGCTCTTGTCTTCAAGTACAAAACGGGTTCTCTGCTTGAGTATGCACTAAGAAAAGAAAAATTATTATTAGAAGTCAGGAAGTCGATTGATACTGGGACACTTATAGACCTTATAGCATCAGGCCTGCCTAACTATGTGACTGATAAAATTGACCGAGAAACTGTACAAGAAACCGAAGACCTCTACAATGAGTTAGGAAAATTAGAACACCTAGTTGGAAAGAGTAAATATGATAAAAAAAGCTACACATATTCTGATACAAAAAACAAAAATATTGAAGAAAAAAAACCATGCCAGATCTGTATAACTGAGAAAAAGGGGAAACGTTTCCATACTGAAGAAAATTGCTGGTTTAAAGGGAAAAGTCACAAAGCAGTTGTGAGGAGTGTTAATAATTCTGAATTAGAAATTGAATTAAATAAGGAAAATCCAAAAAACTAGAAGTACCACCATTAATAAAGGTAAAATTGCTAATAAATAATACGCTAGAAGTTTCTGGAATTTATGATTCGGGTTCAAATGTGTCATTAATCAATGCTAAATTACTAAAAATTAAAGAAGAAGATACAAGCAATAAACAACTAGTAAATTTGAAAACTATTAATGGTGAGAAAAAAACAAAAGGTATGGTAACTTTAAAAATAAAAATTTTTAATATTGAAAGAATTATGGATATTTTTGTAATAGAGAGTGAAAATTTTCATTATGATTTTCTAATCGGGTTGGATTGCATAAAAAAGTTCAAACTGATTCAAAGTGAAAAATTGAATATTATACAATGCAAAAATTCAGAGGGAGAGAAGTCCCTAAATGAAGAGGATAGCAAATCTAAACACAGATGTGAAGTGAACTTCAATGAAAACATAAGTTTGGATAAATTTGAAATATCAGTAAACCATCTGGATTTACACCAGAAAACAGAAATTGATAAATTAATAGAAAAATACAAACCAGTATTTGCTAAAGATAAATACGACGTTGGCACTGTACGAGATTATGAAGCTCATATAGATTTGATGGTGGATAAATATTGTTATAAACGTCCGTACAGGTGCACAGCTAATGATAGGAAAGAAATCGAACATCAGGTTTCAAAATTATTACAGAAAAAGTTGATTGAGGAATCCTATAGCCCATTTGCTGCTCCCGTTACCTTGGCCTATAAGAAGGAAGATGAAAAAAAAACAAGGCTGTGTATAGATTTCAGAGAATTAAACAAAATTGTCGTACCACAATCTCAGCCATTCCCCTTGATTGAGGATTTAATGGTAAAAACTGTCAACTGTAAGTATTTTTCTACTTTCGATATAAATTCAGCATTTTGGTCAATTCCTTTAAAAATTCAAGATAGATACAAAACAGCGTTTGTGACACAAGAAGGTCACTTTCAATGGACCTGTCTCCCATTCGGGTTAAAGACAGCTCCAGCAATATTTCAAAGAATATTAAGTAACATAATAAGAAAATACAAACTTTCTGAATTCGCAGTAAATTTTATAGACGACATCTTGATTTTTTCTAAAAGTTTTAAAGAACACATACAACATCTATCTAAACTACTAGAGGCAATCCTAACAGAGGGATTTAGACTGAAATTTTCGAAATGTACTTTTGCAAAAGAATGTGCCAAATATTTAGGACACATAATAGAAAATAACTCAGTTAGACCTATCAAGGACTATCTAACTGCTGTGAAAAACTTCCCTGTTCCAGAAACAAGAAAAAATATACGCCAGTTCCTCGGGAAAGTCAATTTTCATCATAAATTTGTACCGCACAGTGCAATTATCTTAGACCCCTTACACAATTTACTGCGGAAAGATGTAAAATTTATATGGTCCAAAGAATGCCAGGAATCATTTGAGAAAATAAAAGAATTACTATGTTCAAAACCAATTTTAAAAATATTTGATCCTGAACAGCCAATTAAAATTTTCACAGATGCTAGTATTAAAGGAGTGGGAGCCGTGTTAAAACAAGAAGATAAAAACGGGGTCGATAAACCTGTAGCTTACTTCTCAAAAAAATTGACAGAAACCCAAAAGAGGAAGAAGGCGATATATTTAGAATGTCTAGCAATAAAAGAAGCCATAAAATATTGGCAGCATTGGCTTATGGGAAAAGAATTTGTGGTATATTCAGATCATAAACCATTAGAAAATCTAAACATCAAGGCTAGAACTGATGAAGAACTCGGCGATTTGACATATTACTTATCCCAATACAACTTTAAGATAAAGTATAACCCAGGAATATCAAACCAAGAAGCAGACTGCTTAAGCAGAAATCCAGTTCTAGAACCTTGTGAGAATACTGATGATTTTTTAAAAGTTGTGAATCTAATAAACCTAGAAGATATAAAAAGTGATCAATACACAAACCTAGATCTACAAAATAGGAAATCCAAGTTTTTACTGGAAAATGAAATTTACTACAAGAAGAATAGAAAAAGAAATAAAATCATACTGTCAGAAGCGTTCAGTAAGAAACTAATTAAAGATGTTCATGATACCTACTGTCACATTGGAAGAACACAAATGATAAATAAAATAACACCATTCTACACAGCAAAGAATATCTTTATAAACATTAAGAAAATGTGTGATGAATGTGTTATTTGTATAAAAAACAAATCAAGAAGGAAACCAAGATTTGGTTTGATGTCACATTTAGGTCCGGCAACAAGGCCGTTTGAAATTATTTCAATTGACACCATAGGAGGCTTCGGAGGATCACGGTCTACAAAAAAATACTTACATCTTCTGGTCGACCATTTTACGAGATATGCTTACATTTCAACATCAAGAAATCAGAGCTCGAGTGATTTTATTAAGCTAATAAAAAATGTGACTCAAAATTATAATATTGATATGGTTCTAACAGACCAATACCCTGGCATAAATTCCAAGGAATTTAAAGACTTTCTGAAAAAGAATAACATAACAATAGTGTTTACAGCTGTAGACGCACCATTTTCAAACGGGCTTAATGAGAGGCTAAATCAAACTCTAGTTAATAGGATAAGATGTAAAATAAACGAAGGAGACAAGAAAACAGCATGGACAACTGTTGCTCAAAAATGTGTAGCAAAATATAACGAAACAGAACATACAGTTACGAAGTTTACTCCAAAATACCTTCTAGAAGGTGAAAATGTGGATATTCTACCACTCCAATTAAAATCGAGATGCACAAAAGAAGATCTGAAAAGAGATAGAAAGTTAGCTCTTAAAAATTCAATAAAATCACACAACTATAATAAAAAAATGTATGATCTACACAGGGAAGAATACAAATTTGAAGTGGGAGATAGAGTCTTTGTAGAAAACGGAAATCGTCTGAATAGAAGGAAAATGGATGAACTGAGGATTGGACCATACAAAATTTTAAGGAAGATTTCTAGCTCTATGTACGAAGTTGACACTGGGTACAAGAAGGCAGAATCAAATCTCTACCATATTACAAAGTTATCTCCAGTAATAGTTAGCACTTAATCGAACAATTCTTTGGAATTGTTCTCTTCGAGGGTGGGAGATGTAAAGAAAATCAAAACATTAATGCTATCGATTTTCTTAATTTTAAATTTTGCCGCGTAAACCACAGAATATCATAGATGTCACGTTTGACAGTGACACATAACATTTGGACAGTGAAAAGAAAAGATTTCAGAATCCACGTTGTCTGAGGTTAGCTAACAAAATGGCAGATTAATAGGTTAAGAGTTAAAGAATTTTCTACACCTGAAATAAAGGCTTTAAATGTTGTTTTTTTGTCTTTACAGGTATGTAAGTTTATTTATTATTTTAACAAAAACTTTGTATCAAAACCTTTTGATTGTTAATAAAACAAAATTTTGTCTTTACAGAAAAACGCAAATTGTCTTTATTTCACTCATGAGAGTGTGATGATATTATAAATATGTGCGCCATTTTACGCATTTCTATTGAAAACTGACAAAATTTGTGTTTTTTAATTAAGTCAGGCCATATATTATGAGCGATCACAAAAACAAACACAAAAAACACAACAAGCAAAACTATAACCCTAAAAAACCTGTACCTAGGTGTCATGTGAACGATGTGAACACTAGATAAGAAATGAAACATTTCTTCCCCTCTCTACCCGCGCGGGAATGTTTTTCGTCCGTCACCGAAAACAAAAACATTGTCTATTCCTAGACAAATGTGTATAGCCACGCCCCAATGTTTCATGTTTTCTGTGTAATGTTTCGAACAGGAGTCACGCCTTTATGCAACATTAATCCTTATCCAATTAAGTACCTTAAATACATTGTGCATTTAAGATAGATCAAGACTGCCCTTTACGGCATGTAATTTAAATGAATATTTTCGAAGATATTACAGATTTAAAATGCAGGGATATAGTGTTGCTGCGCGGCGCGGGCGCTCGCGTTTCTACATCGCGCTATCGAAAACGCGGGGCGTATACAGTATAACTCTGTTCACGAATATTTTGAACTGCAGCACAGAATACGTATAATAGTAACTGCAGTTCTTAATTCTTATGGAATATCCAGAGGTGGTTTGTCAGTTTTGTTGGTCAAATAACTTTACTTATTACATATTACATAGTATAAAACAAGTCGCTTTATCTGTCTGTCCCTATGCATGTAGGTATAGTATATTGTATGCTTAGATCTTTAAATCTACGCAACGGATTTTGATGCGAGATTTTAAAATAATAGTATTTAAGTATTTAGTCTTTAAGATATTATAAGATTATGGCAACATTTATATTCAAGTGCGATAAATATAATATTATGTAAGTATATTATCAAGTGGTCGCGCATGTCGTGTCGAGGTGATAGGGTCCCATTTTTAACAATTTGCATTGGGCAAACCTAAAAACATTTTCAATATTGTATCAGTAGTATATTGCTGTAAGTAGGTAGAGAATTATTCGCCGAAGTAGTTTTTTCTCCAAGAACACTATTCCACGCGGGCGAAGCCGCGGGCAAAAGCTAGTTTTCTATATTATACACCGAACATTCTTCATACAGTCTTATTATAATTCATGTTCAATAATACTAGACATAATTAAATATTAACCAGTATCAAGATCGCTTAATCCAATTTCCCCAGTATTGCACACTACAAAATTTTATTTCCCTATTTGCCATGAGATTCTGGTACACCTATAACTACAATATTTAATTTACAGTTTCGCTCAGTATCATAAAGTAAATAAGTATTAAAATGTTGAAACATGCAAAAATGGAAGCGTCATCCAGCGTGAAGAAGAATTTTAGCATTTTAGCAGTGTTGCGAATATCTTAGTTGCGGAGCGGCTGGTGCGTACAACTAATTTGTAGCATTCCGTAATACTCAAGAAACCCTAATAAATTTGCCCTGACCATCCGTCTGTCTGTCCGTCTTTCTAGCATGTGTAATTATGAATTTATATATTTAAATGGAATGTTGTATAGTTTATAGGTATTTTAAAATTGAAGTAAGAATTCATAAATTACCTTTTTACAAAGTCACCGGCACCGCAGTTTACGTAACGGAACTGCGTCTGCGGTGCGAGGTACCCGCGACGCCGTTGTATGTATCCCGCCTGCACTGGTCTATGCAGGTCGAGGACGTCGTGTACTACATCCGCCAGAAGACAGCGGCGTGCACAGCTTTATGACACTGGGTATGCGGCGGTAAACTTTTTTTTATAGATATTTAGCATAGCCACAGCCATAGATAATACAGATATATATTAGTATAGATGCGCAACTCTAAAATTGAAACTGAGTCTTGCAAAAGTTTCGGAATGTCGTTTTTAGATGGCGTTGTACCGTTTTAGTTACTATCAAACCCGCTAGATGGAAGTAGTACCGCCTGATAATTTTTATTGAACTGAATTATGGACAGAAATAAGTTTTATCGAAAGTCGTAGACACAGCAACGACCAAGTTCCTCTTTAATAGTGGGATATGGTTGCTGCATAGTAAAATGTTCGCGAGTCCTTATACATACGCCTTGTGTTAGCGATAGCGCGATGTAGAAGTCGCTTAGTGGCATCTGTTGTGACTATCCGAAAACTTTCAAACTGTTAGTACCGGATATTCATTTTTAGATGTCTCTGTTCTCTGTTAATTTGTGCATGTATGAGAGTTTCACCCCCCTGGCCACAGCCAAGCGACGGATCTCTAAGTCGGAAACCATGCCAACAGAACTAACAGAACTTCATAACTTTTAACATGAAACTCTCGAGTTACATTCCCTTTTTGCTGATTTAATTGTTGTAACTCGGGTACACACCTACCTTTAGACACCATTTGAATCTTTTCACTGAATGACAATTGTGAGAACTTATTATTTTTAATTTTTAATAAACACACATTTTCAACACAACATTTTCAAATAACATTTTTAAAAAATCAAATCAATTAAAAAGCAAATCACTACAATTTTTATAGAACTTCAGTAATAAACTGTTAAATGTACACACTTTCAAATGTTAAAATGAAAAATCTTTTAAGAAAACTATAAATATTAAATATAATAGCAAACGAAAAATAACAATGCGTTTTCACATGAAAAAATGGCTTCATTGAAACACATTTCTGATATTTAAACAAATAAAACCTTACTAAAACAAAATTGCATCATGTGCATACATGAGTAAAGATTTTACGTTAATTATAATTAGTCGCATTATAGGCCACCGTGCCACGAATATACCCGATTACTTCCGAGACCCGACAACTGCCGAACTTCGCCGAAGTCGATAGCATGCCGCTGGAGGCGGACGAGTCGCGCCTTGGGATATTTATAGGTGTGTGCGTTTGCGAACTGTGTACGGACACTAAAATTACTACACACATGCGAACAAATCTCCTGCGAGACGACAAGGTATGACTCATGAGTCGCATCACCAATATACGCCTGGCAAACATAATGTTCATGCAAATAGGTGCTATTATAAAATATTAGGCGTTTTTAAGTTATTATATTTTATGTATTCATTTATTTACTATTAATTAAAGTCATGGTAAGTAAAGCACTGCATTACTGCCTTTAAGGAGCGCACGCCCCTGCCAGAAGACGTCCATCGCCTTGAGGGTCGAACGTCTAGAGTCTCGCCACAAGGTCAATTTCAGTTCCTTTGTGGTGAGAGTGCCGACGCATCTTTCGTCGACCTTCGAGGTGGAGGAGTTCTGGCCGACGGGTGTGGTCTACCGGAGGTTCCGGGGGAGACTCCAGAACGAAGCGCGGATCACGTGGCCGTCAACACGTGACAAAGTTTTGAAGTATATAATATGTATGTTAGTCTGTAAGGTATTTATAATATAGGCCTATGTCACCCGAAATAAATGAAATTAAATTTAATTTAAAAGTATGTTTTACAATATTAAAGAAAATCCATACGTCCATCCATCCATACATTCACCATCTATCCATCCTCACTAACTTTCACATCCTATCCTAGTAATAGTATAAAATGTGAAAATTTGTGAGGATGGATGGATGGATGGATAGATGGTTGCATGTATAGATGGATGCTTGTTACTCTTTCATGCAAAAACTTCTGAACGGATTTTGATGAAATTTGGTATGGTAGTAGTTTTGGCTCTGGATTAAAACATAGGCTACTTTTTATATGGGAAAAGTAGAGTATTCCCGCGGGATAACCGAAAGTATATTTACGCGGGTGGAGCAGCCGTAATAACTAAAGTAAAATAGATAATAGCTTCAAGAATTAGTCTCATACGTTTTGAAACCCATTATCTAGCACGCTTCACGCTTTTTATTTGTTGTTGTAAAAAAGGAGTCCGTGGATTCCTCATGAATTCTACCACCAGGTCTCTGTGGTTCAGTGATTGAGCGTGTTCGTTCTCAAGCCGGGGATTGCGGGTTCGAATCCCGCCGAAGTAAATAAAGTTTTTCTGTGTTCCTGGGTCATGGGTGTGTATTAAATGTGTGAAGAATAAAATAAAAGTATGTGTATAGTATTAAATATATTTCCGTTGTCTGGTACCCGTAACACAAGTTCTTCAAGAGAACTTACCACGAGACCAGATTGACATGACGTGAAGCATCCATATATATTTAAAATATATTATATTATTAAATAAAAAAAATATATTACCAAAAAAGACTTGAGAATCTCCTTCGGTTTTTTGTCGGTTAAAAAGGTAGAGCTAAGTAAAAATGCGGAATCGTTTTGATAACTAGGGTCCACCCTAAATACGTTTTTTTTTTGCATTTATAATAGTTCTGCTCCAACTCAATGTTTACCAATGTTCACCATAAGTAGTTCAAAGACTGGTTCAAATTCACGGGCAAAAACTAGTTAATAATAAAATTCACCTTTAATAATTTCAAAGCTGGCAAGGAGCACTGTTTTAATCTCCTCCTGTTGTTCGCCTGAACAATAAAACATGAAACTTCAAAATGCACCGAGCAAATTGTACTCGTACGTTTGGGAGACCAAAAAAAAATTATTAGCGCAAGCTTGGACCCAGACATTCCTAATCATCCTATTTTTAGGAAATCTAAAAAAATAATGGTCAGAATAACATACTGATAAAGTCGATATCGATATTTCTTTTACGTTGTCACAACCCTCAGTTTTTATGAAGTGTGGCCTGTTTATAAATTAAAAATGCATAATTTCAGGATAAATTTATCCGCACATATTTTATTGTAATAAATAATAATTAATATAAACAAAAGTTTGTTATTACAATTGGATAATTATTTTATTATAATTTGCAAATTTTGAATGTGTTTCGTGAAATTATATTATGAATAAAAACAAAATTGTAAATAGTGTACTTATTAATTAGTCATGTTTCTTCATTATGAAATAGTAAAAACAAGAACGAATAATTATGAAATAGAAGTTTTTATAAATTACTACTTTTAAATATTACCCTAAATTTGGATGTTGTACGATTTAGTAGCAACATTTATTCATCGAGTAACATTTTTGGATTTTTGCTAATTTATCGCAATTATTGTTAATATTTAGGCAAAATAATACATACACATGGAAAGTAACACCATCCTTTTGTTCATTTGATGTTTCCGATCTGTTTTTGCAGGAAAAAATACAGCAACTCGGCATTTTTTGCTCCGGTTCGTTCCGCCTCGCTGTAATTTTCCGAATACGTCAAAAACGCGCAGCAACTAGTTTTATACAACCCTCACGACCGGGGGGTCTAACCTTTGGCAGCGGGGAACGCCTGACAATGCCATCTCCGTATGGTTGGATACTCAAAGGTTTTTTGACACAAATCAAAGGGAATTTGTCGCAAGCGCTTGCGATGTATCCACACGTTTGCGCGCGCTCAGTCTGGTTCATAGATTATACAGATATATATTAGGTCTGGTTTGTGTACTGGAGACGGGCAGACGTGCCTACGCTCGCACAAAATGAGTGGTGATTGGTCAAATAAGACATCTTGTTTTTTCTCGAATGTTATCAGGCTGAACCATGCATTTGGGACCCGAAAAACAAGCATAATTATTGTATCTAAGTGTTTAATACACTTAAATAAAAATCTTAAATATGTATATGTCACCGTAAAATTGTAAAAAGCGTTAGATTGTAATAAAACTAGTGAAATTGTAAAATGCCGATAGACTTTGGACGCGAATATTCTGCCTATAATTGAACACATTATTTTTCGTAAGATTATAAATATATAGTTATAAATATTTCGACATATTTTTACAATGTCGTTAGTTATTTTACAATCTAACGGTTTTTACAGTTTTACGGTGACATGTCTACACTATATATTATAAAGAGGAAAACTTTGTTTGTATGTTTGTTTGTAATGAATAGGCTCAAAAAGTACTGGACCGATTGCAAAAATTCTTTCACCATTCGAAAGCTACATTATCCACGAGTAACATAGGCTATATTTTATTTTGGAAAAAATAGGGTTCCGTAAAATATTTGAGTTTTTCGGACACAAGGTGTAAAAAATCAACCAGTAAAGTTACTTATTTTGCGTACGCTGCCTAAACTATAAAAGATAGAACCATAAAATGTTCTAATTAATTGTAGATCTTATAAATATCTACAAAAAAGTCCGCGACACACTATACCTATCTATGTCGAGTGAGGCACAACAACCATTTTTTTATTTAGAAATCTTGAATTCTTTTTGGACTACATTATGTTTGGGGATTTCGGCGTTGTTTAAAGTACTGCAAGCATATGCCACCCTGCCAACATGTCAATTAGAGTAATCATCACCACCATCACCATCATAGCATACATCATCACATTATCATGATATAAAAGGTACTTCTCATAGTATTTTACACTAACACGGATGTCTTTGAACATTATTCTGCCGTTTATGGACCTATTTGCAAAATTCTTTTGTTATTGTAAAGGGTTTAATTCGAAATTGGTCCTTTAGTCACTAAAGTGGAAACCTGATGATGCGATCCATGACGAATTGAGGGAACTCCTCGAAATTTATATCGACACATTTAGTGATTTTGACTTTTACTGAAGTAACACAAGCATATGCTACCAAAAAATAAGATGTTGTACCCTAGCACTCCAAAAGCACTGAACAGAACTCCTCAGTCTTTAAAGATACGCGTTTGAAAATTTCGGCATTGCAAGCATATGCCACTTTGTAACTTACAGTAATCATCATCATCTTAATAGCAATACCTAATGGAATCTTGGCGCGTATTCAATTATACATTCGATATTAATAATAATTGAACAAAATATATAACTAAAAAGGGGGAAATATTAAACCGCCTTCCAAAGTAAAAATACCAAAAAAATACACAAAAAAGTATGAAATAAAACTTATTTTCTAAATAATTCCCCTTTTAAATTTGGCAATTTCTCTACTCAATCTTCTTAATTTTTAAGTCGGTACCAGCAAATATGAACGTGAGTTCTATAAAATATTGTAGGATATCGTTTGGGCTGGTAGCGACTTCAAAATTAAGAAGATTGAGTAGAGAAATTGCCAATTTTAAAAGGGGAATTATTTAGAAAATAAGTTTTATTTCATACTTTTTTGTGTATTTTTACTTTGGAAGGTGGTTTAATATACATTATAAAATATTTACACTCATCTAGCTCATTCTCCGTGCGAAGTAACCACTCTTGAAATACTGTAATGTAAATGTCGTATGGTTGCCCAAACACATATGGCTTTCTCACAACACAGTCAACCTTGTCCTGGGGAATGACTGTCAATACGTCTGGGGCAGTGGGGCCAACCATGTTCGGGTTTCCTCACGATGTTTTCCTTCACCGTTAGAGCGTCCGTATAATGTAGGTACTTGAGATCTGAAAAAGTCTCATTGGTACACGCCACAAGTCACAACCAGGGAATCGAAATAAGTTATATAATTTCATTTAAAAGTTAAAGTTTTTTTTATAGTTTTTTGTGAAGAAAGCGTAATAAATGTATTAATAAGTAATACATTTTTTGTGGGTTTTTTCCACGGAATCTTCATTTTCAAGCACTTTATGCAATAGATTTAGTAGAATACCTATTGCTGAAAGAAACATAAAGAAAAAAAAAGAAACATTTAAATAAAAATATTATTTATTGAGGTGTTCGAATATGCGTGTGGTGTTGGTGTTCGCATTTCGCTCGTCAGAGCACGCGCTCGCGGGGGGCGGACGGCAGCGGAGCGCGGGGCGCGGCGGGCGGCAGGTGGGGCGGCGGCTCCGGCTCGTCCAGGTCCAGCGCCGCATCGATCATCGTCGTGTCCAGCAGCAGTCGCAACCGTGATGCGCTCAGCGCCCCGCCCGCCGCCACCGCGCCGCCCCCGCCGCCCTCCCCGCCGCCCGCCGAGCTCCCCCCGGCGCCCCCGCCGATACACACTTCTGGAACGACAAACACGAGCGTAACTATGTAAATAACGATGTGATTTTCTATATGTAATATAAAACACATGTGTCGATAATCACCCTGTAGCGGCACGGGGTCGAGGTCGAGGCTGTGGTTCATGTAGGCGTGGCGCGCGACGTCGCCGACGAACAGATTGCTATAGCTGCCCGTCAGCGGTCCCTGCAGCGCACGCGCGGCGGCGGCGGCGGGCGCGGGGGCGGCGGGCGCGGGCGCGTGCGCTGCGGGGGGAGCGGCGGGGGCCGCGGGCGCGGGGGGAGCGACCACCACGTGCGCGAACGGCGGCGGCAAGTCGGCGTCGGCACCCAGCACGCCGCGCCGGTCGATGAGGCTGGGCGCCAGCGGGCCGCACAGCACGTACCAGCAGTTGGCGCACGCGTTGCCGCGAGAGTAGGGGTTGGGGTTGGACACGCCGCGCCGCGACGAGAACGACCCTTTAATCTGAAACGACAAACGAGTCGATAGACCTAGAGATGTTCGGAAATGATACCAGCTATAGTTTTAAAAATGAACAATCAGGCGATCGGCACCCACATCCTCGTTGGTCGTCTGGTCGGTGGAGGCGAGGTAGGTGTGGAAGCCGGCGAGCCCCAGCACGGACCACACGGACAGGAAGCACACGGCCGCCACCAGCGCCGAGGCGGGGCTGGCCCGCAGCGCCGCCGCCGCGCCGCCGGTGCGCGCCAGCAGCGCCAGGTGCGCCACCGCGCAGCCGAACACCCACACCGCGAGGAACGACAGCGACACCACGAACAGATAGAAGTAGCGGTAGTTGCGCTTTCCCACGCAGTTGCCCACCCACGGGCAGTGGTGGTCGAAGCGGTCCACGCAGTTGTCGCACAGCGAGCAGTGCGAGGCGCGCGGCGGCCGGAACATCTTGCACGTGAAGCAGTACTTGAGCTTCACGGGGCGGCCGCGCACGAGCACCTCGCGCGCGCGCGGCGGCGGCCGGCCCGCGCCCTCGCCCTCCGCCAGCGCGGCCTCGGCGGGCGCGGCGCGCGGGATGATGCCGGGGTCGGACAGCGCCGTGCGCAGCAGGGCCGCCAGCGTCACGCCGCACAGCGCCGCGCCCGCCGCCGGCACGGCGCCCGACACGCGCGCCGCCAGGTACGGGCAGTCGAATGCGAAGTGCAGCGCGCACGTGCCGCAGATGAGCGCCAGCGTGAGCGCCAGCACGCCCCCGTGCGGCGCCGTCATCAGCCGCCCGTCGCACCAGAAGCGGTTGCGGCCCGCGAACACCTCCCACTTGCGCGTCACGCGCCGTGACGCCATCGCCGCATCACCGCCCGCCCGCCGCGCGCGCCCCGCACCCCTGTCGCGGTGGAAGTAAACATTAGCGATGTACTACAGCGTACAGTACTGATTTTAATATTTAATTTTTATAGTAATAGTTTACATAATTGTCCGTGACACGTTGAAGGGTGTAACCATGTGTCACACAGTCACAGACTCACAGTGCATCTTTAAGTCGATGTACTTTATCATCTCGTTTAGTTATGCAGACCAAAATAAGATTATTTTGCCAATAGATGGAGAGTTGGTTCCGATGTTAGAGCAGGTATTTGAGGCAACCTGGCAATGTGTCCTCTTCTGTAATTACCAATTGCATGTATTTAAACTTGCGACAAAACAATCAAATTTTGGATGTGAAAATACCGAATATTGAATACTAAATTACCAAGTTGGCGAAAAAATGTAAGGAACAAAAAATTACAAATCTGGTAACTAAATAATAACACTGAAAACTGGCAGACCGATATTATTTTAGTGAACAAATAACCATCTTGGCGACAAATTGTGAGTACACATTTAATATAAGAGTAGGCACATATGTTTTCCCTGATGTAGGTAATTCAAAATACATACAAGCAGCAAAACGAGCGCACATAAAAAAAACATTTTTTTGTATGTTCAATACAATTCACTACAAATTCCTTGGTTCAACAATAATTCTGGCGCTGTAAGCCGATTTTCAAAATGATTTTTTTTATGTTAAGCGTATAATCCCAAGTTGGTCCGGTCTTCGCTAAAGTGGTGACCTGATGATGGGATCCATAAGGAATCGAGGGAACCCCTCGAAATTTATATGAACACACATGGTGATTACGACTTTCTGAAGTAGTCTAAGCATATTATGCTTCAAAAAGTAAGATTTTGCACCAATTTGGGATTTCAGCGTTGTGTAAAGAACTGCAAGCATGTGCCACTAGGTCAATTACGGTAACCATCATCACACCATAAACCATCAAATTATAATAATATGTAAGGTACTTCTCATAGTATTTTACACTGATACAGATATATTTGAACATTATTTTAGCCATAGTCCCATGCTAAGTTAAGACTATGATGCATGGAATAACTCACAAACTAGGCAATATTTTCTACTGCTGGCAACACTACTAGATCCGCCCTTTTATTCTGCCTCTCTCCTCACACTGTGGCCGGCCAGCGACCAGATGGGAAATGCACACAAGTGATTCAGCAGAAAAGGTATTTTGTGGAATTTCCTAGCCGGATCATTGATAAATGTATGGACGTTTTCCTAATGTATACTTTATTATTAAACATATAGAAGTGAAGATACTACATAGTCTGATCTTTGGCTGAAATTTTATTTCCTTCACGATGGTAAGTTGAAAAAAGTCTGCTTTTTAAACGCTTGATTTGCTTGGGAACGTAGCATCTAGCGCAAACCAAAAATTAGGGGTTAAACAATATTTCTTTGTCATCAATTTACAATAGGTAGTCTATTGTAAATTGATAACATAAAACAGCATTGAATCAAGAGAAATAAAATAAAAATGCAGTACTTAGGTACTTCCAAAATTTTTGGGTAATGCGTCTGATCTTAGGCGACCTAACCTTAATTTACTTAGTCTTAGTAGGGTTATTCCTACTAGGACTATGTAAATGGTGGGCAGATAGTTTGCTTTATAGTGCGATTCAAATGAGAATAGGATTGAGTCGGCGCCATATTGTTTCGAACTTAGGCTGTTATGATAGTTAAATTTATGTTTTGATAATTGAATACTATTAAAGGTTTTTATTTAAATTCGATGCAAGACTATTAATATTTACCTATATGCACTTATGTTTTGCTGAAAATCTCTTTTCAAGTGACATTTGACAGAAAAAGGTCATTGACGTTCCTATTCTTATTTGAAACGCGTTATACCAACTATTCAGAAGTCAGAACATCAGCTCTACAAATATTTTCTTGCTAATAGGAAAAAATAATTTGTATGATAGAAAAATAACTAACAGTGTGTTTTAATTCGAAACTATGATTATATTTAAAAACTAATTTCAATTGAATCTTTATGTAACAAAAAAGGAAATAATCACTTTTTGTTAACGTCACTGATATATCTCTAAAGATAAAAATTATCTAACGAATCTTAAAACTTTAACGAAGCATTGGAATATTATCTTAAATCACAAGTGGCACATAAACTTTAGCAACAAAATATGTTGTTGCAACAGTTTTTGCGAACTGTAATTGTTTGTCACAATTTATAGGCTTACAGAAGTACTTACGAAAATGTGAGGATTGTGAAGCAGCAGATAAGAGTTTGTCCGAAAAAGATTCATGAATAATAACCATTTGCAGCTAAAATCATTTTTACATATACGGCGTTAGAACAAGGTTATTGTACGTTATCTGTTCACAGCTAATAGTTCAATACGACTGTCTTTTTTATATGTTTTTACACTTAGTAAATAAAAGTTACATCGCAAAAACATTTAGCGTTTTAAAACTTTTTAGTTTACAAAACTTTCTCTACAACTTCTGTACAGCAGAGTATAAAATTTGACAGTTGACACTTGACACATAACAGTAATGACACTTTTTTTTTATTATTATTATTATTTATGGCGTCGGCTTATCACCATTTGCCAGTGTCGAGTATATTTTCATCTACGTATTTCTAAATAGTCACGTCCAAAGTCTAGTCAAAGTCCTAATTAAAGTGGTAGACGCTTTATTGAAACTTTCTAGGGAGTTTTGGGGGGGAAACCCAATTTAGCAAGCATTTTGTAGAATGCATCACTCCTCCACACTAGTGCACCTCAACCTTAGATCGTATACTACGAGATACGCCTTACATGAGCTTTCCCCTCTGCCTAGGTATAATATTTTTGAATACGTTCTAATCTTTGAGTATCCAACTATACGGAGACGACATGACAGCTAATTTCTATGCGAAAAAGTCTCGCCACTTTCTGCGGGAGGGGGGACCGCACCGCTAGTGCTTGACACTATCGATGTTTTACTATCGATGAGTTCGGCTAGTAATAATTATGTGTGGCAAGAGTAAATTTTAAAAATTATATCTATTAAATCTTAACTACAATATTTAATTTACAATTTCGCTCAGTATCATAAAGTAAATAAGTATTAAAATGTTGAAACATGCAAAAATGGAAGCGTCATCCAGCGTGAAGAAGAATTTTAGCATTTTTAGCAGTGTTGCGAATATCATAGTTGCGGAGCGGCTGGTGCGTACAACCAATTTGTAGCATTCCGTAATACTCAAGAAACCCTAATAAATTTGCACTGACCATCCGTCTGTCTGTCCGTCTTTCTAGCATGTGTATATATAAAAATGAAATTTTGTATAGTTTATAGGTATTTTAAAATTGAAATAAGAATTTATAAATTACCTTTTTACAAAGTCAACCATTTTCGAGTAATCGGTCTCCATAATGGTTTATAAGTTGGTCATCCTCCTGGCATTTCTAAACTATAGGAGATAGAAACTTGTAAGTTCCCATGTTGATTGACTATGCTAAAAACTCTTAGGGAAAATTATTCTGAGCGAAATCAATTCGAAATCGATTTTTTCAATATTTACCTATATTTTCTCTTATAAGTTTCTGTATGTCTAACTAGTCTAACTAGCACATAGAATAACTAATGAGAGAAAGTATAGATAAATATTAATTTGCGGTCTAATCTGACTGTACGTCGTTTAAAAAAATATTTGTTTATATACCTAGGTAGTATATAATAATCTATACTAATATTATAAAGAGGAAAGATTTGTATTTTTGTGTGTATGTTTGTAATGAATAAACTAAAAAACTACTGTGCCAATTTCAAAAATTATTTCACCATTAGAAAGCTACATTCACCCTGAGTAAAATAGGCTATATTTATTGCTAGAAAAGATTAGGGATTCTTACTAAAACTTTAGTAACGTAACCCAAGGTGTCAAAAATGCCATTAAACAACTTTCGTCGCATGCGCTGCGGAAACTATTGATGATAGAACAAAAGTATGTTTTACAATATTAAAGAACATCCATACATTCACCATTTATCCATCCTCACAAATTTTCACATCCTATCCTAGTAGGTAATAGTATAAAATGTGAAAATTTGTGAGGATGGATAGATGGTTGGATGGATAGATGGTTGGATGTATAGATGGATGCTTGTTACTCTTTCATGCAAAAACTACTGAACGGATTTTGATGAAATTTGGTACGGTAGTAGTTTAGGCTCTGGATTAAAACATAGGCTACTTTTTATATCGGAAAAGTAGAGTATTCCCGCGGGATAACCGATAGTATATTTACGCGGGTGGAGCAGCCGTAATAACTAAAGTAAAATAGATAATAGCTTCAAGAATTAGCCTCATACGTGTTGAAACCCATTATCTAGCACGCTTCACGCTTTTTATTTGTTGTTGTAAAAAAAGGAGTCCGTGGGTCTACCATTTAGTGACAATAGGATGAATTTAGAAGTAAAATCTTTACAATAATAATTAGACGACCTCTGTGGTTCAGTGGTTGAGCGTGTTTGTGCTCAAGCCGGGGATTGCGGGTTCGAATCCCGCCGAAGTAAATAAAGTTTTTCTGTGTTCCTGGGTCATGGGTGTGTAGGTATTAAATGTGTGTAGAATATAATAAAAATATTAAATATGTGTATAGTATTAAATATATTTCCGTTGTCTGGTATAGGTGTACCAGAATCTCATGGCATTTAAAAAAAAATGTGATTTTCATATGGCAATGTCTTGACATTGCCATATGAAAATCATACTTGTATGACCCGTCAAATCAAAGTACGTGATCTGTCAACCGCTGCTAAAATTTTGTGAATATGTTATTGGAATTTGTTGTTTTTGTGAAAGTGTTGAAAAAGGAAATTCGATCTCAAGCGAGAAATATTGTTTTCAATGTCTATCTTAAAATACAGGAAGAAGAAGGTGTAAATCAAACTCAATCTTATAATTTAAAGCTCGTGGTAGAGTTGACCGGTAAGTTAGAGTGAGTTGTTTTGATACTTTTAGTTTTTTTATATTTTCTTAGATACTTATTGTGACTTCCTTAAAGGTGTTTCCAGTACAACTATACGGTGAATTGTCGATGGCACATCGAATGATGGTTTATTTTCCATGCCTGGAGGAGAGGAGGAAAAAGGAAATCAACTTAAGACAGTTTCGATTTAACTAAAAATTAACCAGTATCAAGATCGTTTAATCCAATTTCTCCAGTATTGCACACTACAAAATTTTATTTCCCTATTTGCCATGAGATTCTGGTACACCTATACCCGTAAAACAAGTTCTTCGAGAACTTACCACGAGACCAGATTGACATGACGTGAAGCATCCATATATTATATTTAAAATATATTATATTATTAAATAAAAAATACCAAAATCGTACTATAATCGTAAGTATGTGTTGACTTGAGAACCTCCTTCGGTTTTTTGTCGGTTAAAAAAGGTAGAGGTAAGTAAAAATGCGAAATCGTTTTAATAAATAGGGTCCACCCTAAATACGTTTTTTTTGCATTTATAATAGTTCTGTTCCACCTCAATGTTTACCAATGTTCACCATAAGTAGTTCAAAGATTGGTTCAAATTCACGGGCAAAAACTAGTTAATTATAAAATGCACCTTTAATAATTTCAAAGTTGGCAAGGCGCGCTGTTTTAATCTCCTACTGTTGTTCGTCTGAACAATAAAACATGAAACTTCAAAATGCACCGAGCAAATTGTACTCGTACGTTTGGGAAACCAAGAAAAATGATTAGCGCAAGCTTGGACCCAGGCATTCCTAATCATCCTATTTTTAGGAAATCTAAAAAAATAATGGTCAGAATAACATACTGATAAAGTAGATATCGATATTTCTTTTTCGTTGTCACAACCCTCAGTTTTTATGAAGTGTGGCCTGTTTATAAATTAAAAATGCATAATTTCAGGATAAATTTATCCGCACATATTTTATTGTAATAAATAATAATTAATATAAACAAAAGTTTGTTAACACAATTGAATAATTATTTTATAATAATTTGCAAATTTTCAATGTGTTTCGTGAAATAATATCATGAAGAAAAACAAAATTGTAAATAGTGTACTAATTAATTAGTCATGTTTCTTCATTATGAAATAGTAAAAACAAGAACGAATATGAAATAGAAGTTTTTATAAATTACTACTTTTAAATATTACCCTAAATTTGGATGTTGTACGATTTAGTAGCAACATTTGTTCATCGAGTAAAATTTTTGGATTTTTGCTAATATATCGCAATTATTGTTAATATTTAGGCAAAATAATACATACACATGGAAAGAAACACCATCCTTTTGTTTATTTGATGTTTCCGATCTGTTTTTACAGGAAAAAATACAGCAAGTCGGCATTTTCTGCTCCGGTTCGTTCCGCCTCGCTGTAATTTTCCGAATACGTCAAAAACGCGCAGCAACTAGTTTTATACAACCCTCACGACCGGAGTGTCTAACCTTTGGCAGCGGGGAACGCCTGACAATGGCGTCTCCGTTATAGTTGGATACTCAAAGGTTCTAATACGTTCATAAAAACTATTTGCGTAATCGATTTTAACCATTATGTGCATCGGTATAGCGTCGAAAGGACGTCCGAAATGCTCCGCTAAAAATGCCGATTTGTGCTCTTATGTCCTGTAAAAACAAGTCCAACACGTCGAATCTTAAAAAAGATGGAATACCTAACGTTTCATTTTTGAGAATTTTTTATTTAATTATTGTATATTTCTATTTAAATGTAATTTCGTAAAAATCGACGATGTATCGAATAGCGGTGTACACGAGAGAGATAATCGTAGAATATTCGATTGTGGCGTACTCCCCACGAGACACGCACTCTCCACGAGACTATTGTTGTTAGATATAGAATTTTAGTCTTTATTTCCTATGTAATTCGAATTTTATTATGCCAATTAATTCTCGAAACATGGCGGAACTTTTTTATTACTTTTTGAGTGACGTGACAATCACTAGAATAACGATGTCGATAAAAATAATTTTTTTTCTTGGTATACTAATTTTATATTTTGTGATGTAAAAATATTGATATAATACGACAGATCAGGCAAGGAGTATAAAGTGTGCATGTTTGTACGTGATGTTTATTATTTACCCCACCGCAACTTTGAAACTTGAAAGGCTGAACAGGTTATTTGGATGTTTGAAATATGGACTAGGGTATCGTTATAAAATCAAGATGTTCCCAGACAGAGGGACACAAGTATTCCTTGTTTGAAGCGCAGTTCATTTTTAGGGTTCCATAATACTTGAGGAACGCTTATAGTTTTGCTCTGTCCGTCCGTCTGTCTGTCTGTTCTACCGTTAGCCTAAGTATGAATATAAATGGATGAAATTCGGTACATTCATAAATCACAGATTAGTAATAGGTAGCTAGATCATAGATTGTGTATAGATCTCGGATTTGGCATAATAAAATAATAATAATTTTAGTACCTGGGCGACTGTTTATTGTAATATGGTGGGTGGTGTTTAGGTGATAATCTACATAAACTTAAAAAGTAAAATGTGAACTGACAATTATTATTATTTACAATCGATTTCTGTGTAGATCAGGTGTTTGATCTACATTAACTACATTTTCTTAAACTTGTCTAAAAACAATAAAAAATAAAAAATTATAATTATATAAACTTGAAACATATAAAAAAACAAAATTAAGGCACCGAGCAGGTTTCGAACCCGTAACACTAGTTTCTTGCCTTTGGCGTCTTAACCCGCTGGACCAAACGAACAGCGGCCGGCAGGACGAAATTAGCGACCATATTCTGCGTGGAAAGAAAAACGCATTAAAACACGAACACGCATTTTCCCAAACATAAGACTAATCTAGATCGATTGTGTACCCCCCAAAAACCCCCATATACCAAACTTCAGCGAAATCGTTAGAGCCGTTTCCAAGATCACGGTTATATATGTAGAAGAGGTTAATATTTTGTTGCTGAATTGACAAGCAAATCAATAGTACGGAAGTATAGTTGACGGGAACACTAGCGCCATGTTGTTTGGCGCTGATAGAGTCCAGTTTGACGAGCTCGCGCGTTCGGTGTGGTGGGAGTGGTGATCACGCTTTCCCTCCAAGGAATGGTCACGATATATTATGCTACCAGCCGTCGTGGCGAGTGGTTCGGCTCGGGAACTATCGGTGTTCTTTTTAAAGTGATAGTGAAATTAGTGCAGAGTCGTTATTATTTTAATAGACAGTGAAAAGTAATTAAAACAGTGTAAAGTGCTTAGTTTTAGTTCTATTCAGAATAGAGGTGAAGTAATGCTGTTTCTTCTCTTTTCATTTTGTAACCAACATAACCCACATAAAGCCCACAGTGTTAATTTGAGAGCCAGTACTTTAATATAGTACGATGTCTGAGGCATGTTTATCCCATGTCTTCTACATATACATATAAATAAATATACAAGAATTGCTCGTTTAAGCGTATAAGATATTCTAGGTGTGGCTCTCCATGCATGTGAAGTGGGCATGAACTTTTTTTCTTTCTATCCCATCGTGTGGGGTATCGTTCAATAGGTATTTTAAAATAAAGGCAAGGTTTCATACATAACTTTTTTATAAAGTCAACAATTTTCGAGTAATCGGCCTCCAAAGTGATTTATAAGTTGGTCCTCCCTAGCATTTCTAAACTATAAGACTTAAAAACTTACAATTTTCTATGCTGATAGATTATGCTAATAACTCTTTAGAAAAAATATTTTGAACCAAATCAGACAGTAACTTTTGAAGTAATTTGAAAAAATATTACGCGTTTATAGTTACGGAACCCTCCTTAGACGTGTGCTGATATATTCTTGGTTTTATTTCAACAAAATACATTACATATTTTCAAATAACGAAGATGTGACCAATACAAATTCATATCGACAATATATCGATATAATTTGTATTGGTAACATCACTTAGCATGCCAGTGTATTAGTGTGTACGCTACACTGTTATATTAGCGCGAGTCTTATTTGTGTGATATAAATAAGCTAGTGTAGGGACCACACAAAAGTTGCAGTTTTATAAATGTGTGAGTTTGTAACGATTACAATATTTTTGTCAATGTGTGATTTTGTTTTCATTGTGGGAGTTACCCTCCCGGCACCAAAATTGGCAGAAAGTTTTGTTTGAAAATTTCCCCGCGTGCCTTATCCTGTAGCATATGATCTAAGACCTCAACGAATAATTAACAGTTAATATTCCACCAATTACACATCAAATAATATTCCACCAATACAAAACCGAAATAACACGAATTTAGAAAAATAATACTAAATAACACAAAATTGCTGATTGAACGGACCTAGGAATAACAACAGGACCGAGTACTGTGAGCAAAAAAACGAGCCGAGCGAGAGGTTGGAAGAGAGGCCATGTGTCCCTTTCTAGTAGGGTGACAATAATATTTTCTGCTGTGGCAAACTGCAAAGCTGTGTGAGACAAATTGTGAAACACTGAATGACACAGCTGAGGCTTTTAAGAGTCGACGAGATTGAATAGTGTAAAATCATGAAGGTTTGAAGTGACGGCTGCATTAATAGGTAACAGATTTTTATGTAATTCTCTGCCTTACTTAAACACTATTGAGCCATTTTTGTCGCATTTCTTAATTGTTGGGAAATCTATAAAAACTGTATTATATTATACCCACCAATATCCGGTCGGGAAAAATAGTGGAGGGGCGCGGAGGTTCCAAATACCTCTGGCTATGCGTGCCAATTGCAGCCGCTAAAAAGCTTTGCAGCTCCGGGCGGCTACAAGTGGGTTGGACCCAGGTAAAGGTAGCGCTGCTGGCCGCGAGGCCCAAGCGGTGCTACCGGTGCCTAGAGACCGGCCACTTAGGAGTGAAGTGCGAGTCGCAGGTGGACCGCAGCCGGAACTGCTTCCGGTGCGGAAAACCAGGCCATAAGGCGTCGGACTGTGGGGCAGCCCCAAACTGTCCTGTCTGCGAGGCGGCCAAAAAGCCAGCGGACCACACTCTCGGGAGCGGCAACTGCGTCACAGCCAGGAGGAAGCCGCCCCGGAAGAAGAAAGGGGGGAAACGGAAGGACCCCACGAAAAAAGCCAAGCGCAAAGCGACGGCCGACAACGTGGAGCCGTCTCAGCCCATGGACGCCGATCTGTAGCGACGTCCAGTAAGAAGGAGGCCGCGGTCCAGTCTTGTGGGTGCTCCCTCTCATTAGGGGAGTGCTGGACACGAGCTGCCGTGTGCGGAGGTAGTAGGAACCAGCGGTTCGGACTTGTGGGCGCCCCCTCTCATTAGGGGGGTGCTGGACACAAGACGCCGCGTGTGGAGCCCGTAGGCGGTGCACCGGGAGATCACCGCTTACACAAAGGGCGTAGCTGAAGAGGCTCTCTTATGTCCATAAGAGCCTCCCAGCGGAGGGCGGGTAACTCCGCATTGGAAGGAGTGCCCGTTTCAGGGCCAAGCGCCGGCGGGGTCGTGGACGAATGCCTATGCGATACCCATGGCCCCGTCAAGGCGCGAAGGAGGACATCGGGGTGTTTTAGAGGGTAGGTCTTCGTTTTTCGTTAGGGAGTCCCTCATAACCCTGCGGCCCTTCCCCGGGGGCTGTGGGGTATTCGTAAGAAGAATTTCACCATCGTAAAAAAAAAAAAAAAAAAAAAAAAAAAAAAAAAAAAAAAAAAAAAAAAAAAAAAAAAAAAAAAGGTTCCCCCCGATGGTTGCACGCCTTGACGTGGCGGTGGGGCTTAGTAACCGTGGTTTGGACACCCACGGTGAAGCGAAGAGGCAACCAGGGCCGGCTTGTTTGCCGCCGGCTGGCCCGAGGAGTCCGCTGCGGACGCGCTAGGAGGTGGGACCGCAGAAGAAGAGGAGTGCCGGTATTACGGTGCGCCGTACTCCCTATCTTCTGCGGCCGTGGAGGGATCGCAGGGGGAGAGGCGTGGTGGTGTTGTGCCACTTTCCCTACCCTCCTGCGACCTGGCGGGGCCGTTCCGTATGGTTAACGGCATTGGTGGGGCCGCAGAGGAAGAGGCAAGTTGGTATTACGGTGCGCCGCTTGCCCTATCCTCTGCGGCCGAAGTGTGGTCGGTGGCAGAACCTCAGATCTGCCACCGGGTACCGGTTATGGTGGCTGGTATCCGTGGCCTCCAAGTAGCAGACTCGGGGGGAGTCTGCTACAGTACTGGTGGAGGCCGAGGAGGGAGGCGCACCCTACCATCTGGTGCGCCTGGGGCCTTCGGGCCTAGGATGGAGCCGCTTGTTGGCTGCCGTCGGCGGGGTCGCGGATGTGTTTATCGTTCCCGTGGCCCCGTCACAGGGCGGCGTGGAGGAAGGTGGGGGGTGGTTTTTAGTGGGTATACCGTGGGTCTCATTAGCCTATACGGGAGTCCCACATCACCACTCGGGTGCCCCCTGCGCCTGGGTGGTATGCGTAATGCATTTTCCCCTCCGGAAACAAAAAAAAAAAAAGGTTAGGTTAGGTTAGGTTAGGTTAGGTTAGGTTAGGTTAGGTTAGGTTAGGTTAGGTTAGGTTCTGTGTGGGGGCGATACCGGTTCCTCCACGTTGGTGTCCCTGGGCAACGCCTGGGTGCGCCACTCCGCCTTTTACACGGGGTGAGGTACTCAGGCGGCTGAACGCCGGTCTTTCCTATCTTTATATCTATTTTTAGTTTACTCTTCTTTTGTTGTTTTTGTTTATTTCTCTATCTTTCAACACCTTTTCTTCTTTATCTTTTCCTTTTCTTTTACTCTTGTTTGCGTGTGTGATAGGTTTGCGTGTTAGGTTGTTTGTTTGAATGGTGACGGATGGGCTTATACGGCCCCTAATCCAAGGTTCTGGTGCCCGGCCATGGGATGCATGGCGAGCAGGCGGTCTCGTCGCAAGGGCACTGGGGCAGAATCCCCCCAACTGGATCGGGCCAGAAATCAGCCCACAAGTGACAACTATGGAAGTCCGCAATGAAAAAAATAGTCCCCGGGCGGGTCCCGACTATGTCGGGGAATCCCGCACCTCTCCGAAAGGGGAGGTCTGGCCCAAGTATACGGGGGGTGCCACCATTGCGAGTGGGAGTGTGGAGGCCGTTGCGACGGCGAGCGAGAGGACGAGCGCAATGGCGCAATCGAGTCCGAAGCCGGTGCCCCTAACCGCACCGGCAGCGGAGCTCTTGACCGACGAAGACGTCGATTTTAGTCAGCCGCTGCCGAATGGCAGGGAGCGGCTACTAAAATTGCTGCAAAAAAAGAAATTGAGGGGCGACCGGGATCTGCCGCGAGTTATGCTCACACGCGACTTGATCCTGGAACGCTCAATTACCGGAACAGACAGTGACGATTGCTTCTCGGACTCCAGTGATATGTCGGGCATATCACTGGACTCCGAGGGGCTGCCCGTCATACCCCCGGAACGGACGAGCCTTAAGAGGCGAAACTCGGAGGATGACATGGCGCCGCCCATAAGTAAGGGCGCGGTGCCAAAGGCGAAACGGGGACGCGGCCGGCCACCATCAACCGGCCAGTACGTCGGCCTAGCTCGGGCTCAAGCTGAGCTTAATAAGGAGAAGGCGGAAAGCCTCCGGCTGCAAGCCGAGGCCGAGATCGCCGAGACGGCTCGGGTGGCGAGAAGGGAGCGAGCGACCATTTGCTCTAACCCCACCGCACCCGCAGAAGAGGAAATGTCAGAGCGTACCAACATGGCTCTGACAAAGAGTATCGAGGCTTCGCTGGCGACCATCAATATGGTCGCCACGAAGTCCTCGAACCTCAAAGGCACCTACCAAAGGTTCCTGAAGGAGGCGGTAGTAGCCATAAGAGCGGCGGTGGCTGAAATGAAGGGCCGCTCAACTACCGAAGAGATGGCAAAGCTCGAGGCCCAAAATACGCGGCTCGAGAAACAAGTCGCCGAAATGCGTCGCGAGCTCGACGAGTTGCGCCGGCAGACGGCACAACCGAAGGAGAAAGATATGCGCCAGATGTTGTCGGAGGTCTCTCGCTCCAACATAGAGACCTTCGGCAACATGCTGAACGCCAGGCTGGCAGGTCTCGAGGATCGTCTTCTGCCGGCCCCGAGGACCAGACCGCCGCTGGCGGCGGACAGCGCCATTGAACGCACCCCACCAGCAGCAGAGACGAAGAAGGCGCCGAAGCCTAAAAAAGCGACGGCGCCCACGAACGCTGAAGTGGCGACACCGAGTGAAGCGGAGACACCGCCAATACCAGCCCCGCCAAAGGCCAAGGGCAAAGCCAAGGCCAAGAAGAAGAAGCTGCCATCAATGGCCGCTCAAGAGGCGGCGCAAGGGGGGGAGCACATCGACCCCTCCCCCGCCGAGGCCCCGTGGACCACTGTAGGTCCACGTAAGGCAAAGATAAGGAAGAAGGGGGTGGCTACTCCAGCTAAAGCCACCCCCAAGAAGAAGAAGAAGAAGAAAAAGTCGAGGCTACGCGCCCCCACCACTGCGGCCGTAACCCTCACCCTTGAGGAGAAGGCTGTGGAGAAGGGGGTGACGTACGCCCAACTTCTGAAGGAAGCCAGGGAGAAGGTCGATCTTGGGGAGTTCGATATCCCCAAGCTCGGCTTCCGCCTGGCGGAAACTGGCGCGCGCGTACTCACGATCGCAGGTGAGGGGGCGCAAGCGAAGGCTGACGCCTTCGCGGCAAAGTTGAGGGCAGTTTTGAGCCCGGAAATGGTGAGAGTCGGCCGCCCGGCCAAATGCGTGGAAATGCGCGTCGCCGGGCTGGACGACTCTGTGACGGCCACCCAGGTCATCCAGGCGGTGTCACTTGAAGGAGGATGCCCGACCAGCTCCATCAGGTCGGGCAAAATTGTGGTGGGACTCAGGGGGGACGCGTCCTTATGGTTGTGCGTCCCCGTTGCAGCCGCTAAAAAGCTGCTCGAAACCGGGCGGCTTCGCGTAGGCTGGGTGTCGGCGAGAGTGGCGCTGCTGGCCGCGAGGCCTAAGCGCTGCTTCCGCTGCCAGGACACCGGCCACGTCGCGGCGAAGTGCCAGTCCTTGGTGGACCGCAGCCGGATCTGTTTCCGTTGCGGGAAGCCGGGGCACAAGGCGGCCGAGTGCGGAGCGGACCCGCTCTGCTCGCTGTGCGAGGTCACCGGCAAGACGGAGGTGGCACATGTGATGGGGAGCGGCAGCTGCGTTTTCGCTAAGCCAGCCCCCGTCACGAAAGGGAAGCGAAAAGCTCCCTCCAGGACCCGGCACAAAAAGCCGAAAGCCCAAGGCGCAAGGGCGGTTCAGCCCGCCCCCGCCGTAATGGAGGTAGAGGCCTAGGCCCGTGGGCGGTGATCGGGGGATCGCCGCTCACACTATGGGCCCCGAGTCGGCAAGCTCCCCAATGTCCGGGGAGCTCTCGGAGAGGCAGGCGGCGGCATAACACCAGGCCGCCGCGTGGAAAGAGAGCCGGATGCGGCATGCGCTGGGGGGTCGCGGAAGAATGCTAAGCGATTCCCGTGACCCCTCCAAAGGCGCTGAAGATGGACATCGGGGGGTTTTAGTGAGTAAACCCCGGTGCACCTCCATCTCGCGCCGGGGGAGTCTCACATGCCGCTGCCCTCCCCCGGGGGTGGCGGGGGATACGCAAAGTATTTCCCCCCGTCAAAAAAAAAAAAAAAAAAAAAAAGGTTAGGTTCTGTGTGGACGGGGGCGATACCGGTTCCTCCTCGTTGGTGTCCCTGGGCAACGCCTGGGTGCGCCACTCCGCTCTCTACACGGGGTGAGGTACTCAGGCGGCTGAACGCCGGTCTTTTCCTATTTTCTATCTGTTTTTAGTTTACTCTTCTTTTGTTTTTGTTTATTTATTTTTATCTATTTTCACCGTCTTTTCTTCCTTTATGTTTCGTTTTTCTTTAACTCTGATGGGGGAGCTCACCCCCGAAAAAAGAGACCGCGACCCGGGGTGTCGGTGTTTGTCGTAATGGATAGTCGTGATGTCAAAAGTTTCTCCGGGCGGGTCCCGACGTCAGTCGGGGAATCCCGCACTGTGTCCGAAGAGTCTTCGGGCACAGTCTGGCCCACGTATACGGAGGGTGCCAACATCGCGAGGGCGGATGTGGAGGTCGTCAAGAGGACGGAGGATGAAGATGGCGCGACTGCGCGCGCAGGTCCGAAGCCGGTGCTCATTACCGCGCCGGCGGCGGATCTATTAACGGATGAGGACACAGACTTTTCTCAGCCTGTGGAAAATGGTCGGGAACGGCTCCTGCGGCTTCTTCATCGGAAGAAGCTGCGAGGAGACACGGAGGGGCTGGCGCGCGTTCAGCACGAGCGCGAGCTGATCCTCCCCCCGTCCATCAGGAATGAGACAGCGGTGGCTGGAAAGACCAGCGTAGCCTCACCGCGTGTACCGCTTGTGGTGCTCACGCGCGACGCTGCGATCCTGCCGCCCCATGGACGTGACAAGTCGAGAGATAGTGACGATCTCTCAGACTCCTCGGTATACAGTGCCATGTCGCTGGAATCCGGGGAGTCCACCGGATATGACAAACCTCGAAAGAGGAAACCAGATTTTGACTCGGTACCGTCCTACAGTAAAGGGGCGGTACCCAAACCCAAAAGAGGACGTGGAAGGCCGCCGACGACAGGTCAATACGTTGGCTTGGCGAAGGCGCAAGCCGAATTAAATATGGAGAAGGAGAAGGCCCTTCGGCTTCAAGCTGAAGCCGAAGTGGCAGAAACCGTGAGGACAGTGAGGGAGGCGCGGACGTCCTTCCGCGCAAGCCACACCAAATTCGGAGAGACTGAGTCGGAGCAGACGAGCGCTGCCTTGGCAAAAACAGTAGAGACGTCACTGGAGGCCATCTTGATGGTCGCCACCAAGTCATCAAACCTTAAGGGCACATTCCAAAGGTGCCTCAAGGATTCAGTGGCGGCCATCAAATCGGCTGTAGCTGAGATGAGGGACCGCTCTATGACCGAGGAGTTAGCGAGGTTGGAGGCCCAGAACGCGCGGCTTCAGGAGCGAGTGGCCAAAATGGGCCAGGAGCTGGAAGAGTTGCGCAGGCGGGCCGACAACACCCGCCCACTAGAACAGGATATGCGTCAGCTGTTGTCGGAGGTTTCTCGTTCCAACATAGAGACCTTCGGCAACATGCTGAACGCCAGGCTGGCCGGTTTGGAGGACCGTCTCCTACCGGAGCCCCGGAGGCGACCACCACTAGCGGCAGACGCAGCAAACACTTGCGTCAGCGCCGCGCCGGCGGCCACCGGAAAAGAAAAGGCGCCGAGACCTAAAAAGGCAGCGGCGCCCACATACGCGGAAGCGGCGGCACCGAGTGCAGGGGCCCCCATAGCGGCACCGCAAACAACGGCCCCGCCAAAGCCTAAGGAGGCGAAAAAGAAGAAAAGGCAGACCATGGCTGCGAGAGAAGCGGCGCAAGGGGGGGAGAACATCAACCCCTCCCCCGCCGAGGCACAGTGGACCGTTGCGGGCCCACGAAAGGCCGGAAGGAAAAAAGGGGCGGCCAAAACACCCAAAGTCGCCCCGAAAAAGAGAAAGGCAAGACTTCGCCCACCCACAACGGCGGCAATCACCCTTACCCTTGAGGCTGGTGCCGCCGAGGGGGGGGCAACATACGAGAAGATCCTGCGCGAGGCCAGGTCGAAGATCGATCTTGGGGAGCTGAACATCCCCAGACTCGGCTTCCGCCTGGCCCAAACGGGTGCGCGCGTCCTAACAGTTGATGGGGAAGGGGCTACCGAAAAGGCAGACGCCCTGGCCGCGAGGCTTCAGGCGACCCTTAGCCCCGACGTAGTTAAAATAGCCCGCCCGGTGAAATGTGCGGAAATGCGCATCACCGGGCTGGATGACGCGACAACGGCCGCCGACGTCATCGAGGCGGCCGCAAAAGAAGGAGATTGCCCGGCCATCAACATCCGGTCGGGCAAAATTGTCGTGGGCCCAAGGGGTGCTAGAAGCCTCTGGCTTAGCGCGCCAATCGCAGCCGCCAAACGGCTTACCAGCTCCGGGCGGCTGCAGATCGGCTGGATTACGGCGGGGGTGACACTGCTGGCCGCGAGGCCCAAGCGGTGTTACCGTTGCCTCGACACAGGTCACATGGCGGCGCAGTGTAAGTCCTCGGTGGACCTCAGCCGGACTTGCTTCCGGTGTGGGAAGCCGGGGCATAAAGCGCCAGCCTGCGAGGAGGCTCCTAATTGCCTGGCCTGCGAGGCTGTGGGCAAGCCCAGGGAGCACGTGCTGGGGAACAGCGGCTGCATCACAATGCTCAAGCCGCACGCCGGCACGAACAGGAAGAGAAGGGCTCCTTCCAGGGCCCGGCTTAAAAAGCCCAAGGCCGGCGCAAGGGCGGTTCCACCCGCCCCCGCCACTATGGAAGTGGAAGCCTAGACCCGTGGGTGGCGATCGGGGGATCGTTGCCCACACTATGGGTCCCGAGAGTAAGGCTCCCCTATGCCCGGGGAGCTCTCGGCGAGGCACGCGGCGGCACTCCATCTAGCCGCCGCAACAGAAGAGGGCCGGTCGCGGCACGCACTGCGGGGTCGTGGAGCTATGCTCACGCGATTCCCACGGCCTCGCATTGGCGCAGAAGGAGGGCATGGAGGGGTTTTAGTCGGTAAACCCCGGTGCACTCCATCTCGCGCCGGGGGAGTCCGACATACCCCCGCTGCCCTCCCCCGGGGGCGGCGGGGGATTCGTAACGAATTTCCCCTCCCAAAAAAAAAAAAAAAAAAAAGGTTCTGTGTGGACAAGGAGGCGCTCGACGAAGCAGCACAAGTGGAGGCCTGGACACCGAGGCCTACGGCTCCCATCGCCGTCAATGAGGAAGCGCTCTGGTTTCGCGAAGCCCTGACCAGGATCTGTGATGCCGCCATGCCTAGAGCGAGCCGCCGTCCTCCGAAAAGGCAGGTGTATTGGTGGTCGGATGCAATCGCAGAACTCCGGCACCAATGCATCAGAGCACGTCGGCCATATCAGCGGCAGCGCGGACGTAGGGTCCGGAATGAATCGCTGGAGAGGAGGCTCGGAGCGGAGTACAGCGCAGCCAAAAGTGCTCTGCGCCTGGCCATTATATTGGCTAAAGACACGGCTAGGGAGGAAATGCTGGCGGACTTAAATCGGGACCCCTGGGGTCGCCCATATCGCACAGTGCGGAATAAGTTTGGCCGCGGTCCGCCAGTCATGGAGGCGCTGCCTCCGGAGCAGTTGCCAGCTATTGTGTCGACATTGTTCCCAACTGCAACTAGTTCGGAACTGCCGGACAACATCGAACCGGTACCGGACGAGGAAGTACCACTCGTTTCGGAGAGCGAACTGAACGCCGCAATCTTCAGGCTCAGTGAACGCAAGACTGCCCCGGGCCCGGACGGAATCCCCGGCCGGGTCTGGGTAAAATCCCTAGGGCCACTCAAGGACAGGATGCGGGACCTGTTCAGTGAGTGCCTCGCACAGGCGGAATTTCCTGATTGCTGGAAGGAGGGTAGGCTGGTGTTGCTGAGGAAGGACGGCCGCCCTGCCGACTCGCCTTCGGCCTATAGGCCTATCGTCTTGCTGGACGAGGCCGGCAAATTATTGGAGAGAGTGATTGCATCTAGGGTCAATAAACATCTTGAGCGGGAAGGGCCTAACCTCTCTGAGGCACAATATGGTTTCCGAACGCAGCGCTCGACCATAGATGCAATCCTCAAAGTCAAGGAGTTTGCTGAGGAGCAGGCGGCAAATGGCGGAGTGGTATTGGCGGTGTCATTTGATATCGCCAATGCCTTTAATACCCTGCCCTTCGAATCCATCGAGGAGGGCCTCCGCTACCATGAAGTGCCGTGGTACCTCCGCAAGATCATCGGAGGGTACCTCAGAAGACGAAGAATCGTTTGTGTTGGGCGTAATGGTGTCGCCACCCGGATAGTGACACAGTGCGGTGTTCCACAGGGGTCTGTCCTTGGCCCTCTCCTGTGGAACATCGGATTCGACCGGGTTCTGCGTGCGGCTCTTCTCCGCGGGCTACGGCTTATCTGCTATGCCGACGACACCTTCCTTCTAGCCCGCGGAGAAACATTCGAGGAAGCCATACGGTTGGCAAGAGTCGGCGCGTCGCAGGTAGTGGCGCGTATTGAGAGACAGGGGGTGCGAGTCGCGCTGCAGAAAACGGAGGCCATGTTCTTCCATGGACCCCGGAAACGCCCCCCCGCGGAGTCATTTCTCCGCATCGGAGATGTCAGTGTGCCGATCGGCTCGGAGATGAAATACTTGGGTCTCGTCCTGGACCCGAGGTGGTCTTTCGACGCCCACTTCCGCCGGTTGGCACCCAAATTGAAAAAGACGGCCGTAGCCCTTGGACGCCTCCTGCCCAACATCGGAGGTCCAGGGTCTACTTGTAGGCGGCTCTATACGGGGATCCTTCAGTCCATGGCCCTCTATGGAGCCCCGATCTGGGCGGATAATCTGAGTGCCCAGAATAAGGCGCTCTTGCGGAGTCCTCAGCGGACAATGGCGCTCCGAATGATCCGCGGATACCGAACCGTGTCCTGCGACGCAGCGCTCGCCCTCGCCAGAACCCCCCCTTGGGACCTAGAAGCCCGGGTTCTGAGCGAAATATATTACCGCACGGCGGAAGTAAAGAGCAGAGGAGAAAGAGTGTCACCGGAATTGACTGCTCGATGGCGCCGCCAGGCGCGCATAATAACCATGCGCTCTTGGGAGGACAGATTGGCGTCCCCAACAGCCGGACACATGGTGGTGGCGGCAATCCGGCCGCACCTACAGGAGTGGGTGACACACTGTAAGGGCACCCTCACATACCGAGTGGTGCAGATGCTGACCGGGCACGGTTGTTTCGGTCATTACCTGCACCACACGGCTAGGAGGGAACCAACGCCCCAGTGTCACCACTGTACCCACGGAGACGACACGGCGCAGCACACGCTCATGGACTGCCCAGCCTGGGTGGAACAGCGAGCGGTGCTCTGCGCCACCATCGGAATTGACTTAACGCTCCCGGCTATAATAACAGCAATAGTCCGGTCGAGCGAATCATGGACAGCGATGGCCGCCTTCTGTGAGGACGTAATGTCACAGAAGGAGGTAGCAGAACGGGAGAGGGAGACGGATGAAGCCGTAAACCCCGTTCGTTGGCTTGGCGAAGGCGCAAGCCGAATTAAATATGGAGAAGGAGAAGGCCCTTCGGCTTCAAGCTGAAGCCGAAGTGGCAGAAACCGTGAGGACAGTGAGGGAGGCGCGGACGTCCTTCCGCGCAAGCCACACCAAATTCGGAGAGACTGAGTCGGAGCAGACGAGCGCTGCCTTGGCAAAAACAGTAGAGACGTCACTGGAGGCCATCTTGATGGTCGCCACCAAGTCATCAAACCTTAAGGGCACATTCCAAAGGTGCCTCAAGGATTCAGTGGCGGCCATCAAATCGGCTGTAGCTGAGATGAGGGACCGCTCTATGACCGAGGAGTTAGCGAGGTTGGAGGCCCAGAACGCGCGGCTTCAGGAGCGAGTGGCCAAAATGGGCCAGGAGCTGGAAGAGTTGCGCAGGCGGGCCGACAACACCCGCCCACTAGAACAGGATATGCGTCAGCTGTTGTCGGAGGTTTCTCGTTCCAACATAGAGACCTTCGGCAACATGCTGAACGCCAGGCTGGCCGGTTTGGAGGACCGTCTCCTACCGGAGCCCCGGAGGCGACCACCACTAGCGGCAGACGCAGCAAACACTTGCGTCAGCGCCGCGCCGGCGGCCACCGGAAAAGAAAAGGCGCCGAGACCTAAAAAGGCAGCGGCGCCCACATACGCGGAAGCGGCGGCACCGAGTGCAGGGGCCCCCATAGCGGCACCGCAAACAACGGCCCCGCCAAAGCCTAAGGAGGCGAAAAAGAAGAAAAGGCAGACCATGGCTGCGAGAGAAGCGGCGCAAGGGGGGGAGAACATCAACCCCTCCCCCGCCGAGGCACAGTGGACCGTTGCGGGCCCACGAAAGGCCGGAAGGAAAAAAGGGGCGGCCAAAACACCCAAAGTCGCCCCGAAAAAGAGAAAGGCAAGACTTCGCCCACCCACAACGGCGGCAATCACCCTTACCCTTGAGGCTGGTGCCGCCGAGGGGGGGGCAACATACGAGAAGATCCTGCGCGAGGCCAGGTCGAAGATCGATCTTGGGGAGCTGAACATCCCCAGACTCGGCTTCCGCCTGGCCCAAACGGGTGCGCGCGTCCTAACAGTTGATGGGGAAGGGGCTACCGAAAAGGCAGACGCCCTGGCCGCGAGGCTTCAGGCGACCCTTAGCCCCGACGTAGTTAAAATAGCCCGCCCGGTGAAATGTGCGGAAATGCGCATCACCGGGCTGGATGACGCGACAACGGCCGCCGACGTCATCGAGGCGGCCGCAAAAGAAGGAGATTGCCCGGCCATCAACATCCGGTCGGGCAAAATTGTCGTGGGCCCAAGGGGTGCTAGAAGCCTCTGGCTTAGCGCGCCAATCGCAGCCGCCAAACGGCTTACCAGCTCCGGGCGGCTGCAGATCGGCTGGATTACGGCGGGGGTGACACTGCTGGCCGCGAGGCCCAAGCGGTGTTACCGTTGCCTCGACACAGGTCACATGGCGGCGCAGTGTAAGTCCTCGGTGGACCTCAGCCGGACTTGCTTCCGGTGTGGGAAGCCGGGGCATAAAGCGCCAGCCTGCGAGGAGGCTCCTAATTGCCTGGCCTGCGAGGCTGTGGGCAAGCCCAGGGAGCACGTGCTGGGGAACAGCGGCTGCATCACAATGCTCAAGCCGCACGCCGGCACGAACAGGAAGAGAAGGGCTCCTTCCAGGGCCCGGCTTAAAAAGCCCAAGGCCGGCGCAAGGGCGGTTCCACCCGCCCCCGCCACTATGGAAGTGGAAGCCTAGACCCGTGGGTGGCGATCGGGGGATCGTTGCCCACACTATGGGTCCCGAGAGTAAGGCTCCCCTATGCCCGGGGAGCTCTCGGCGAGGCACGCGGCGGCACTCCATCTAGCCGCCGCAACAGAAGAGGGCCGGTCGCGGCACGCGCTGCGGGGTCGTGGAGCTATGCTCACGCGATTCCCACGGCCTCGCATTGGCGCAGAAGGAGGGCATGGAGGGGTTTTAGTCGGTAAACCCCGGTGCACTCCATCTCGCGCCGGGGGAGTCCGACATACCCCCGCTGCCCTCCCCCGGGGGCGGCGGGGGATTCGTAACGAATTTCCCCTCCCAAAAAAAAAAAAAAAAAAAAAAAGGTTCTGTGTGGACAAGGAGGCGCTCGACGAAGCAGCACAAGTGGAGGCCTGGACACCGAGGCCTACGGCTCCCATCGCCGTCAATGAGGAAGCGCTCTGGTTTCGCGAAGCCCTGACCAGGATCTGTGATGCCGCCATGCCTAGAGCGAGCCGCCGTCCTCCGAAAAGGCAGGTGTATTGGTGGTCGGATGCAATCGCAGAACTCCGGCACCAATGCATCAGAGCACGTCGGCCATATCAGCGGCAGCGCGGACGTAGGGTCCGGAATGAATCGCTGGAGAGGAGGCTCGGAGCGGAGTACAGCGCAGCCAAAAGTGCTCTGCGCCTGGCCATTATATTGGCTAAAGACACGGCTAGGGAGGAAATGCTGGCGGACTTAAATCGGGACCCCTGGGGTCGCCCATATCGCACAGTGCGGAATAAGTTTGGCCGCGGTCCGCCAGTCATGGAGGCGCTGCCTCCGGAGCAGTTGCCAGCTATTGTGTCGACATTGTTCCCAACTGCAACTAGTTCGGAACTGCCGGACAACATCGAACCGGTACCGGACGAGGAAGTACCACTCGTTTCGGAGAGCGAACTGAACGCCGCAATCTTCAGGCTCAGTGAACGCAAGACTGCCCCGGGCCCGGACGGAATCCCCGGCCGGGTCTGGGTAAAATCCCTAGGGCCACTCAAGGACAGGATGCGGGACCTGTTCAGTGAGTGCCTCGCACAGGCGGAATTTCCTGATTGCTGGAAGGAGGGTAGGCTGGTGTTGCTGAGGAAGGACGGCCGCCCTGCCGACTCGCCTTCGGCCTATAGGCCTATCGTCTTGCTGGACGAGGCCGGCAAATTATTGGAGAGAGTGATTGCATCTAGGGTCAATAAACATCTTGAGCGGGAAGGGCCTAACCTCTCTGAGGCACAATATGGTTTCCGAACGCAGCGCTCGACCATAGATGCAATCCTCAAAGTCAAGGAGTTTGCTGAGGAGCAGGCGGCAAATGGCGGAGTGGTATTGGCGGTGTCATTTGATATCGCCAATGCCTTTAATACCCTGCCCTTCGAATCCATCGAGGAGGGCCTCCGCTACCATGAAGTGCCGTGGTACCTCCGCAAGATCATCGGAGGGTACCTCAGAAGACGAAGAATCGTTTGTGTTGGGCGTAATGGTGTCGCCACCCGGATAGTGACACAGTGCGGTGTTCCACAGGGGTCTGTCCTTGGCCCTCTCCTGTGGAACATCGGATTCGACCGGGTTCTGCGTGCGGCTCTTCTCCGCGGGCTACGGCTTATCTGCTATGCCGACGACACCTTCCTTCTAGCCCGCGGAGAAACATTCGAGGAAGCCATACGGTTGGCAAGAGTCGGCGCGTCGCAGGTAGTGGCGCGTATTGAGAGACAGGGGGTGCGAGTCGCGCTGCAGAAAACGGAGGCCATGTTCTTCCATGGACCCCGGAAACGCCCCCCCGCGGAGTCATTTCTCCGCATCGGAGATGTCAGTGTGCCGATCGGCTCGGAGATGAAATACTTGGGTCTCGTCCTGGACCCGAGGTGGTCTTTCGACGCCCACTTCCGCCGGTTGGCACCCAAATTGAAAAAGACGGCCGTAGCCCTTGGACGCCTCCTGCCCAACATCGGAGGTCCAGGGTCTACTTGTAGGCGGCTCTATACGGGGATCCTTCAGTCCATGGCCCTCTATGGAGCCCCGATCTGGGCGGATAATCTGAGTGCCCAGAATAAGGCGCTCTTGCGGAGTCCTCAGCGGACAATGGCGCTCCGAATGATCCGCGGATACCGAACCGTGTCCTGCGACGCAGCGCTCGCCCTCGCCAGAACCCCCCCTTGGGACCTAGAAGCCCGGGTTCTGAGCGAAATATATTACCGCACGGCGGAAGTAAAGAGCAGAGGAGAAAGAGTGTCACCGGAATTGACTGCTCGATGGCGCCGCCAGGCGCGCATAATAACCATGCGCTCTTGGGAGGACAGATTGGCGTCCCCAACAGCCGGACACATGGTGGTGGCGGCAATCCGGCCGCACCTACAGGAGTGGGTGACACACTGTAAGGGCACCCTCACATACCGAGTGGTGCAGATGCTGACCGGGCACGGTTGTTTCGGTCATTACCTGCACCACACGGCTAGGAGGGAACCAACGCCCCAGTGTCACCACTGTACCCACGGAGACGACACGGCGCAGCACACGCTCATGGACTGCCCAGCCTGGGTGGAACAGCGAGCGGTGCTCTGCGCCACCATCGGAATTGACTTAACGCTCCCGGCTATAATAACAGCAATAGTCCGGTCGAGCGAATCATGGACAGCGATGGCCGCCTTCTGTGAGGACGTAATGTCACAGAAGGAGGTAGCAGAACGGGAGAGGGAGACGGATGAAGCCGTAAACCCCGTTCGCAGGAGGCGAGGAGGGCGCAGGCGCGCCAACTACGAGCGCCAGCTCCCCCCCTAACACGGACTCGGGCGACGGATTGGGGAATCCGCCGCCCATTGCACGAGTCCCACCGGTAGTAGAGCGCCCGGTGCCTCGGGCAGCTCTCCCGGAGTAGGTGGCAGAACATCTGCCGCGCGGAGGTACTGCTGCAGAAGCAGTTGCCGCTAACTGGGCCGCTGCAGTTATCGCCTCAGGCGGGTCCGGCGGCCCAGCAGCATAGCGGAGGAGGAGGCACCGTCGGGTTTTAGTGCGGTAACCCCGGGCGATACCATCTCCGCCCGGGTGAGTCCCACATACCCCGGTGGCCCTTCCCCAGCGCTGCCGGGGATCTATAAAAGATTTCCCGACGTTAAAAAAAAAAAAAAAAGGTTAGGTTCTGTGTGGGGGCGGGGGCGAAACCGGTTCCTCCACGTGGTGTCCCTGGGCAACGCCTGGGTGCGCCACTCCGCCCTTTACACGGGGTGAGGCACTCAGGCGGCTGATCGCCGGTCTTTCGCTATCTTTCACCACCTTTTTATTGTCATTTTCTTGTTTTGTTTTATTTTGTTTTTGTTTTACCTCTGTCTTTTCACCGCCTTTTCTTCTTCTATCTTTCCTTTTTGTTTAACTCTGATGGGGGAGCTCACCCCCGAAAAAAGAGACCGTGACCCGGGGTGTCGGAGTTTTGAGGAATGGCAGATCACATTTTGAAAAATATTCCCCGGGTGGGTCCCAGCAATACTGGGGAATCCCACCCTCCCGCTTCGGCGGGAGGCAGCTCCTTGTATACGGGGGGGGCACAAACTGTGATGAGGGAAGAGGCGGTCGCTTCTGCGACGGAGAAAGAGAGTGGCGCGATAGCGCGAACTGGGCCCGGGCCGGTGCACCTTACCGCACCGGAACGGGAACCAATAACGGATGAAGACACCGATTTCTCGCAGCCGATCCCCAATGGCAGGGAACGGTTGCTTGCGATGCTGAGAAAGAAGAAACTGAGGGGCGACTTGGATCTGCCGCGGGTCATGCTCACTCGCGACCTGATCGTCGAGCGCTCACTCACACGGACAGACAGCGAGGACTGTCTCTCGGACTCCAGCGATATGTCTGGCATATCGCTGGACTCCGAGGGGTTGCCCGCAATTCCCCCGGAAAGGACAGGCCTGAAGAGGCGCAATTCTGACGACGACATGACGCCGCCCAGCAAAGGGGCGGTGCCCAAAACAAAGAGGGGACGTGGCCGGCCACCATCTACCGGTCAGTACGTCGGACTGGCTCGGGCTCAAGCCGAGCTAAATAGGGAGAAGGCGGAAAGCCTCCGGCTTCAGGCCGAGGCCGAGATCGCCGAGTCGGCACGGGAGGCGAGGCAAGCGAGAGCGTCCATCTGCTCGAGCCCCAACGCACCCACTGAAGAGAGAGTGTCAGAGCAAACCAGTGCGGCTCTGACAAGGAGCGTCGAGGCTTCGCTGGAGACTATCCATATGGTCGCCACGAAGTCCTCGAACCTCAAAGGGACGTTCCAGAAGCACTTAAAAGAGGCGGTAGTGGCCATAAGAGCGGTGGTGGCCGAGATGAAGGGCCGCTCAACTACCGACGAGATGGCAAAACTCGAGGCCCAAAACGCACGGCTCGAGAAACAGGTGGCCGAAATGCGCCGCGAGCTTGACGAGCTGCGCCGGCGGACGGCACAACCCGCGGAAAAGGATTTGCGTCAACTGTTGTCGGAGGTCTCTCGTACCAACATAGAGACCTTCGGCAACATGTTGAATGCTAGGCTGGCCGCGCTGGAGGACCGCCTCCCTCCGGAACCACGCCGTCGGCCTCCGCTGGCTGCGGACAGAGAGACAAGGGAGAAAACCCCGGCAGAGACAATGGCGACAACGAGCACACCGGCCCCTCAAGAGGCACCGGTTGCCCCAGCCCCGCCCAAGGACAAGAAGAAAAAGGCGAAGAAGCAAAAGCGGTCGACAATGGCCGCTCAAGAGGCGGCGCAAGGGGGGGAGAACAACAATCCCTCCCCCGGCGAGGCCCCGTGGACCACAGTGGGTCCGCGAAAGGCCAAGAAGATGACGAAGGGGGCGGCTACACCAGCTAAAGCCGCTCCAAAGAAAGCAAAAAAGAAGAAGGCGAAACTTCGCCCTCCCGTAACGGCGGCGGTCACCCTCACTCTGGGGGCAAACGCTATCGAAAAGGGGGTGACATACGCCAAGGTGCTGGGGCAAGCCAGAGCAGCCATAGACCTAGGGGAACTTGGGATCCCCAAGCTAGGTTTCCGTCTGGCCGAGACCGGAGCGCGCGTTCTGACCATTTCTGGCGAGGGCGCGCAGGAAAAGGCAGACGCCTTCGCCGCTAGGTTGAGGTCCGTTCTGCCATTGGACGAGGTAAAGGTTGGCCGCCCGGTGAAGTGCGTCGAAATGCGCATCGCCGGGCTGGACGACTCAGTAGCGGCTGCCGATGTCATCCAGGCGGTCGCTACAGAGGGAGGGTGCTCGGCCGGTGATATACGGTCGGGCCAATTGACGGTGGGGCCACGCGGGGACGCATCAATGTGGATGCGTGTCCCGGTCGCGGCCGCCAAAAGGCTCACAAGCTCGGGGCGGTTGCGAGTTGGTTGGGTGTCGGCGAGAGTGGCGCTGTTGGCCGCGAGGCCTAAGCGCTGCTTCCGCTGCCAGGACACCGGCCACGTGGCGGCGAAGTGCCAGTGCCCGGTAGACCGCAGCCGGAGCTGTTTCCGTTGCGGGAAACCGGGGCACAAGGCGGCCGATTGCAAGGAAACGCCCAACTGTTTCCTCTGCGAGGCTGCCGATAAGCAGGAGAAGGCTCATGTGCTGGGCGGTATCGGCTGTATCGCAAGGCCGCCCCCCAGTACGAAGAGAAAGGCACCGACAAAGAAGGCCCGGCATAAAATGCCTAAGGCCAAAGGCGCAAGGGCGGCACCGCCCGCCCCCGCCATGGAGTTGGACGCCTAGGCCCGCGGGTGGCGATCGGGGGATCGCCGCCCGCAGTAAGGGCCCCGAGTTGGCAAGCTCCCCAATGTCCGGGGAGCTCTCGGAGAGGCAGGCGGCGGCATAACACCAGGCCGCCGCGTCGGAAGAGAGCCGGATGCGGCATGCGCTGGGGGGTCGCGGAAGAATGCTAAGCGATTCCCGTGGCCCCTCCAATGGCGCTGAAGATGGACATCGGGGGGTTTTAGTGAGTAAACCCCGGTGCACCTCCATCTCGCGCCGGGGGAGTCTCACATACCCCCGCTGCCCTCCCCCGGGGGCGGTGGGGGATACGCAAAGTATTTCCCCCCGTATGGGTCCCGAGAGTAAGGCTCCCCTATACCCGGGGAGCCCTCGGCGAGGCATGCGGCGGCACCCTATCTAGCCGCCGCAACAGAAGAGGGCCGGTCGCGGCACGCGCTGCGGGGTCGTGGAGCCATGCTCACGCGATTCCCACGGCCTCGCATTGGCGCAGAAGGAGGGCATGGAGGGGTTTTAGTCGGTAAACCCCGGTGCACTCCATCTCGCGCCGGGGGAGTCCGACATACCCCCGCTGCCCTCCCCCGGGGGTGGCGGGGGATTCGTAACGAATTTCCCCTCCCAAAAAAAAAAAAAAAAAAAAAAAAAAAGGTTAGGTTAGGTTAGGTTCGGGGTGAGGTACTCACGCGGCTGAAGGCTGGCTCTATCTATCTTTCTTTCTTCTTCTATCTTTCACCACCTTTTTAGTTAAGTTTCTTGTTTTGCTCTAGTTTTTATTTTATTTCATCTATCTTTCACCATCTTTCCTTTCTTCTCATACTATCTTTTCCTTTTAAGTTAACTCTTCCGATAGGTGACCTCACACCTGAAAAAAGGCCGCGACCCGGGGTGTCGGAGTTAGAAACATGGCAGATCGCACGTTGAAAAATATTCCCCGGGTGGGTCCCAGCATTGCTGGGGAATCCCACCCTCCCGCTTCGGCGGGAGGCTGCCCCACGTATACGGGGGGGGCACAATCTGCGAGGGAGGAGGAGAGGGTCGCTTCGGCGACGAGCGGAAAGGGAGGCGCGAGAAAGCGCGTGGGTTCGGAGCCGGTGCACCTTGCCGCACCGGAGACGGCCCAATTACCGGAAAGGACACGAGAGGGAGGTGTGAGGGATGAGCCGCGCGTTCACTTGGAACGCTTGCCCGGCCACCGCCCTAGACCCCCTCTACATGATTTGGACAGCGAGGACTGTCCCTCGGACACCAGCAGCGTCATGTCGCTGGACTCCGAGGGGCTGCCCGCACAATACTCGGACAGGACTGCGCGCAAGAGGCGCAACACGGACGAGGAAGACACGGTGCCGTCCACCAGTAAGGGTGTGGCGCCTAAACCCAAACGGGGACGTGGCCGGCCGCCGACGACCGGCCAGTACGTCGGCCTGGCCAAAGCCAAGGCCGACTACAATAGGCAGAAGGCGGAGGCCCTTCGGCTCCAGGCCGAAGAGGAGGTCGCCGCTGTGGCTCGGGAGGCGAGGAAGGCTAGGGACTCCATTCGCTCAAGCCTCTCCCCCACCGGACTCCTCGCTGCTTCTTCAGTTAGGGAAGAAGCGTCGGGGCAGACGGGTGTCGAGCTTGTCAAAGCGGTGCAGACCTCGTTGGACGCCATCGGCATGGTCGCCGCGAAGTCGTCCAACCTGAAGGGTACCTATCAAAGGTACCTAAAGGAGGCACGGATGACTATCACGTCGGCCTTCAACGAGGTACGATACCGCACCGCAACCGAGGAGGTACAGCTCCATAAGGTTAGCCATAAGGTTGAGGGCGGTCCTCGACCCGAACGTGGTTCGGATAGCCCGCCCGGTGAAAAGAGCGGAAGTTCTCGTCACCGGGCTGGACGATTCCGCGACGGCCGCCGACATTGTCGAGGCGGCCGCGAAAGACGGTAGCTGCCCGGCCGGCAACATTCGGTCGGGCAGAATTGTGACGGGCCCCAGGGGCGCCAGAAGCCTCTGGCTCGGCGTGCCAACTGCAGCCGCGAAAAAGCTCGTCAGCGCTGGGCGGTTGCAGGTCGGCTGGGTCCAGGCGAAGGTAGTGCTGCTGGCCGCGAGGCCGAGGCGGTGCTACCGTTGCCTGGACACCGGCCATTTAGCGGTGGAATGCTCCTGTCCGGTGGACCTCAGCGGAAGCTGCTTCCGCTGTGGGAAGCCGGGCCACAAAGTGCCTGATTGCATGGCGGCGGCACCCAACTGCCCCATGTGTGAGGCACTGGAGAAGGAGAGGCGAGACCATGTGTTGTGGAGCAGCGGCTGCATAGCAGCAAGGCCGCCCCCCACCACTAAAAAGAAAAAAGGGGCTCCGCCACCGACGGCCCGGCGAAAGCCAAAGGCCAAAGGCGCAAGGGCGGTTCAGCCCGCCCCCGCCAATATGGAGACGGATGCCTAGACCCGTGGGTGGTGATCGGGGGATCGCCGCTCACTTGAAGGGTCCCGAGGAAAGCTCCCCTATGCCTGGGGAGCTCTCGGTGAGGTAGGCGGCGGCGCACATCTAGCCGCCGCGATAGGTGAGGGCCGGACGCGGCACGCGCTGCGGGGTCGTGGTAGTAGTATCACGCAGTTCCCATGACCCCGCATAGGCGCAGAAGGAGGCATGGAGGGGTTTTAGTCGGTAAACCCTGGCGCTGATCATCACCACAGCGCCGGGGGAGTCCGACATACCCCTGCCGCCTTCCCCCGGAGACGGTGGGGGATACGTAACCGTATTTCCCCTCCTAAAAAAAAAAAAAAAAAAAAAAAAAAAGGTTAGGTTAGGTTAGGTTAGGTTGGGGGCGAAACCGGTTCCTCCTCGTGGTGTCCCTGGGCAACGCCTGGGTGCGCCACTCCGCTCTTTACACGGGGTGAGGCACTCAGGCGGCTGATCGCCGGTCTTTCTCTATCTTTCACCATCTTTTTATAGTTTACTCTTGTTTTGCATTATTTCATTTATTTTTCTCTATTTTTCAACACCTTTTCTTCTCTATCTCTTCTCTTTTAGTTCACTCTTTTCTGCGTGTGTGTTAGGTTTTGTGTGATAGGTTGTTTGACTGAATGGTGATGGATGGGCTTATACGGCCCCTAATCCAAGGTTCTGGTGCCCGGCCATGGGATGCATGGCGAGCAGGCGGCCTCGTCGCAAGGGCACTGGGGCAGAATCCCCCCAACTGGATCGGGCCAGAAATCAGCCCACAAATGACGAACATGGAAGGTTGCAATGTAAAAAATAGTCCCCGGGCGGGTCCCGACGATGTCGGGGAATCCCGCACCTCTCCGAAAGGGGAGGTCTGGCCCAAGTATACGGGGGGTGCCACCATTGCAAGTGGGAGTGTGGAGGCCGTCGCGACGGCGAGTGGAGACGAAGGCGCGATAACGCGCGATAATCCGAAGCCGGCGCCCCTAACCGCGCCGGCGGCGGACCAGTTACTAACCGACGAAGATGTCGATTTTTCGCAGCCTGTGGAAAACGGCAGAGAGCGGCTTCTGAGGCTGCTGCACCGGAAAAAGCTTCGAGGAGATACGGAGGGATTAGCGCGCGTCCAACATACACGTGAGCTGATCCTCCCGTCCTCAATAAAAAATGAGACTGTGGCGACGGGGAATACCAGCGCAACAGTACCGCGCATACCGCGGGTAATGCTTACGCGCGCGCTGATCCCCGAACGCCTTACTACCGGACTCGACAGTGACGACTACCTCTCGGATTCCAGTGATGTGTCTGGCATATCACTGGACTCCGAGGGGCTGCCCGTCGTCCCACCTGAACGGACAAGCCGAAAACGGCCAAATTCAGACGATGACATGGCGCCGACTATTAGCAAGGGAGCGGTGCCGAAGCCGAAAAAGGGACGTGGCCGGCCACCAACGACTGGCCAGTACGTTGGTCTTGCCAAAGCGCAGGCAGACCTCAATAAGGCGAAGGAGGAGGCACTTCGACTTCAAGCCGAGGCCGAGGTAGCGAACACGGTGATGATAGTGAGGGAGGCGCGTGCATCACTCCACGCAAGCCCTACCACAGCCAAAGATGACGAGTCGGAGCAGTCAAGCGCTGCCCTGGCCAAAACAGTGGAAACTTCGTTGGCAGCCATTACAATGGTCGCCACAAAGTCTTCTAACCTGAAGGGCACTTATCAAAAGTGCCTCAAGGAATCAGTGGCGGCCATAAAATCGGCTGTTAATGAAATGAGAAGCCGCACAACTACGGAGGACATAGCGAGATTGGAAGCTCAGAACGCGCGGCTCCAACAGCAAGTGGCCAGTATGGGCCGGGAGCTAGAGGAGTTGCGCAGACGGGCCGACAACGCCCGCCCACCAGAGAAGGATATGCGCCAGCTGTTGTCGGAGGTATCTCGTTCCAACATAGAGACCTTCGGCAACATGCTGAACGCCAGATTGGCCGGGTTAGAGGATCGTCTCCTGCCGGCCCCGAGAACAAGACCGCTGCTGGCGGCGGACAGTGCCACTGTGGGCACCCCACCAGTGGCAGAAAGGACGAAGACGACGCCGAAGCCAAAAAAGGCGATGGCCACATATGCGGAGATAGCGGCGCCAATTGCGGTGGTCCCCCTTCAAGAGGCACCGCCCGCACCGGCACCACCAAAGGCAAAGAAGCCAAAAAAGAAGAAGAAGAAAAGGCCATCAATGGCCGCTCAAGAGGCGGCGCGATCGGGGCAGAACACCAGCCCCGCTACCGATCAAGCCCCGCGGACCACAGTAGGGCCGGACCACAGTAGGAAGGAAGGGGCGAAGGCAGCCAAAGGCGCTCCAGCCAGAAAAGAGAAAAAGGCGAGGCTACGCCCTCCCACCACGGCAGCCATCTCCCTCACCTTAAAGGAGGGGGCGAAGGAAAGGGGGGCAACCTACGCCAAAATATTGTCGGACGCCAGGGCGCGCATCGACCTCCGGGAGTTCGGCATCACCAAGCTGGGCTTCCGGGTGGCTGAAACGGGCGCCCGAATGCTAACGGTGGATGGAGAGGGCGCCTCGGAGAAGGCGGACGCTTTTGCAGCGAGGCTGAGAGCGGTCGCCGACTCCGAGATTGTACAGGTGGCAGCGGTGCGTCTCATCGGGCTTGATGACACATTGACGGTCGCCGAAGTCGTGGAGGCGGCCGCCAAGGAAGGAGGCTGCCCGGCCGACAACATCAGGCCGGGCAAGATAGTAGCTGGCCGCAGAGGGGACGGCTCCCTCTGGTTGAACGTCCCAATAGCGGCCGCCAAGAAGCTTGTCAGCTTAGGGCGGCTGCAAATCGGATGGGCGTCGGCAAAGGTGGTGCTGCTGGCCAAACGGCCTAAGCGGTGCTACCGATGCCTCGCCACGGGCCATATCGGAGTAAATTGTCGGGCGGAAGACCGCAGCGGACTCTGCTTCCGCTGCGGTAAGACAGGACATAAAATGTCGGACTGCGGGGCGGCTCCAAACTGCTCCGTGTGTCAGTCGGCCGGCAAAGCGGCGGATCACGTGCTGGGGAGCAGTGGCTGCGTCACCTCGGCGAAAAAACTGCCCCCAGCAAAGAAGAAGAAGACGCCCACAAAGAAGGCCCGCCAAAAAGTGGCCAAGGCCGATGGCGCAAGGGCGGCACCAGTCGTCCCCGCCATGGATGCCGAGTGAGAGGGCGCCTAAGACCCGCGGGTAGTGATCGGGGGATCGCTACCCGCCTAAGTGGTCCCCAGAAGTAAGCTCCCCTATGCCCGGGGAGCTCTCGGAGAAGGAAAGCGGCGGCATACCATCTACGCCGCCGCAAGTCGGAGAGCCTGTCGCAGGCAGGCGCTGCCGGGGTCGTGGACGAATGCAACGCGATACCCATGACCCCGGCCTAGGCGCGAAGGAGGGCATCGTGCGGTTTTTAGTGGGTAAACCCGGCGCCAGTCAAAGGCGCTGGGGAGTCCCACATAACCCTACGATGTCCCCCGGCGTCGTAGGGTATACGTAACGTATTTTCCGCACGTTAAAAAAAAAAAAAAAAAAAAAAAAAAAGGTTAGGTTAGGTTAGGTGGGGGCGAAACCGGTTCCTCCAAGTTGGTGTCCCTGGGCAACGCCTGGGTGCGCCACTCCGCTCTCTACACGGGGTGAGGCACTCAGGCGGCTGATCGCCGGTCTTTCTCTGTCTCTTCAACATCTTTTTGTAATTTACTCTTCTTTTGTTATCGTTTTGTTTTGTTTTCTCTATTTTCAACGTCTTTTCTTCACCTATATTTCTTTTTTATTTAACTCTGATGGGGGAGCTCACCCCCGAAAAAAGAGACCGCGACCCGGGGTGTCGGTGTTAGAGATATGGAAGGTCGCACTAGTAAAAGTATTCTCCGGGTGGGTCCCAGCAATGGGGAATCCCACACTCCCGCTTCGGCGGGGGTCAGGTCCGTGTATACGGAGGGGCCAACTACTGCGAGGGTTGAGAAGGAGGCCGTTGCGACGGCGAGTGGAGGAGAGACAGGCGCGACTACGCGCGCGAGTTCGAAGCCGGTGCCCCTAACCGCACCGGCGGCGGACTTGCTCACGGACGAGGACGTCGACTTCAGCCAGCCCCAGCCCAATGGGTACGAGCGCATGCTGAAGTTGATGCAAAAGAAAAAGATGCGAGGCGACGCAGATCTTCCGCGCGTGTTACTCACGCGCGACGTGATCATGCCGCCGCCAAAACCCGGATTTGACATCCTGGACAGAGACAGCGAGGACTATCTCTCGGACTCCAGTTGCATGACTGACATGTCGCTGGACTCCGAGGGATTGCCCGCACCCACCGGACGAACAACCCCTCTAAAGAGGCGGAACCCGGACGAAGACGATGTGGCGCCCTCTACTAGTAAAGGTGCGGTGCCCAAGGCCAAGAGAGGACGCGGCCGGCCTCCAACTACCGGCCAGTACGTCGGCTTGGCCAAGGCTCAGACGGAGCTCAACAGGGCAAAGGCGGAGAGTCTCCGACTCGAAGCCGAGAAGGAGGTAGCGGAGACGGCACGGACGGCGAGAGAGGCGCGAGTCTCACTACGCGCCAGCCCCGCCCCTACCGAAACACCGGAGCAGACAAACGCGGCCATCACGGCAAGCGTAGAGAGGTCCCTGGAGACCATAGCTATGGTGGCATCCAGGTCCTCCAACCTAAAGGGGACGTTTCAGCGGTTCCTCAAGGAGGCGGTCAACAACATCCGAACGGCCGTCACCGAACTGAGGGGCCGCTGTGAAACAGACGAGCTGCGGGCCCTAGAGGCACAGAACGTGCGGCTCCAGCAGCAAATCGACGCTATGCGTCGAGAAATGGAGGAAATGCGGCGCCAGACGACCAGGCCCGCTACCCAAGAGATGCAGCAGATGTTGTCGGAGGTCTCGCGCTCCAATATCGAGACCTTCGGCAACATGCTGAATGCAAGGCTCGCCGGTTTAGAAGACAGACTTCTGCCGGAGCCTAGAAGACGGCCCCCGCTGGCGGCGGACAATGTCAGTGTCGACACCACGCCAGCAGCTGAAAAGAAGAAGGCGCCGAAGGCGAAAAAGGCGCCCACGTACGCGACGATGACGGCGCAGGATGCGGCGGCCCCAAAAGAGGCACCGCCTGTACCTGTCCTGCCAAAGGCCCAAAAGGCTAAGAAGAAGGGAAAGAAGCGGCCATCAATGGCCGCTCAGGAGGCGGCGCAAGGGGGGGAGACTAACAACCCCTCCCCCGCCGAGGCCCCGTGGAACAAAGTCGGTCCGCGCAAGGCCGGCAAGAAGAAGAAGGGGGCGGCTACTCCATCCAAAGCCGCCCCGAAGAAGAAGAAGGCGAAGCTGCGCGCCCCCGTCACTGCGGCCGTTACCCTCACCCTTGAGGAGAAGGCCGCGGAGAGGGGAGTAACGTACGCCAGCCTGCTAAAGGAGGCCAGAGCGAAAGTCGATCTTGGGGAGTTCGACATCCCCAAGCTCGGCTTCCGTCTTGCAGAGACCGGAGCGCGCGTGCTCACAATTGACGGTGAGCGGGCGCAGGAGAAGGCGGACGCCTTTGCCGCCAAGCTAAGGACTGTCTTGAACCCGGAAGTAGTGAGAGTCGGCCGCCCGGTCAAATGCGCGGAGATGCGCGTGACCGGGCTGGACGACTCAGTGACGGCCGCCCAAGTCATCCTGGCGGCCTCACAGGAAGGAGGATGCCCGACCACCTCCATCAGGTCGGGTAAAGTGGTGATGGGACCGAGAGGAGACGCATCCCTATGGATGAGCGTCCCCGTCGCAGCCGCAAAAAAGCTGCTCAACTGTGGGCGGCTTCGCGTGGGATGGGTGTCGGCGAAGGTGGCGCTGCTGGCCGCGAGGCCGAAGCGCTGCTTCCGCTGTCAGGACACCGGCCACGTCGCGGCGAAGTGCCAGTCCTTGGTGGACCGCAGCCGGATCTGTTTCCGCTGCGGGAAGCCGGGGCACAAGGTGGCCGAGTGCGGAGCGGATCCGCACTGCTTGCTGTGCGAGGCCACAGGCAAGGCGGTGGGACACGTGATGGGGAGCGGTGGCTGCGCTAACGCGAGGCCGCCCCCCGCCGCGAAAGGGAAGCGTAAGGCTCCCTCCAGGGCCCGGCTCAAAAAGCCGCAAGCCCAAGGCGCAAGTGCGGCTCAACCCGCCAGCGCAATGGAGGTAGAGGCCTAGGCCCGTGGGTGGTGATCGGGGGATCACTACCTACACTATGGGCCCCGAGAAGAAAAGCTCCCCAATGTCCGGGGAGCTCTCGGAGAGGCAGGCGGCGGCATAACACCAGGCCGCCGCGCAGAAAGAGAGCCGGAAGCGGCATGCGCTGGGGGGTCGCGGAAGAATGCTTAAGCGATTCCCGTGGCCCCTCCAATGGCGCTGAAGATGGACATCTGGGGGTTTTAGTGAGTAAACCCCGGTGCACCTCCATCTTGCGCCGGGGGAGTCTCACATACCCCCGCTGCCCTCCCCCGGGGGCGGTGGGGGATACGCAAAGTATTTCCCCCCGTAAAAAAAAAAAAAAAAAAAAAAAAAGGTTAGGTTAGGTTGGGGGCGATACCGGTTCCTCCACGTTGGTGTCCCTGGGCAACACCTGGGTGCGCCACTCCGCTCTTTACACGGGGTGAGGTACTCAGGTGGCTGAACGCCGGTCTTTCTCTATTTTTCTTACTTTTCGTACTTTACTCTTCTTTTGTTTTTATTTTTATTTATTTTCCTATTATTTCAACACCTTTTCTTTTCTATCTTTTCTCTTTTATTTTATTCTTCTGTGTGTGTGTGTGTGTGTGCGAGTTTGTATGTCTGAATGGTGATGGATGGGCTTTTACGGCCCCTAATCCTTGGTTTGTGGTGCCCGGCCTTGGGATGCATGGCGAGCAGGCGGCTCGTCCCGAGGGCACTGGGGCAGGATTCACCCCTCAAGTGATCAATTATGGATAAAAGCAGAATGAAAAACATTCCCCGGGTGGGTCCCAGCAACGCTGGGGAATCCCACCCTCTCGCTTCGGCGGGAGGCTGCCCCACGTATACGGGGGGGGCACAAACTGCTAGGAGGAAGGAGGAGGTCGCTCAGGCGACAAAGGAGGGTAGAGGCGCGACGGCGCACTCGAGTTCGAAGCCGGTGCCCCTAACCGCACCGGCGGCGGAGCTCCTTACCGATGAGGAGGTAGACTTCTCGCAGCCGCAGCCGAATGGCAGGGCGCGGCTGCTGAGACTTCTACAGAGAAAAAAGGAGAGGGGAGACACTGAGGGGCTCGCTCGCGTTCAATTTGAGCGCGAGCTGATACTCCCGACCCCCCCTAAGGAAGACGACTTGGCGCGTGTGAGAACACCGCTGCCCAAACCCGGATATGAATCTACGAGGGATAGCGATGACTATCTCTCCGACTCCTCAGTCTGTAGCGTTATGTCGCTGGCGTCCGGGGAGTCGATAACCGGAGTGGGAATCCCTCGTAAGAGGAAACAGGAAGACGACGCTGTACCGTCCCTTAGCAAAGGGGCGGTACCAAAACCCAAGCGCGGACGAGGCAGGCCGCCGACGACCGGCCAGTACGTAGGACTGGCCAAGGCCAAGGCGGCCCTTAATAGAGAGAAGGCGGAGGCCCTCCGGCTACAGGCCGAGGAAGAGGTCGCCGAAGCGGCGCGGGAGGCGAGGAGTGCAAGGGCTTCCATCTGCCCCATCCCCTCACACACAAGGCTCCCCGACACTTCTCCTGCGCGAGAAGAGGCGTGGGAGTCAACAAGCGCTGCCCTTAATCAAGTCGTCGAGACTTCGCTGGAGGCCGTACTCATGGTCGCCGCGAAGTCTCAAAACCTAAAGGGGACATTTACGCGGTGCCTCAAGGAGGCGGTCGTCAGCATAAGGACGGCCGTCACCGAATTGAGGAGCCGCACAATGACGGAAGAGATGGAAAGGCTGGAGGCGCAAAACACACAGCTCCAAAAGCAAGTGGCTGAGCTGCGCCGTGAGCTAGAGGAGTTGCGCCGGCGGCCGCCAGCTGCTCCCGCCGACAAGAACATGCGTGAGCTGTTAGCCGAGGTCTCTCGCTCAAATATAGAGACTCTCGGCAGCATGCTCAACGCGAGAATTGCCGGCCTAGAGGACCGACTACTGCCGGCCCCAAGGCTGAGGCCGCCGCTGGCGGCTGACAGTGCAGACGTCCCTGTCGGTGCCCTGTCTACGTCGGCACCGAAAAAGAAGGCGCCGAAAACCAAGGCCCCAACGTTTGCGGAAGTGGCGGCTCCGAGTGCAGGTGCTGCGAAAGCGGCGCCGCCCGCACAAGCCCCGCCTAAGGCCTCAAAGGCCACAAAAAAGAAGAAAAAGCGGCCATCAATGGCCGCTCAGGAGGCGGCGCAAGGGGGGGCGAATTCCAACCCTCCAGCCGAGGCCCCGTGGACCACCATAGGTCCAAGAAGGGGAAAGAAGAAAGGGGCGGCTAAACCAGCCACAGCCGTCACCCGAAAAAAGAAGAAGACCAGGCTTCGCCCCCCCAGTACAGCTGCTGTAACCCTCACCTTAGAGCCGGGGGCTGCAGAAAGGGGGGTGACCTATATGAAGGTGCTCAGTGAGGCCAGAGCGAGAATCGACCTGGGGGAACTCAATATCCCCAGGCTCGGGTTCCGCCTGGCCCAGACTGGCGCACGCCTCCTGTCTATAGAGGGAGAGGGGGCCAATGAGAAAGCCGACGCACTCGCTTCGAGACTGCGCGCGGTCCTAAACCCCGAGGACGTTAAAGTCTCCCGCCCGGTGAAGTGCGCGGAAATGCGAGTCACCGGGTTAGACGATGCGGCAACGGCCACCGAGATCATCGGAGCGGCCGCCAGAGAGGGGAATTGCCCGGCCGCCGATATAAGGTCGGGCAAGATAGTGGTAAGCCCCAGAGGTACCAGATCCCTCTGGCTGAAGGTGCCGATCGCGGCCGCCAAAAAGCTTTCAGGCTCTGGGCGGCTGCAGGTGGGCTGGGTCACGGCGAAAGTGGCACTGCTGGCCCCGAGGCCGCAGCGGTGCTACAAGTGCCTAGACACCGGCCACCTGGCTACAAAGTGCGCGTGCCTAGTAGACTACAGCGGAAATTGTTTCCGCTGTGGGAAACCAGGGCACAGGATCCGTGAGTGCGTGGCTCCACCTAATTGCCCGATCTGCGAGGCCGTCGGGAAAGCCAAGGAGCACGTGCTGGGGAGCAGCGGTTGCATCTCCCACAGACCGCCCCCCAGCACAAAGAGGAAGGCTCCTTCCAAGCCTCAGCCTAAAAAGGCCAGGGCCGGCGCAAGGGTGGTTCCACCCGCCCCCGCTGTTATGGAAGTGGAAGCCTAGACCCGTGGGTGGCGATCGGGGGATCGTCGCCCACATTATGGGTCCCGAGAGCAAGGCTCCCCTATGCCCGGGGAGCCCTCGGTAAGGCAGGCGGCGGCATTACAACCAGCCGCCGCAACAATGAGGGCCGGACGCGGCACGCGCTGCGGGGTTGTGGAAGATTGTCCAGTTCCCACGGCCCCGCATTAGCGCGCAGAAGAGGCATCGGGGGGTTTTAGACGGTAAACCCCAGCGCACGCTGCGCTGGGGGAGTCCGTCATACCCCCGTCGCCCTCCCCCACGGGTGACGGGGGATACGTAACGTATTTCCCCTCGTCAAAAAAAAAAAAAAAAAAAAAAAAAAAAAAAAAAAAAAAAAAAAAAAAAAAAAAAAAAAAAAAAAAGGTTAGGTTAGGTTAGGTTAGGTTAGGTTAGGTTAGAGCTCCGTAGCCTAGTGGGTAGACCGTTTGGTTTGCACTCGAGAGAGTGTAGGTTCGAATCCCAGGTTGTGGCGTGTACCAATGAGACTTTTTCAGATCTCAAGTACATTATACGGACGCTCTAACGGTGAAGGAAAACATCGTGAGGAAACCCGCACATAGTTGGCTCCAGACGTATTGACTAGTTCATTCCTCTGGACTAGGCTGACTATGTTGTGAGAATGCCGTGTGTGCTTGGGCAACCATACGACATTTAAAAACCAACTGTCCCAGGCACTACAGTATTTCAAGAGTGGTTACTTCGCTCGGAGAATACTGTATAAATCATCCATTAACGGATGCAAAGGCCTAAGTTTTTGGGGGCGATACCGGTTCCTCCACGTTGGTGTCCCTGGGCAACACCTGGGTGCGCCACTCCGCCTTTTACACGGGGTGAGGTACTCAGGTGGCTGAACGCCGGTCTTTCTCTATCTTTCTTTCTTTTTGTAGTTTACTCTTCTTTTGCTTTTATTTTATTTTATTTTTTCTATTTTTCAACACCTTTTCTTTTCTATCTTTTCTCTTTTATTTTATTCTTATGTGTGTGTGTGTAAGGTTGTACGAATGGACGGATGGGCTTTTACGGCCCCTAATCCCCGGTTTGTGGTGCCCGGCCTTGGGATGCATGGCGAGCAGGTGGCTCGTCCCGAGGGCACCAGGGTAGAATCTCCCTTAATTGATCAAAATATGGAAAAAAGCAGATTGAAAAACATTCCCCGGGTGGGTCCCAGCAACGCTGGGGAATCCCACCCTCTCGCCTCGGCGGGAGGCTGCCCCTTGTATACGGGGGGGGCACAAGCTGCTAGGAGGGAGGAGGAGGTCGCTTCGGCGACGGAGGAGAGAGGCGCGATGGCGCAATCCGATCCGAAGCTGGCGCACATTACCGTGCCGGCGGCGGATCTTTTAACTGACGAGGAGACGGACTTCTCACAGCCCGTCAAGAACGGAAGGGAGCGGCTCCTGCGGCTTCTTCATAGGAAGAAGCTGCGAGGAGACACGGAGGGGCTCGCCCGTGTGCAGCACGAGCGCGAGCTGATCCTCTCTCCCTCCATACGTAACGAGACAATGGCGGCGGGGAAAAGCGGTGCAACAAGACCGCGCTCTCCGGTCGTGTCGCTCACGCGCGACCCGAGAATCTCGCCGCCACCTGGACCTGACGAAGGGAGAGATAGCGACGACTATCTCTCCGACTCCTCGGCACTAAGCGACATGTCGCTGGTGTCCGGGGAGTCCACAACCGGACGAGACAAGCCTCGAAAGAGGAAAACCCCGGACGATGACGGGGTGCCGTCCCTCAGTAAAGGGGTGGCACCAAAGCCCAAGAGGGGCCGCGGCCGGCCGCCAACGACCGGCCAGTACGTCGGGCTTTACAAGGCCCAGGTAGCCCTGAACAAGGCCAAGAAGGAGGCCCTTCGGCTTGAGGCTGAAGCCGAAGTGGCAGAATCGGCGAGGGCAGTCAGGGAGGCGCGAACGTCCTTCCGCGCAGCCCCCGCCGTAACCGGATTGACAGTGGCGGAGCAGACGAGTGCTGCTCTAGCCAAAGCGGTGGACGCGTCCCTGGAGGCCATCATGATGGTCGCCACCAAGTCGTCGAATCTCAAGGGCACCTTCCAAAGGTGCCTCAAGGATTCAGTGGCGGCCATCCGATCGGCTGTGGCCGAAATCAGGGATCGCTCTGCGACCGAGGAGTTGGCGAGGCTGGAGGCCCAAAATGCGCGGCTCCAAGATCGAGTGGCCGAAATGGGCCGGGAGCTCGAAGAGCTGCGCAGGCGGGCCGACAAGCACCGCCCAGAGCAGGACATACGCCAGCTGTTGTCGGAGGTCTCTCGTTCCAACATAGAGACCTTCGGCAACATGCTGAACGCTAGGATGGCCGGTCTGGAAGACCGACTCCTACCGGAGCCTCGAAGGCGACCACCGCTGGCGGCGGACAGTGCCACTGTAGGCACCCCTCCAGTGGCAACAGGGACGAGGGCGCCGAAGCCCAAAAAGGCGACGGTGCCCTCATATGCGGAAGTGGCGGCACCGAGTGCGGCGGCCCCAATGGCAGCGCCTGCATCGGCCCCGCCGAAAAAGAAGAAGGCCAAGAAAAAGAAGCGGCCATCAATGGCCGCACAAGAGGTGGCGCAAGGGGGGGTGAATGCCGGCCCCTCCTCCTCCGAGGCCCCGTGGACCATTGCTGGTCCACGTAAGGGCAAGAAGAAAGGGGCGGCTAAACCAGCTAAAGCCGCCCCCAAAAAGAAGAAGATCAGGCTACGCCCCCCCAGTACAGCAGCAGTAACCCTCACACTAGAGGCGGAGGCTGTTAGAAAGGGGGTGACGTACGCAAGGGTGCTCAGCGTGGCCAAAGATAGGATCGACCTGGGGGAACTCAGTATCCCCAGGCTCGGTTTCCGCCTGGCACATACAGGAGGACGCCTTCTTTATATAGAGGGGGAGGGGGCCGCAGAGAAGGCCGACGCACTCGCCACGGCACTGCGTGAGGTATTTGGCCCCGAAATCATGAAAATCGCCCGCCCGGTGAAATGTGCAGAACTGCGCGTCACCGGGCTGGACGACGCGACGACGGCCGCCGATGTAATCAAGGCGGCCGCAAAAGAGGGAGGCTGCCCGGCCGCCAACATCCGGTCGGGCAAGGTCGTCGTGGGGCCGAGAGGGTCGCGGAGCCTCTGGCTCTGCGCTCCAATAGCGGCCGCCAAGAAGCTGTCCAGCTCGGGACGGCTGCAGATCGGGTGGATCGAGGCGCGGGTGACGCTGCTGGCCGCGAGGCCCAAGCGGTGTTACCGCTGCTTCGACACCGGTCATATGGCAGCGCAGTGCAAATCCTCGGTGGACCTCAGTCGGAATTGCTTCCGCTGTGGAAAGCCGGGGCATAAAGCACCAGGGTGCGAAGCGGCTCCGAGCTGCCCGGTCTGCGAGGCCCTGGGCAAGCCGAAAGAGCACGCGCTGGGGAGCAAGGGGTGCATCGCAGCACCCCAACCGCCCCCCAGCACTAAGAGGAAGGCTCCCTCCAAGGCTCGGCCTAAAAAAGCCAGGGCCGGCGCAAGGGCGGCACAATCCGCCCCCGCCACTATGGATGTGGAAGCCTAGACCCGTGGGTGGCGATCGGGGGATCGTCGCCCACACTATGGGTCCCGAGAGAAAGGCTCCCCTATGCCCGGGGAGTCCTCGGTGAGGCATGCGGTGGCAGTGCTGCTACCGCAACAGAAGAGGGCCGGACGCGGCACGCGCTGCGGGGTCGTGGAAGAGTATATAGTTCCCATGGCCCCACAATAGCGCGCAGAAGAGGCATCGGGGGGTTTTAGACGGTAAACCCCAGCGCACGCCGCGCTGGGGGAGTCCGTCATACCCCCGTCGCCCTCCCCCGCGGGTGACGGGGGATACGTAACGTATTTCCCCTCGTCAAAAAAAAAAAAAAAAAAAGGTTAGGTTAGGTTAGGTTAGGTTAGGTTAGGTTAGGTTAGGTTAGGTTAGGTTGGGGGCGATACCGGTTCCTCCTCGTGGTGTCCCTGGGCAACGCCTGGGTGCGCCACTCCGCTCTCTACACGGGGTGAGGCACTCAGGCGGCTGATCGCCGGTCTTTCACTGTCTTTCAACATCTTTTTATAGTATACTCTTCTTTTGCATTGTTTTATTTGTTTGTCTATCTTTCATCACCTTTTCTTTTCTATCTTTTCTCTTTTTGTTTACTCTTCTTGCGTGTGTGTGTTAGGATTTGCGTGTTAGGTTGTTTGTTTGAATGGTGACGGATGGGCTTATACGGCCCCTAATCCAAGGTTCTGGTGCCCGGCCATGGGATGCATGGCGAGCAGGCGGTCTCGTCGCAAGGGCACTGGGGCAGAATCCCCCCAACTGGATCGGGCCAGAAATCAGTCCACAATTGACTAACATGGAAGGTCGTGATTTGAAAAGTATTCCCCGGGTGGGTCCTCTCTCTGAGAGGGAATCCCACCCTCCTGCTTCGGCGGGAGGCTGCCCCACGTATACGGGGGGGGCACAAACCACGAGGGCGGAGGAGGTGGTCGTTCCAACGACGGAGGAGAAGGGCGCGATGGCGCAGAAAGGGCCTAGCTCGGTGCCCCTAACCGCACCGGGAAAGGAACTTCTGACAGATGAGGAGGTAGACTTTTCGCAGCCGCAGACCAACGGCGTGCAGCGACTTTTAAGACTGCTCCAGCGGAAGAAAGAGCGGGGTGACACTGAGGGTCTCGCGCGCGTCCAACTTGAGCGCGAACTGAGACTCCCGCCTCCCGGAATTGACGACGAATTGGAGATGACACGCGTGCCGCGCTTAGTGCTGCGTGACGTCTTGGCATCCAAACCTGGATCAATGAGAGATAGCGATGACTATCTCTCAGACTCCTCGATCTGCAGTGCTATGTCGCTGGAGTCTGGGGAGTCCACCACCGGAATAGACAGACCTCGTAAGAGGAAACCCGATTGTGACTCGGTACCGTCCTTCAGTAAAGGGGCGGTACCCAAACCCAAAAGAGGACGCGGCAGGCCGCCGACTACAGGCCAATATGTCGGCTTGGCAAAGGCGCAGGCCGAATTTAACTCGGAGAAAGAGAGGGCCCTTCGGCTAGAGGCCGAGGCTGAAGTGGCCGAATCGGCAAAAATCGCGAGGGAGACGCGCTCGTCGCTTTGCGCTAACACGGTCGAAACGGAAGAGGTAGAGTCGGAGCGAACCACCATGGCTCTGACCCAAAGCGTTGAGGCTTCGTTGGCGACGATCACCATGGTCGCCACGAAGTCCCAAAACCTTAAAGGGACATATCAGCGGTTCCTCAAGGAGTCGGTCGCAAATATAAAAACGGCCGTCGCCGAAATGAGGGGCCGCTCACAAAACGAGGATATGCGAGCGCTGGAAACACAAAACCAGCAGCTCCAAAAGCAGGTCAACGCCATGCGCCGTGAGCTTGAAGAGCTGCGGCGCCAAGCGTCAAAACCCGCCACTGAAGACATGCAGAAGCTGTTGTCGGAGGTCTCTCGTTCCAACATAGAGACCTTCGGCAACATGCTGAATGCGCGGCTCGCAGGCCTGGAAGACAGACTCCTGCCGGAGCCAAGGAGGAGGCCACCGTTGGCGGCGGACGACGCTGGTACCCCTGCTGGCCCTCCACCAACAGCGGCACCAAAGAAGGCGCCGAAGCCTAAAAAGGCGACGGCGCCCACATATGCGACAGTGGCGGCGCAAAACGCGGCGGTCCCCCCAAAAGAGGCACCGCCTGCTCCGACCCCGCCCAAGAAGAAGAAAAACAAAAAGCAGCCATTAATGGCTGCTCAAGAGGCGGCGCAAGAGGGGGAGCACACCATTCCCTCCCCCGCCGAGGCCCCGTGGACCAAAGTTGGTCCACGCAAGGCCAAGAAGAAGAAGGGGGCGGCTACTCCAGCCAAAGCCGCCCCCAAAAAGAAGAAGACAAGGCTTCGCCCCCCTAAAACGGCGGCAGTAACCCTCACCTTAGAGGCGGGGGCTGCGGAAAGGGGGGTGACCTATGCGAAGGTGCTGAGCGAGGCCCGGGCGAAAATCGATCTTGGGGAGCTTAACATCCCCAAGCTCGGCTTCCGCCTGGTCCAAACTGGTGCTCGCCTCCTTTCCATCGAGGGAGAGGGGGCTTCGGAGAAGGCCGACGCTTTTGCCGCGAGGCTTCGAGCGGTCCTGCGCCACGAAGATGTCAGAGTCTCCCGCCCGGTGAAATGCGTTGAAATGCGCGTCACCGGGCTGGATGACGCGACAACGGCCGCCGAGGTCATAGAGGCGGCCGCCCGAGAAGGAAATTGCCCGACCACCAACATCAGGTCGGGCAAAATCGTTGTAGGTCCCAGGGGCGCCCGAAGTCTCTGGCTGAATGTGCCGATGGCAGCCGCCAAAAAGCTTTCAAGCACAGGGCGGCTGCAAATAGGCTGGGTCACGGCGAGGGTGGCACTGCTGGCGGCGAGGCCCCGGCGGTGCTTCAAGTGCCTCGACACCGGCCACCTCGCGACGAAATGCACTGGCATGGTGGACTTCAGCGGAGCCTGTTTCCGCTGCGGGAAGCCTGGGCACAGGGCACCCGATTGCACAGCGGCTCCGAATTGCCTGGCCTGCGAGGCCGTAAGCAAACCCGCGGAGCACGTGCTGGGGAGCAGCGGCTGCACCGTAGCACCCAGGCCACCCCCCAGCACGAAACGGAAGAGAACGGCTCCCTCTAAGGCCCGGCTTAAAAGGCCCAAGGCCGGCGCAAGGGCGGTTCCGCCCGCCCCCGCCAATATGGAGGTAGTAGCCTAGACCCGCGGGTGGCGATCGGGGGATCGTCGCCCGCACTATGGGTCCCGAGTGTAAGGCTCCCCTATGCCCGGGGAGCGCTCGGTGAGGCATGCGGCGGCACAACATCCAGCTGCCGCTACAGAAGAGGGCCGGACGCGGCACGCGCTGCGGGGTCGTGGAGCCATGCTCACGCGATTCCCACGGCCTCGCATTGGCGCAGAAGGAGGGCATCGCCAGGTTTTTAGTGGGTAAACTCTGTGCCACCAACACCAAGGCACAGAGGAGTCCCACATAACCCCGCGATGTCCCCCGGCGTCGCGGGGTATACGCAACGTATTTTCCTGGCGTAAAAAAAAAAAAAAAAAAAAAAAAAAGTTAGGTTAGGTTAGGTTTTTTTTTTTTTTTTTTTTTTTTTTTTTTTTTTTTTTTTTTTTTTTTTTTTTCCACAGACTCATGTGGTCCGTGCCCTTATTTATTTTCTTTTATTTTTATTTGCTTACATATTTGTGCGTCAATTTCTAACAATGTTTATTTTTGTGCCCTGAGGGGGCCTTTTGCCCTGAGGGGGCTTGTACCCTGAGGGGGTTTTTTGCCCTGAGGGGGCTTGTACCCTGAAGGGGTTTATGTTTTCTTCGCCACCGGTTGGTGGCTGATGTCGTCTTTTCGGATGTCATCTTTTTGAGTTGGTTGTCATCGTTGGCTTGATCTTCCGAGGTGGTGTCATCTTCTTCTTTCTTGGAGCGTCATGGAATTATGGCCGAGACCATTTTGCTGATGGTGGTATGGTCTCTGTTCTTGATTGCCATTTGCATGTTGTATTCCATGACGGTCTTTGGTGACACATTTATTACTCCCTTTATTAGTGTGCCCAACGCGTCATCAGTGGTATCTGCGAAGTAGATGAATTCCTTCGTGTGACGCGTTAGGGCAACCACCGCATGTGAGGCGCTGTCGTGTAGTTGTATCTTCTTCCTCTGGTGTTTTACGACGTAAACTCTTTCGTAACACAATCCCTGTGCCTCGTGTATGGTGAGGATTTTGGAACCTTCCCCTTTCCCGTACCCTAGGTCTTTTAGGGTTTTCTTCTCTACTTGGGTGTAGGTTAGAAGTAGAGTGTTGGGCTGGTTCTTAGGGATCTCCTCCCCCGTCATGGGTTTTATCGACAGGGATTTGATGATGTTGCTTGAGGAGTAGATGCCTTTGTGGATTTGTTTAAGAGCGAACGCTGCATCTTTTGGGCATCTATGTGTACATAGTAGTTCTTGGGTTACGTCTGTGAGGTGGTTTGGGCGGTAGTAATAGAGGGTGAATAGATTATCTCGATCTATGTAGGGCAGTTGGTTGATATCCCCTATGAGAAGCAGGTTTTTGGCCCCGATGATACGCACAATCATTACAATTGATCCGAAGTGATTCATTAGTGCCTCGTCCGCGAGGAGCCTGGTGCATTTTAGGCTTTCGAATCCCTTTCGTCCATTTGCAAGGACTGATGCCATGGTGCGTATTCTCTTTTTCGCCTCTTGTCCTGCTCTCTGTGTGATCCTCTCTATTAGATCCTTCTTCGCCTCTATTGTTGTTGTTACAACTACATCTTCCTCTGCGTTGAAGTTGTTTATTATCCACGTCGTTTTCCCACATCCCGGAACTCCGTTGACCCAGCTTATTTCCGGGATTTCCCAATTGTCGGGGGGATCTACTTCGGACAGAGTATCTGCTGTTTCTAGTATTCTGTCCTCCAGCCATATTTCGGTCCCTTTGGTGGTGATGACAATTGGGTCTTTTGGTGGGGTGTCAAAGACGGGATTTCCTCTCCTCTTGGTCCTGTCCTCGTTTAGAAAGACAATACCTGATGTGGCGCTGTACGCTGCCATGTGGTGTGTCATTTCTTCTCCTCTCAGAACGGTCGATGTGGTGTTGTTGTAGACCGTTGCGTTTGACTCTTCTAGTTGGATGTTGAGGAGTCCTTCCTTCTTGAGTTTGAACGACTTCATTATGTCTTCGCATTCCTTGGTTTTCACAGTTTTGGTAGCCGTTATTATGGCTATGTACTCAAGGAATGCGTTGATCATGTGGTCCTCCAGTCGTTCCGCTTTTCTGAGGGAGGGAGGTTTGACCAGACCAAGTTGGGCTTGTGTTGGTTTTGCGGTGGGTACTGACTTATATTTCTTCGGGGCTCTGAGAAATTCGTTTAGCGCTGCCGCTTGCGTATCTGGGCTTCTGAAGGTTTCCGGTCTTAAGGGTGCTTCTTCTTCGAGATCTTCTTGAGGCTCTCTTCTGAGGGATAGATTTTCTCTTGTGGCCAGCCGGTGTAATTGCTGGTCTACCCTTGAGCTGGTTGCCTCGAGGTGCGTGGATCTTATTACGCCTTCTCGCTTTTCAGCTATCCTTTGTTTCCGTTTTTCCTTTTCTTTTTCGGCCCAGATATCTGCGCTTGATTTTGGTGTCTCAGTTGATGTTGATGGCCCTGGGAGTGTTGTTGTTTTGTTCTCGGAAGATTTAGGTGGAGATGGAGATTTCCACTTTGTCAGTTTGTTTATTTTGTCCTTTATTTTATTAATTATATTAAACCTGGAGTTGGGGTTGAGATTTTTCTCTGTCTCCGAGGTTTCAGCATTCGGCTCTCCGATCTCTTGGTGGCTTGTTAGTGGGATCCGTTTTGGTGGTGAGTTTGGTACGAGGAAGCTAAGGTCTTGTGTTCTTCCTTCGTACATTACCACTTCGTGTCTCTCGGATGCTCTGACGCACCCGAGGTAATCCGCCACTTCGCCTCTGTCGAAGTCTACCGTCATGGTGTCTATGCTGATTATCCTCGGCCCGATGGTAGTGGTGTTGGAATCTGCTATTTTGGTTAGGAACGAGCATGCTCGGGCGAATTGTGTCTCTTCAGGTGTCCTGTCGAACAGCAGCACTGATTTGTTTTTTGTGCGTACTATCCGACACCTTAGCCCGTCGATCTCCGCCTCGCCCAGTTCTTCGTACTTCTTCCGTTTCATGCTCGTTCTGGTGACGCTTCCTTTGAGCAGTAGAGCCAGCCCGGGTGATATGGCTACTCTTTTTGTTCCAACACTAGAGCAGAAACTCAACCCCAGTCTCTCGTAGTTGTTGTTCATAAACAGAACCACTTTCCTTGTTCTTATGCTCGGAGTTCCCTTTTCTCCGTCACTTAACCATTTAGGTATATTGAAGTGAGGAGTATCCGGTCTTCTTTGATTTGGAGCAGTGAGTGTAGTGGTGTCTGTTTCTGTCTCTTGTTGATTTTCAGGTTGTTCGCGATCTTTATGTCTTTGTCGCGCGATTTTGAAGATGTTTTCTAGATAGGTCAGGAACACTTGTTTAGACCTCTCTTCATCCAGGAGTTTTGGTATGTCGGCTTCCTGCAGATTTGTGTTGAGGTGGTGTTCAACGTCATGTCTTTGGTGCAGGAAGCGTGGACAGTCGAAGATGATGTGCCATACCGTTTCTTCTATTTCTTGATCGCACTCACATCCAGGGTTGTTTACCAGTTTAAATCGGTGCAAGTAATGTGCGAATGCACCGTGGCCGGTCATGGCCTGTACGTGAGTGGGTGTTAGTTTGGTTGTTCTTGTGAAACGGTACGACTTGGTGATGTTCGGTAGAAATTTCCTTGTAGTTTCTCCGGTTTCCGCTGCTGTATATCTGTCCTGCCATCTTTGGATAGACTCTTGACGGATCTTCTTCTTTATGTAGGACAGAGGTGTTTGGTTGTAGTCCGGGTGGTCTTTATGGGTGAGAGCGGCCTGTTTCGCCAGCTCGTCAGCTCGTTCATTCCCGGACGTTCCCACGTGCGCGCGTAGCCAGAAGAATCTAATTCTTCTACCTTGATCTTCGATTTCTTTAATATTTCTTTTGATGTCCGCCGCCAGTTGAATCTTCGGTTTTGGGTTTCTTATCAACTCCAGTGAGGATCTGGAATCACTTAGGATGTTGACCTCTCTGTGGTTGCTCCTCTTTACCATTTCAACGGCTTTGTGTAGGGCGAACATTTCTGATTGAAACACTGTGCAGGTTGGATCGAGCGACAGTTGGACGTTTTCTTTTTCGATACCGTTTTCCCACCATGTCACGGCGGCCCCTGTTTTGCCCTCTATTTTACTTCCGTCTGTATAGACTTGAGGGCCCTTTATTTGGTGTTCTTCTATTGTTTGGGGTTCCATGTTTTCCAACTTCACGAAGGTGGTTGTTATGAGGTCGGATGGGTGGGGTAGGGTAAGAACATCGCATGGTGTTTGTAGGTTCTTACCAGGTGGTATGTAGTCACTCGATATACCCTTCTTGGTTTTGTACAGGGCTGCCGCTTCTTGGATTCTTATGTCTAGCGGCAGTAGACCTGACAGTGTTAGGGTTGATGTTAGTGATGCTGTCCTGTATGCCTTGCAGATCTTGATTGCAAAGCTCCTCTGGATGGAATCGAGTAGGGTTTTTGTTTTGTTGAGTTCTGTGGCCGGGGCCCAGACACTTGCCGCATACAGAATGATCGGCTCTATTACTGAGATGTAGATGGTTCTTATTATTTCTCCGTTAAGTCCCCATGTCACCTTTGCCGAGTGAGCTATCTGCTTGTAGATGCCCGCGGCTTTCTTGCACACAGATGCTACGTGTGATGAGAAGGTGAGGGTGCGATTGATGGTTACGCCTAGAAGTTTCATCTCTTCCACGAGGTTGATCTTAACTCCGGACATATGGATTTCTGGGAGGTCCAGCTTCAGCTTCCTTGTGAGCAGCATTGCATTTGTTTTGTGTGCTGCGAATTTCAGCTTGTTCCGCTTTCCCCATCTTTCTACGGTCCGGAGTGCGTGGTTTGCTTTTTCTTCTATGGCTTGTACGCTCGTTTCGGAGAAAAGTAGAGTGATGTCGTCGGCGAAGGCTTCGCACTGTACTTGACTGTTGGTGAGTTCGTCAAGTAGTGGGTCCAATATTATGTTCCAGAAGGTTGGTCCTCCGATTGATCCTTGGACGCAACCTTTGTTGGTTCCCTTTGTACTTTTCTTGCCGGCGTAGTTTACCTCTATACATCTATCCTGCAGGTATGAGCAGATCATTCTGTATATGTTGGAGGGGCATCCTTTCTTTATTAGTTGGTGTTTCAACGTTGGCCACCACGCATTGTCGAATGCGCCTTCTATGTCTAGTGAGACTAGGAGTACTATTCTCTTTTTGCTTTCAACTTCCTCCTTGATTTGGTTCACTAGATTATACAGCGCATCCTCCGTACTTTTCTGTGGGATGAAGCCATATTGGTTTTTGTTTAACGTCGGGAGTATGTGCCATTGGACTCTATTGATCATCAGTTTTTCAACTATTTTTCCCAATATTGATAGGAGTCCAATGGGTCTGTACGATTTTGGTTGTGTGTAGTCTTCTTTCCCAGGTTTCTTGAGGATGACCACATGTGCCTTTTTCCATTGCTTTGGGAAGTGTTCTAGTTTTAGGCACTTGTTCGCCAGTTCTAGGAACACCTCCGGGGCACTCATTATGGCCTCACTGCAGATGTCGGATGTGAGTCCATCTGGGCCTGGAGCTTTGTTTGGGTTTAGAGCCATTAGGATGGTCTCTAGCTCCGCCATGGTGAAGGGTGGGTCTTTCTCTTGAAGATGTTCTTCTGGGTAGTGTGATCTTACTTGTGTGTGGTAGTGGGAATCGTTTTCTTCCGTATCATCAGGATAGAAGGTTTTGGCCAGGAGGTCCGCGGATTTTTGCGGACTGAGCGTTTTGCCTTCTGTGTCTCTTAGTAGTACGCTTTCCTGGTGTCTTGCTGTCTTCCTGATGATCCTGTAGATGCCGTCCCACATACTCTCCTTTTGTTGTGTCGCACAGAACTCCTTCCAACTCTTCGTTTGTGCCTCCTCCATCTTCTTTTTATACTCCGTTTTTACGGCTCTGTACTCTTCGATGACGTGTTGCATTCTGGTTGGTGCCGCATTTCGTATTCGTCTCTTCTTCCTGAGAACGTCCTTTTGGAGGAGTTCTAGAGACTTATTCCACCATTGCGGCACTGGCTTTCCTCGGTAAATACCTATTTTCGGAATTGTGGCTTCACAAGTTTCCTGGATGTTGTTGACGTAGGTATTTATGGTTTCTTCCAATTTTGTTTTGGTTGTTATGTTTTTTCTTATTTCCTCTTTGTTGATGTTTGTTTCTACTAGAGACTTAGTGAAAGATGTTCTGAACGCCTGCCAGTCTGCCTTTTTGGTGTTGTATTTCCGGGTGGATGGCCTTTGGGTTTGTTGTGGTTTCCCTTCAAGCCTTACCCGGAAAGTGATGGCGTTATGGTCTGATGTTGTGGCGTCCCTGTTCACTGTCCAGTTTTCTACCTTTGTTAGTAACGGCAGGCTGCACGCCGTGACGTCCACTATACTTGTGTACATTCTGCCGTTTCTGTCCGTCTCGAAGGTAGGTGTGTCTCCAGTGTTGAGGATGTGGAAGTCCATTTCGTCGAGGAAGGTGGAGTAGGCGTGTCCTCTTTGGTCTTCGGATGCGCTGCCCCACCAGTGACTCCATGCATTCACGTCACCTGCCACTATGATGTTGTTGGTGGCGAGTTTCTCTATGGTGTTCCTGACTCTTGTTATGTTATGTTGTATATTCTTTTCTCCTTCGAAGTACACCGATATGAGTCCAAGCTCGATGTTGGCCACTTTGATCTTCACCGCTGCCTCGGTCTCCGTGACCAGTTGTGGATCGTGCAACACCTCCATAGTGTCACCGAATATCACGACGGCGGCTTTGTTTGGCCCTTCTCTATTTACGGTACACTGGATGATCTGTGTACCTTGGTGTTGTTTGAGTATACCTGCACTTCCTACGTATGGTTCTTGTAGTAGGGCGATTGAGATCTTCTGTTCTGCGGCCAGCTTCATTAGCTCAAGTGTGGCCGTTTTGGATCTTTGCAGGTTGGCTTGGATGACTTTTAGGTGTTGTTGGTTGTTCGAAGGAGATTCTGTCTCGGTTTCCGTGATGTCAACCTTAGCAGAGATAGGATATCTTTGCACGTGCTATATTGTCCCATTTGTGCCTTTCTGTGCACTCGCTGCTGAATGCTATGTGCGCAGTGTCTAGAGGCGCCGCTGGTTTTGATATGGTTTTACAATTGTAGCACGTGGGAGGTTTGTTTGCCTTTCGGTCTCCGCACTCGTTCCAATCGTGGGTGTTGTCTCCGCAGTAGCTGCACCGACTTTTTTCCTCCTCACAGATCTTCTTCGTGTGCCCGTAGCCTAGGCATTTAGCACACTGTATGAGGGGTGACTGGTCCTCCACTGGTCTTCTTTGGAGGTCTATGTAGACCTTACCCACTTCAAGGAAATTTTTATGGAGTATCGGAGACACCTCCAATACCACGTGGCACTCCTGGGTGTTTCGTGCCCGTTTCCGGTATTTGATCCTTAACGTCTGCTCTTTTTCCTCGACCCCGTTGAACACCTGTTTGTTTTGTGCCTTGAGGTGTTCTATGATTTCTGGGTCGGTGTGGTATGACAGCACGTTCTTTATAATTAGGAGAGGGTTGTTCTGCCGCGCTCTCTCCTGCTTTAACCTGTCGCACGTTTGTAACCTCGATGTTATGAGCTGGAGATCTTCTTTAGTTCCGCAGCTCAGCACTATCTTCTGGTTTTTCACCTTTCGCATGTTGTCGACCCTGGCCCCCGTTTTCTTGGGGTCTAACACCGTTCTGATGATCTTCAGGGTCTTTTCACATGTGTCCGATGCCTCCTTTGAAGATATGATGATGCTGTGCTGCTCTCTCCTTGTAGGTGGTGGTGGAGGTTTCTTCGCAGCTTGGGCATAAGATGGTTTTGCCTGGCTCTTCATCATCTCGACCAGTGCCATTTCCGTGCCTAGGCTGATAGCTGGTTGTGGGGGTATCTCCGATTTTTCCGTTCTCAGGGACTTTATTTCCGATGATACCGCCTTCAGCCTTTCGGTTATTGGTTCTAGATGTTCTTTCATGTTTATGGCACCGGTACTTGGGCCAGTTGGTGTTTGCTTTATTGCTGCGTTTACCTCTTCCAGCTGTGAGGCTATCTTTTCCATTGACTTTTTTAATTCTTCTTGGTTTGGTGGGTTGTTGGTGAAAGACATATTTTGGAGATCTTTGATGTCTTTTTTGTTTTCTTTTTGTAATTTAGTGTTTGTTTCCTCCATCTTTTGGATTTGTTTCTGAAGGTTTTCTATTTGCATTTTTAGGTGGGACATCTCCGGTTTTAGTGTGTCTACCACTCTGCTGTCTGTTTCTGATGGTTCTTTTCTTTTTATTATCTCGTTTGTGATGGTTTTGGCGAGATTTTTAATGTTGGAGTCTATTTGTGGTGTCATCCTGTTGGTTTCCTTTATCTGTCGGTGTGGCTCCTGTGTCTCGAATTCTAGCCACTTCCGCACGTCCTGGGTCTCCTTCAGGTTGGCTACCATTGACTCTTTTAGAGACATTATTTCGTTTGTTAATGTTTGTATTTGTTTGTTATGGGCCCTCTCTATTCTCACCAGTTCTTGGGCATGGCGGCTCCTTTCTTTCTCCAGGTTGTATTTGTGTCTGGACCTGGAGTCTGAAAGAGACAGCACTGTTTCATATAGGGATTGGAGTGCGTCTAATGCTGTTAATTTGCACTCCTTCTTCATATTTCCCGCTTGTTCCAGTGCTTCTTTCCCTTTTTGCAGCATGGTGTTCGCTGCTTTGTTGGCCGCATCCATTTCGATGCCCGTTCCTCGTCCCGTTGTGAAGAGTAGACTTTTCCTCGACGTTCTTATGCGGGATACCTCCGAACAGACTGACGATTCCGATAGACCGGATAGCTCGTCTTCGTCTTCGGATAAAATCGGGCGGGGTGGTAGTTCCGCTTGTTCCCACATTTGGATCTTCTCTAACGTCTCTCTGGATTGATCTACCGGGCTCCCCTGATCTTCTGGGGTCTGTGTAGATGTTAGCGCTGGTGAGAGTTTTGGGAGTACTGCTTTGGCTAGCACTTTCTCCCTGAGGGATCTGCAGTAAGTTTTTGCTGGTTGTGATGTACTCGGCGCCGTCGCGTCTGGGTTGGATTTCGACGATTGGGCCGAGTGGAATGTCTTTCCGGATTTTGACGACATCTTTGGTCTTTTGTGTGGGGTGTCGTTAGCACGAGGGTTGGGGATTTTAAGGTGGGGTATAGGTTTTGTGGATGGGGGCTATTTGGTGGGTTGGGTTGGGGATTTGGATGCCTTGGGGGGGTGTGGGTTTATGATGTGAGGATATTTGAAATGGGGGGGGGGGGGGATTATGAGGGGGGGGGTGTTGTTCGTAAGGAAAGGTTGTAGGGCTCAAAAAATTTTGGGGGGAGGGGAGGGTAGGGGGAGGTAAGGTTGGGTTTTGGAGTTTGTTGGGTATCCCTCAAGTATCGTTGGAAAGTACTTTTCCACGGTACCTCGCGCTATGGCTAAGGTACACCTCGAGGGGGAGTTTTGGGGAGGTGTTACTCGAGAACCGATGGAGTTATTCCACGGTACCTCGCTCTAAGGCTAAGGTACACCTCGAGATTTAACCTCTTGGGAAGGGGGTGAGGATGGTCTTGGGTTTTGGGGTTTATCTCGGGTCCCGTTTACAGAGGAATCTGGTGGAGCCAAATTATAGGGCTCGTTCTCCTGATTCCAATGATACCCCACTTGAGGGGTCTAGGGGACCAGATGGCTGAGATAATCCTCGAGGGGAAAATTGAGGATGGGGGGGTCAGCGGGAGGGGTACTTTATAGGAGGGTGGGGGGTTTGACGGAAGTTTTGTGGGAAGGTGGTTGGTGAGCCCAAAAAATTTTTTGAGGGGGGGGGGGATGAAAGGGGTCTTAAGGCGATTGGCGGGGTCAAAGTAAATTTTGAGTGGGGGGGAGGGGGGGTCTTGGGGTTTTTTGGGTATATCTGGGGTCCCGTTTGGAATTTAGGGAATCTGTTGGAGCCAAATTATAGAGCTCGTTCTCCCGATTCCAATGATACCTCACTCGAGGGGTCTAGGGGTCCAGATGGCTGAGATATGCCTCGTGGAAAATTCGGGGGTGAGGGGGGGGGGGGGGGGGGGGGGGGGGGGAGGGGGGGGGGGAGGTTTCGTGGGAAGGCGATTGGCGGGGTCAAAAAATTTTGAGTGGGGGGGGAGGGGAGGGTCTTGGGGTTTTTTGGGTATATCTCGGGTCTCGTTTGGAATTTAGGGAATCTGTTGGAGCCAAATTATAGAGCTCGTTCTCCCGATTCCAATGATACCTCACTCGAGGGGTCTAGGGGTCCAGATGGCTGAGATATGCCTCGTGGAAAATTGGGGGGGGGGGGGGGGGGGGGGGGGGGGGGGGGGGAGGGGGGGGGGGTTTCGTGGGAAGGCGATTGGCGGGGTCAAAAAATTTTGAGTGGGGGGGGAGGGGGGGTCTTGGGGTTTTTTGGGTATATCTCGGGTCTCGTTTGGAATTTAGGGAATCTGTTGGAGCCAAATTATAGAGCTCGTTCTCCCGATTCCAATGATACCGCACTCGAGGGGTCTAGGGGTCCAGATGGCTGAGATATGCCTCGTGGAAAATTGGGGGGGGGGGGAGGGGGGGGGGAGGGGGGGGTTTCGTGGGAAGGCGATTGGCGGGGTCAAAAAATTTTGAGGGGGGGGGGGGGGGGGTCTTGGGGTTTTTTGGGTATATCTCGGGTCCCGTTTGGAATTTAGGGAATCTGTTGGAGCCAAATTATAGAGCTCGTTCTCCCGATTCCAATGATACCTCACTCGAGGGGTCTAGGGGTCCAGATGGCTGAGATATGCCTCGTGGAAAAATTTGGGGGGGGGGGGGGGTTGAGGGGGGGGTGAGGGGGGAGGGGGGGGGTTTCGTGGGAAGGCGATTGGCGGGGTCAAAAATTTTTGAGGGGGGGGGGGGGGGGGGGGGGGGGTGACTTTGTATAGGGGGTGGGGGTTGATTATGATGATGATGTCTTGGTACGGGTGTTGTGACGTCAGAGGTAAGGGATGATTTGAAGGGGATGATTTGGGGTTGGGGTTGGGGTTTTTGGAAAGGGCTCCTCGTGCTGATTTCGAGGATACCCCACACTTGGTGTCTCCTGTGTATCCCCTGAGTACGCTGTTGGTGTTGTGTGGTACCTTTGGATGGTGAGCTGGTGGGCGCTCGAGGTGTCCTCAGTACTGCTCCGTAGCACCTTCGTGGATCCTGCTGTCTTGAGACTTACACGTGTTTGAGGTTGAACTCGTGTGAACTCGTGTAACCTCTTCAAAACACGTGGAATTACCGCGTGGTTTTAGTATTTTCGGAGCTTAATACCTCCTATAGTCCTGCGCGGATCTGGTGGTGTGATACGTCTCCAGACAGCTCTCGGCGGCGGGAATCCTGTGGTTTTTGAGGAATTTGGGGGACTTACTTGTCCCGCGAGTTATTCCTCTGCAAAGTTGAGGTCTTATAACTCTGCAGCCAGGTCTCCGATGATGTTGTCTCCAATGATCCGGGTGCTCCACACACTAACTTAACTTTCTGTGCACTTTATTTGAACTTTTTCGCAAAATTGACGCACTTATGAATTTTTAACGCGGAGCGACGTGTTGTTCCGTGCGAGTTTGGACGCGTACGGGTTAGGTTAGGTTAGGTTAGGTTAGGTTAGGTTAGGTTAGGTTAGGTTAGGTTAGGTTGGGGGTCTGCCAGTTCGTCCACGTTCGTGCCCCTGGGCAACGCTTGGGTGCGCCACCCCGTCTTTTGCGGGGTGAGGTACTCACGCGGCTGAAGGCTGGCGCTATCTTTTCTTCTCTATCTTTCACCACCTTTTTAGTTTAACTTTCTTCTTTGCTTTACTTTATATTTATATTTTTTCTATCTTTTCACCACCTTTTCTTTCTTCTCTTACTATCTTTCATTTTTATTTAACTCTTCTGATAGGTGACCACACACCTGAAAAAAGGCCGCGACCCGGGGTGTCGGAGTATAGATGAAATGGCTGATCGTGCATTGAAAAATATTCCCCGGGTGGGTCCCAGCAATGCTGGGGAATCCCACCCTCCTGCTTCGGCGGGAGGCTGCCCCACGTATACGGGGGGGGCACAAGACACGAGGAGGGATGAGAAGGCCGTTGCGACGGCGAGTGAAGTGACGGGAGGCGCGAGAAAGCGCGTGGGTTCGAAGCCGGTGCACCTAGCCGCACCGGAGACGGCCCAACCACCGGAGAGGACACAAGGGGGGGTTGCAGAGGGCGAGCCGCGCGTTGTGGTAGAACGCATGCCCGGCCGCCTTCCTAAGCCTCTTCCCAATATCGAACTAGACAGCGAGGACTGTCTCTCGGACACCAGCAGCGTCATATCGCTGGACTCCGAGGGGCTGCCCGCACACCCGGACAGGACTGCGCGCAAGAGACGCAACACGGACGAGGACACGGCGCCGTCCACTAGTAAAGGGGTGGCGCCCAAACCGAAACGGGGACGTGGCCGGCCGCCTACGACCGGCCAATATGTCGGCCTGGCCAAGGCCAAGGCCGAACATAATAAACAGAAGGAGGAGGCCCTTCGGCTACAGGACGAGGAGGAGATTGCAGCAGTGGCTCGGGAGGCGAGGAAGGCTGGAGCTTCCATCCGCTCCAACCCCTCCCCCAGCAGACTCCCCGCTACTTCTCCTGATGGAAAAGTGGCGTCGAGGATGACGAGCGCTGAGTTGGGCGAAGTGGTTGAGTATTCGCTGGAGACCATCACCAGGGTCGCCACGAAATCAAAAAACCTCAAAGGTACCTATCAAAGGTACCTAAAAGAGTCGGTGTGGAACCTCGAGAAGGCCTTTAAAGAGGTCCGCGGTCGCACCATTACAAAGGAGATGGCAGCGTTGGAGGCCCAAAATGCGCGCCTCGTGGAGCAATTGGCCGCATTGCGCCAGGAGCTCGACGAGCTGCGCAAAGAGGCCTCGCGCCCCGTAAAGGGACACACAGAGGCGGAAATGCGTGAGCTGTTGGCGGAGGTCTCTCGATCAAACGCAGAGACCTTCGGCAACATGCTCAACGCCAGGCTGGCAGGTCTTGAGGACCGTCTTCTGCCAGCCCCAAGGGCTAGACCACCACTGGCGGCGGACACCCCGCCAGCGGCAGTAAAATCGAAGGCGCCGAAGCCCAAAAAGGCGACGGCGCCCACATACGCCGAAGTGGCGGCACCGACTGCAGCGGCCCCCATAGTGGCACCGCCTGCAGCGGTCCCGCCGAAGCCTAAGAAGGCAAAAAAGAAGAAGCGGCAAACCATGGCCGCAAAAGAAGCGGCGCAAGGGGGGGCGATCTCCGACACCTCCCCCGCCGAGGTCCAGTGGACCACTGTTGGTCCACGCGGGGCCAAAAAGAAGAAAGGGTCGGCTAAGACTTCCAAGGCCGCCCCGAAAAGAAAGAAGGCGAAACTTCGCCCCCCCTCCACCGCGGCCATCACTCTCACCCTCGAGGCGGGGGCCGCGGAGAAGGGGATAACTTATGAGAAGGTGCTGCGGGAGGCCAAGGCGGGGATCGACCTCGGGGCCCTTAACATCCCCAGGCTCGGTTTTCGCCTGGCCCAGACCGGTGCACGCGTCCTCTCCGTCGACGGAGAGGAGGCGAACGAGAAGGCGGACGCCCTAGCCATAAGGTTGAGGGCGGTCCTTGACCCGAACGTGGTTCGGATAGCCCGCCCGGTGAAAAGAGCGGAAGTTCTCATCACCGGGCTGGACGATTCCGCGACGGCCGCCGACATTGTCGAGGCGGCCGCGAGAGACGGTAGCTGCCCGGCCGGCAACATTCGGTCGGGCAGAATTGTGACGGGCCCCAGGGGCGCCAGAAGCCTTTGGCTCGGCGTGCCAACTGCAGCCGCGAAAAAGCTCGTCAGCGCTGGGCGGTTGCAGGTCGGCTGGGTCCAGGCGAAGGTAGTGCTGCTGGCCGCGAGGCCAAGGCGGTGCTACCGTTGCCTGGATACCGGCCATTTAGCGGTGGAATGCTCCTGCCCGCTGGACCTCAGCGGAAGCTGCTTCCGCTGTGGGAAGCCGGGCCACAAAGTGCCTGATTGCACGGCGGCGGCACCCAACTGCCCCATGTGTGAGGCACTGGAGAAGGAAAGGCGAGACCATGTGTTGGGGAGCAGCGGCTGCATAGCAGCAAGGCCGCCCCCCACTGCGAAAAAGAAAAAAGGGGCTCCGCCACCGACGGCCCGGCGAAAGCCAAAGGCCAAAGGCGCAAGGGCGGTTCAGCCCGCCCCCGCCAGTATGGAGACGGATGCCTAGACCCGTGGGCGGTGATCGGGGGATCGCCGCTCACTTGAAGGGTCCCGAGGAAAGCTCCCCTATGCCTGGGGAGCTCTCGGTGAGGCAGGCGGTGGCGCATATGTAGCCGCCGCGACAGTGAGAGCCGGACGCGGCACGCGCTGCGGGGTCGTGGTAGTAGTATCACGCAGTTCCCATGACCCCGCATAGGCGCAGAAGGAGGCATGGAGGGGTTTTAGTCGGTAAACCCTGGCGCTGACCATCACCACAGCGCCGGGGGAGTCCGACATACCCCTGCCGCCTTCCCCCGGAGACGGTGGGGGATACGTAACCGTATTTCCCCTCCTAAAAAAAAAAAAAAAAAAAAAAAAAAAGGTTAGGTTAGGTTGGGGGCGATACCGGTTCCTCCACGTTGGTGTCCCTGGGCAACACCTGGGTGCGCCACTCCGCCTTCTACACGGGGTGAGGTACTCAGGTGGCTGAACGCCGGTCTTTCTCTATCTTTCTTTCTTTTCGTAGTTTACTCTTCTTTTGCTTTTATTTTTATTTATTTTCTCTATCTTTTCAACGCCTTTTCTTTTCTATCTTTCATTTTTATTTAACTCTTCTCTACCATTTTGTGTGTTTGCTTGAATGAGTCTGTGTGTGTTTGTGTGACGGATGGACCCGTGGGTCCCTAACCCCAAGCTGGTGACGGCCGGTGACGGGGTGCATGGCGAGCAGGTGGCTGCGCAACTAGGTCGTGGGGCAGAATCCCCCCTAATGGATCGGGTCAGACTCAGCCCAAATTTGATCAAAAATGGAGTGCAATACGGAAAAAAATACTCCCCGGGTGGGTCCTCTCACGAGGGAATCCCACACTCCCGCTTCGGCGGGGGGTCGCCCCAAGTATACGGGGGGGGCACCTATTGCTTTAGAGGAGGAGGTGAGGAGGGAGAAGGAGAACGACTGTGGCATGAATGCCGATAAAAATAAGCAAGACGATCTGGCTGCAATGGTGACGGCAAGTGAAGGCGAAAGTGGTCCGTGTGCGGCGACGTCCGCGGACACCGGTAAAGGGAGCAGATTCTTTCGTGGACTACCTGGAAGCGAAACAGACGAAGAAAGCGGCAAAGAGAGCGCCGCCTCTCGAAGTCAGGATAGGGAGAGTGAAAAGGAGAAAGAGAAAAAACGGGATAGGTTCCTGCGGAAGCGTCGCGGGAGCGAAGACAGCCCGGAGAAGGACAAAGGAGTGGCCCCAAAGCCCTCCTCCAAACGAGGTAGGGGCAGGCCCCCTACCACAGGAGAGTACATCGGCTACGCCAAGGCCAAACAGGACTTTTACGATTCCCAGATGAAAGCCCTGGAAGTCGAGGCTGAGCGCGAGATATTGGAATCGGCAAAGAGGATTCCGCAGCTACGGTTACACCGGCTGTCGGAATCCTCCACCACCTCGGACGTGACCATGGTAGAGAATGAGGAGGTAACGGCGGCGAACCTAGATGCTGTGATAAACACTAGCATAGAGACCATCACCAGCGTGACCAAAATTTCAAAAAATTTGAAGGGCACATCGATCCGGGCTATAAAGCAAGCGACCCAGACCATAAAGGACGCATGTGCGGCTCTCCTCAGACGCTCATCATCAGAGGAGACGAGGGCCCTGGAGGCGGCGAACACTCGCCTCTCCAAGGAGCTCGCAGAGTTGAGAACCGAGCTCGAGACCGTTAAGCGCGAGCTTGCCAGTGCAAGACCACAGACTGCCCCTGCGGCCCCTTCGCTCAGTGTGGAAGAAATGATGGAGCGGGCGGTCCGAGAGGCGGTCTCTTTGTCAAGCGCAAGATTAGACGCGCGATTGGAATCCCTGGAGGCCCGGCTCCTACCGGAACAGCGCCTACGCCCTCCACTCGCGGCGGATAAAAAGAAAGAGGCCGCCCAAGCCGCCCAATTATTAGCAGCGACGAGGGCCTCCAAGAAAGCACCTGAACCAGAACCGGCGGTTTCGACTCTGTCGCCCCCGCTGAATCCAGGCCCGGCTGGAAAGAAGAAGAGGAAGGGGAAGTCAGCTGCCGCAGCAGAAGCGACAGCCGCTAGGCGCGACGCCATTGAAACGCCAGTGGCGCCGAGACCATCTCCCACACAAGAGTGGACACAAGTGGTCAAGAAGAAGGGTAAGGCGAAAGAGGAGAGAAGTCAAAATAGAACAGGACCAAAGAAAAAGAAGAAAAAGAGTGGTAACCTGCGTGCACCTAAGACTGCAGCAGTAGTCATCACGCTGCAGCAGGGCGCAGCAGACCGAGGTGTCTCGTACAAAGACGTCTTGGAAAAAGCCAAGCGGGGCGTAGATCTAGCGACTCTGGAGATACCGGCCGTCAAATTTAAGTTGGCCGTGACCGGGGCTCGCATGCTGGAGGTCTCGGGCACGGCCTGCAAAGAAAAGGCAGACGCCTTAGCAGGGAAACTGAGAGAGGTCATGGGGGAAGATGTTCGTATCTCCAGACCCCAGAAATGCGCGGAACTACGCATATCCGGACTGGACGACTCGGCCACTGCCAACGAAATAGCAGAAGCCATTGCCAGACCGGGAGGCTGCGCAGCAACCGACATCAAAGTTGGGGAAATTCGGCGCGACAGGAGTGGACGCGGCACGGCCTGGGTAAAATGCCCGGTCGAGGCCGCAAAGAAAGTGACGGCACAAAACACCAAGGTCTACGTCGGGTGGACGGTGGTGCGCGTGACACTGCTTGCTGCACGACAAATGCGGTGCTACCAGTGCCATGAGGTGGGTCACACTCGGGCAACCTGCCCCCGCGAGACGGACCTTAGCGAACTCTGCTTTCGCTGTGGCCAACCTGGCCACCCATCTGCGCAATGCAGAAACGCACCGCACTGCGCGTTGTGCGCGAAAAAAGGTAAACCGGCGGACCACAGCGTGGGCAGTAAGACCTGCGGAAGGCCTGCGCCGAAGTCGAGGGGCTCCAAAAAGAGCCGAGCACCCCAGAAGCTCGCCATACCATCTACGGCGACTTCTGCAGCAGGAGAGGCCCCTATGGAAGCCTAACAACGGCGTCCCATCGATTTTTACAGGGAAACTTGAACCACTGCGCTCGGGCGCAGGATCTTCTCGATCAAGCTGCAGCGCAGTGGTCAATCGACGTCGCCGTAATTTCAGAACCGTACCGCGTCCCACCCAGGAGTGATTGGGTTGGAGACGCGGACTCAACAGTCGCGTTGGTCTTTGGCCCCAAAATCGTGCCTCCATCTCCCAGAGAAACGACCAGGGGTCGAGGTTTCGTAGTCGCACACCTGGGGGCCCTCACCGTGGTGGGGGTCTACTTCTCCCCGAACAGGCCCCTGGCCGATTTTGAGGCCTTCCTACTGCGGTTGACCGCATTCGTGGGCGGAGCGACCGGTCCTGCGATCGTTGCCGGGGACTTCAACGCGAAGTCAACGCTGTGGGGTTCACCGGCAACGGACGCAAGAGGCCGCGCGGTAGAGGATTGGATGGCGTCCACCGATCTTGTGCTGGCCAATCGAGGTTCTACAAGCACTTGTGTTCGTCGGCAGGGCGAGTCCATTGTGGACCTGACCCTCGTCAGTTCAGCTGCTGCTCGCCATGTTACCAATTGGCGTGTTCAGGAGGAAACGGAGACCCTTTCGGATCACAGATTCATCCGTTTCGACGTCTATGCTCGCACGTCGGAACTGGGCCGCACAATATCATCCAGCGGCGGCCCAAAATGGTCTTTGAGACGACTGGACCGAGACCTTCTCCAGGAAGCTGCTACCGTCGCGTCCTGGCCACCCTTTCCCTCGGACGATGCTACGGATTGTGCGGAATGGCTGAATGAGGCGTTGCGCAACATCTGCGACGCCTCCATGCCACGAGTGGGCCCTTTTAAGCCACGCCGCCAGACTTACTGGTGGCGCCCCGAGCTGCTCCATCTGCAGCGGGAATGCACGGCGGCCCGTCGCCGTTATAAGAGATACCGCAGACGGCGCATAAGAGACTTGCAGGAGGAGGAAACAATGTACGACATGTACCGTGCGGCCTGCCTCACACTTAGCGACGCCATACTGCGTGCGAAGGCTGACGCTTGGCAGGAGTGGTTGCGGACCCTCGATGACGACCCTTGGGGCAAGCCGTATAAATGGGTGCGACAAAAGCTGCGCCCGGCTGCCCCTCCGCTCACACAGAATCTCCAACCGGATCTCCGCAATAGAGTCGTCTCGGCCCTGTTCCCATCTGGGGCCGAGTGGAGTCCACAAATGACGGCTCACCGGGAGGAGAATTCTAGTGACGAAGAGGAGATACCGCCGGTCACATCGGCGGAACTAGCAGTGGCGGTCCACAAAATGGGTCTCAAAAATACGGCCCCAGGTCTCGACGGCATCCCAGGGCGCGTCTGGGCTCTCTCAATGAAGGACATGGAGCCGCGCGTACTCACCGCTTTGACCAACTGCTTGGTCCAGGGTCGAGTGCCGCGGCGATGGAAGTCAGGAAAATTGGTGTTGCTCCGAAAAGCTGGTCGTCCGGAGGACCAACCGTCGGCGTACCGCCCTATTGTACTGCTGGATGAGATTTGCAAGATCTTCGAACGGGTTCTTGCGGCGCGTCTCGTTCAACACCTAGAGCGCGTCGGACCAAACTTGAGCGAGAACCAATATGGGTTTCGCTCAGCCCGGTCCACAATAGGTGCGGTTGCGCGTCTGCGTGACGTGGTAGAGGAGGAGGTGTCCCGGGGCAGGGTAGTTTTGGCAGTGTCACTGGATATTTCCAACGCCTTTAACTCCCTGCCCTGGGCAGTAATTAAAGAAGGCCTGCGACGACACGGCGTTCCGAGATATATGCGCAACGTCATCAGCGATTATTTCTCGGAACGCTCCGTGCAATACCCAACTCCAGAAAGATGGGAAGAAAAGGAAGTGGTCTGCGGCGTTCCACAGGGGTCGGCTCTCGGTCCGACCCTGTGGAACATTGGATATGACACTGTACTTTCCGGCGCCAACCTACCAGGCGTCGAAGTAATTGGATACGCGGACGACACTCTAGTCATCAGTCGCGGAAAAACACACCGCGACGCGATCGTTCTCGCAACGGCGGCAGTCGCGCAAACCGTTCGCCGCATACGAGCGCTAGGCCTTACGGTGGCTCTGGAGAAATCCGAGGCCCTATTTTTTCACGGGCCGAGGAACTCTCCCCCGCCTGGACTGGCTGTGATGGTAGGAGGGACCAGGATCGACGTCTCACCATCCTTGACGTACCTGGGTCTTGTCCTTGACGGCAGATGGACTTTCCGGGAACATTTTCGCCGTCTCTCGACGAAGGTCACGAAGTCGGCCGGGGCCCTGGCATCGCTGCTCCCAAACCTCGGGGGTCCGAGCCTTGGCTGCCGGCAACTGTTCATGGGCGTCGTACGCTCCATGGTCATGTACGGCGCACCAATCTGGGCTGACCAACTGTTGCCCGATAATCGGCTGGTGATAGGAAGACTGCAGAGGGTGATGGCTACCCGGGCAGTGCGAGGCTACCGCACCATCTCCAAGGATGCGGCATGCCTGCTCGCGGGAAGTGTCCCCTGGGACATAGACGCGCGATCCCTCGCCGACGTGTACTGGCGCTGCGCAGCGATCCGCGCGGAGGGCAGCAACCCTCTTCCAGAAGTCGTCCGTCGGTGGAGGGAATCTGCAAAGGAGAGTAGCGTAGAGTTGTGGGCTGACCGGCTCCAAGAGCCCCAAGTCAGCATCACTCTGGTGACGGCCATCCGCCCCCTATTAAGGGAGTGGACACAAAGGAAGAACGGCGCACTCTCCTTCCGCCTCACACAGGTACTGACGGGGCACGGCTGCTTCGGTCGGTACCTGTGCGAGATCGCCGGGAGAGAACAAGACACGCGATGTCACCACTGTGACGAGATAAGGGACACGGCCGAGCACACCATCACGGCCTGTCCCTCATGGAGTGGACAACGTGCGGCATTACAAGCTGCCATCGGATTCGACCTCTCGCTGCCAGCAATTATTCAATCTATGCTGAGCAGCGAGCAAGCGTGGAAAGCTGTGGAGGACTTTGCTGAAGAGGTCATCTCAGCTAAAGAGGAGGCCGAGCGTGAAAGGGAACGGGAGACGCTCGACCCCTCGAGACGGCCGAGACGAAGACGCAGGATCAATAATGATCTCAGCGTACCGACTTAGCCGGGGAGCTCGGAGCGGCGGCGTGGGGACGCCGCCGCTCATTGCACTGAGCCCCCGAGAGGGCCGTGATGCGCAACGTACTCCTGCGCATCGCGGCACACGCGGTGGAAGGCCTAGGCAAGCCCTGATGGGGCCTCTGTTCGGCCTGAGGGGCGCTTGATCGCCCCCAACGGGATGGGCCTGCAACCCACAACGCAGGCGCCCGTCGTCGGAGTCGCGGTCGTTTTGTAGTTCCCGTGGCTCCGGCAAGGGCGGTACCGTCGGAGTACCGCCGAGTTTTAGTGGGTAGGGCTGCGTCCATCTACCATCTTCTCGGACGCAGCGAGTCCTACATATCCGCCTGGGGAGTTTCCCCACTCCCCCGCGGAATGCCTAAATGCATTTCTCGGCGTTAAAAAAAAAAAAAAAAAAAAAAAAAAAAAAAAAAAAAAAAAAAAAAAAAAAAAAAAGGTTAGGTTAGGTTAGGTTAGGTTAGGTTAGGTTAGGTTAGGTTAGGTTAGGTTAGGTTAGGTTGGGGGCGAGGGGGGCGATACCGGTTCCTCCACGTTGGTGTCCCTGGGCAACGCCTGGGTGCGCCACTCCGCCTTTTACACGGGGTGAGGTACTCAGGCGGCTGAACGCCGGTCTTTCCTATCTTTCTATCTGTTTTTAGTTTACTCTTCTTTTGTTTCGTTTTGTTTATTTCTCTATCTTTCACCACCTTTTCTTCTATATCTTTTCCTTTTGTTTTACTCTTCTCTGCGTGTGTGATAGGTTTGCGTGTTAGGTTGTTTGTTTGAATGGTGACGGATGGGCTTATACGGCCCCTAATCCAAGGTTCTGGTGCCCGGCCATGGGATGCATGGCGAGCAGGCGGTCTCGTCGCAAGGGCACTGGGGCAGAATCCCCCCAACTGGATCGGGCCAGAAATCAGCCCACAAATGACAGCTATGGAAGGTTGCAATGAGAAAAATAGTCCCCGGGCGGGTCCCGACTATGTCGGGGAATCCCGCACCTCTCCGAAAGGGGAGGTCTGGCCCATGTATACGGGGGGTGCCACCATTGCAAGTGGGAGTGTGGAGGCCGTCGCGACGGCGAGCGGAGACGAAGGCGCGATAATGCGCGATAATCCGAAGCCGGCGCCCCTAACCGCGCCGGCGGCGGACCAATTACTTACCGACGAGGATGTCGATTTTTCGCAGCCTGTGGAAAACGGCAGAGAGCGGCTTCTGAGGCTGCTTCACTGAAAAAAGCTGCGAGGTGACACGGAGGGATTAGCGCGCGTCCAACACACACGTGAGCTGATCCTCCCGTCCTCAATTAAAAATGAGACTGTGGCGACGGGTAATACCAGCGCAACCGCACCGCGTATACCGCGGGTAATGCTTACGCGCGCGCTGATCCCCGAACGCCTTACTACCGGAATTGACAGTGACGACTACCTCTCGGATTCCAGTGATGTGTCTGGCATATCGCTGGACTCCGAGGGGCTGCCCGTCGTCCCACCGGAACGGACAGGCCGAAAACGGCCAAATTCGGATGATGACATGGCGCCGACCATTAGCAAGGGAGCGGTGCCGACGCCGAAAAAGGGACGTGGCCGGCCGCCAACGACCGGCCAGTACGTGGGTCTGGCCAAGGCGCAGGCCGACTTGAACAAGGCGAAGGAGGAGGCTCTTCGGCTTCAGGCTGAGGCCGAAGTGGCAGAAACGACGAGAAAGTTAAGGGAGGCGCGAACATCACCCCGCGCAACTCCAGTCACTATCGGAGATGAGGAGTCGGAGCAGTCGAGCGCTGCCCTGGCCAAGACCGTGGAGGCTTCACTGGGGGCCATTACAATGGTCGCCGTGAAGTCCTCAAATCTTAAGGGCACATATCAGAAATGCCTCAAAGAATCGGTTGCGACGATAAGAGCGGCTGTCGCAGAAATGAGAAGCCGCTCTACTACGGACGATCTGGCGCGGCTGGAAGCCCAAAACACGCGGCTCCAAGAGCAGGTAGCGAGTATGCGCCGAGAGCTAGAGGAGCTGCGCCGGCGTCCGCCCGCGCCTGCCGGAGATGAAATGCGTCAGCTGTTGTCGGAGGTCTCCCGTACCAACTTGGAGACCTTCGGCAACATGCTGAACGCTAGATTGGCAGGCATTGAGGATCGTCTCTTGCCGGCCCCGAGGATCAGACCGTCGTTGGCGGCAGACAGTGCCATCGTAAGCACTCCACCAGCGGCAGAAAGGACGAAGACGACGCCAAAGCCAAAGAAGACGATGGCCTCAAATGCGGAGATAGCGGTGCCAATAGCGGTGGTCCCCCTTAAAGAGGCACCGCCCGCACCGGCACCACAAAAGGCAAAGAAGCCAAAAAAGAAAAAGAAGAAGAAAAGGCCATCAATGGCCGCTCAAGAGGCGACGCGAATGGGGCAAAACACCAGCCCCGCTTCCGATCAAGCCCCGCAGACCACATTAGGGCCACGCGGGCTAAAAAAGAAGGAAGGGGCGAAGGCAGCAAAAGGCGCCCCAGCCAGAAAAGTGAAAAAGGCGAGGCTCCGCCCTCCCACCACGGCAGCCATCTCCCTCACCTTAAAGGAGGGGGCGAAGGAAAGGGGGGCGACCTACGCCAAAATATTGTCGGACGCCAGGGCGCGCATCGACCTCCGGGAGTTCGGCATCACCAAGCTGGGCTTCCGGGTGGCTGAAACGGGCGCCCGAATGTTAACAGTAGATGGAGAGGGCGCCTCGGAGAAGGCGGACGCTTTTGCAGCGAGGCTGAAAGCGGTCGCTGACCCTGAGGTAGTGCAGGTGGCCCGCCCGGTGAAATGCGCCGAATTGCGCCTCACCGGGCTTGACGATACATTGACGGTCACCGAAGTCGTGGAGGCGGCCGCCAAGGAAGGAGGCTGCCCGGCCAACAACATCAGGCCGGGAAAAATCGTAGCTGGACGCAGAGGGGACGGTTCCCTCTGGATGAACGTCCCAATTGCGGCCGCCAAAAAGCTGTCTAGCTCTGGGCGGCTCCAGATCGGGTGGACGTCGGCAAAGGTAGTGCTGCTGGCCAAACGGCCTAAGCGGTGCTACCGATGCCTCGCCACAGGCCATATCGGAGTTAATTGCCGGGCCGAGGACCGCAGTGGACTTTGCTTCCGCTGCGGTAAACATGGGCATAAAATGCCAGACTGCGGGGCAGCTCCAAATTGCCCCGTGTGTCAGTCAGCCGGCAAAGCGGCGGATCACGTGTTGGGGAGCGGTAGCTGCGTCACCTCGGCGAAAAAGCCGCCCCCAGCAAAGAAGAAGAAGACACCCACAAAAAAGGCCCGCCAGAAAGTGGCCAAGGCCGATGGCGCAAGGGCGGCACCAGCCGCCCCCGCCATGGACGCCGACTGAGAGGCGTCTCAGACCCGTGGGTAGTGATCGGGGGATCGCTGCCCACCCAAAGGGTCCCGAGAAGTAAGCTCCCCTATGCCCGGGGAGCTCTCGGAGAAGGAAAGCGGCGGCTCACCATCTATGCCGCCGCATGTCGGAGAGCCTGTCAAAGGCAGGCGCTGCCGGGGACGTGGACGAATGCAATGTGATACCCATGACCCCGGCCTAGGCGCGAAGGAGGGCATCGTGCGGTTTTTAGTGGGTAAACCCGGCGCCAGTCACAGGCGCTGGGGAGTCCCACATAACCCTACGATGTCCCCCGGCGTCGTAGGGTATACGTAACGTATTTTCCGCACGTTAAAAAAAAAAAAAAAAAAAAAAAAAAAAAAAAAAAAAAAAAAAAAAAAAAAAAAAAAAAAAAAAAAAAAGGTTGGGGGCGAGGGGGCGAAACCGGTTCCGGGGGCGAAACCGGTTCCTCCACGTGGTGTCCCTGGGCAACGCCTGGGTGCGCCACTCCGCTCTTTACACGGGGTGAGGCACTCAGGCGGCTGATCGCCGGTCTTTCCTATCTTTCTATCTGTTTTTAGTTTACTCTTCTTTTTGTTACTTTATTTAGTTTTTACCTATCTTTCAACATCTTTTCTTTTCTGTCTTTCTCTTTTGTTATCTCTTCTTTGCGTGTGTAATAGGTTTTGCGTGATAGGTGTATGTCTGAATGGTGATGAATGGGCTTTTACGGCCCCCAATCCAGGGTTCTGGTGCCCGGCCGTGGGATGCGTGGCGAGCGGGCGGTCTCGTCGCGAGGGCACTGGGGCAGAATCACCCCTAACTGATCGGGCCAGACATCAGTCCTTAACTGACAAACCATGGAGTGCAACAAGAAAAGTATTCCCCGGGTGGGTCCTCTCTCTGAGGGGGAATCCCACCCTCCTGCTTCGGCGGGAGGCTGCCCCACGTATACGGGGGGGGCACCTGTTGCGATAGAGGAGGAGGTGAGCGTCTCGAAGACGGAGACGGAGAAGGGCGCGATGGCGCAGAAAGGACCTAGCTCGGTGCTCCTAACCGCACCGGGAAAGGAACTCCTAACAGATGAGGAGGTCGACTTTTCGCAGCCGCAAACTAACGGCGTGCAGCGACTACTACGACTGCTCCAGCGTAAGAAGGAGCGGGGTGACACGGAGGGGCTCGCTCGCGTGCAATATGAGCGCGAGTTGAGACTCCCGTCCCCCGAAAAGGACGATGACATGGCGCGCGTGCCACGCGTAGTTCTGCGCGACGTGATGGCACTGCCGCGCAAACCCGGACCTGGATCCATGAGGGATAGTGATGATTATCTCTCCGACTCCTCGGTCTGCAGTGCTATGTCGCTGGAGTCCGGGGAGTCCACTGGACTTGACAGACCTCGTAAGAGAAGAAACCCGGATGATGACAGTGTGCCGTCCCTTAGCAAGGGGGCGGCACCAAAACCCAAAAAAGGACGCGGCCGCCCGCCGACCACCGGCCAATACGTTGGCTTGGCAAAGGCGCAGGCCGACCTGAATCGGGCGAAGGAGGAGGCTCTTCGGCTTCAGGCTGAGGCTGAAGTGGCAGAAAAGACGAGAATAGTAAGGGAGGCGCGAACATCACCCCGCGCAACCCCCGTCACTATCGGAGATGAGGAGTCGGAGCAGTCGAGCGCTGCCCTGGCCATGACCGTGGAGACCTCGCTAGGGGCCATTACAATGGTTGCCACGAGATCCTCAAATCTTAAGGGCACATATCAAAAGTGCCTGAAAGAATCGGTTGCGACAATAAGAGCGGCTGTCGCAGAGATGAGGAGCCGCTCTACTACGGACGACTTGGCGAGGCTGGAAGCCCAGAATGCGCGGCTCCAAGAGCAAGTGACCAGAATGGGTCAGGAGCTTGAAGAGTTGCGCAAACGGGCTAACAACACCCGCACACCAGAGCAAGATATACGTCAGCTGTTGTCGGAGGTCTCTCGTTCCAACATAGAGACCTTCGGCAACATGCTGAACGCCAGGCTGGCCGGTTTGGAGGACCGTCTCCTACCTGAGCCCCGGAGACGACCACCGCTGGCGGCAGACGCAGCAAACACTTGCGTCAGCGCCCCGCCGGCGGCCACCGGAAAAGAAAAGGCGCCGAGACCTAAAAAGGCAGCGGCGCCCACATACGCGGAAGTGGCGGCACCGAGTGCAACGGCCCCCATAGCGGCACCGCAAACAACGGTCCCGCCAAAGCCTAAGAAGGCGAAAAAGAAGAAAAGGCAGACCATGGCTGCGAGAGAAGCGGCGCAAGGGGGGGAGAACATCAACCCCTCCCCCGCCGAGGCACAGCGGACCGTTGCGGGCCCACGAAAGGCCGGAAGGAAAAAAGGGGCGGCCAAAACACCCAAAGTCGCCCCGAAAAAGAGAAAGGCAAGACTTCGCCCACCCACAACGGCGGCAATCACCCTTACCCTTGAGGCTGGTGCCGCCGAGGGGGGGGCAACATACGAGAAGATCCTGCGCGAGGCCAGGTCGAAGATCGATCTTGGGGAGATGAACATCCCTAGACTCGGCTTCCGCCTGGCCCAAACGGGTGCGCGCGTCCTGACAGTTGATGGGGAAGGGGCTACCGAAAAGGCAGACGCCCTGGCCGCGAGGCTTCAGGCGACCCTTAGCCCTGACGTGGTTAAAATAGCCCGCCCGGTGAAATGTGCGGAAATGCGCATCACCGGGCTGGATGACGCTACAACGGCCGCCGACGTCATCGAGGCGGCCGCAAAAGAAGGAGATTGCCCGGCCATCAACATCCGGTCGGGCAAAATTGTCGTGGGCCCAAGAGGTGCTAGAAGCCTCTGGCTTAGCGCGCCAATCGCAGCCGCCAAACGGCTTACCAGCTCCGGGCGGCTGCAGATCGGCTGGATTACGGCGGGGGTGACACTGCTGGCCGCGAGGCCCAAGCGGTGTTACCGTTGCCTCGACACAGGTCACATGGCGGCGCAGTGTAAGTCCTCGGTGGACCTCAGCCGGAGTTGCTTCCGGTGTGGGAAGCCGGGGCATAAAGCGCCAGCCTGCAAGGAGGCTCCCAATTGCCTGGTCTGCGAGGCTGTGGGCAAGCCCAGGGAGCACGTGCTGGGGAGCAGTGGCTGCATCACAGCGCTCAAGCCGCACCCCGGCACGAAGAGGAAGAGGAGGGCTCCTTCCAGGGCCCGGCTTAAAAAGCCCAAGCCCGGCGCTAGGGCGGTTCCGTCCGCCCCCGCCAACATGGAAGTAGAAGCCTAGACCCGCGGGTGGCGATCGGGGGATCGTCGCTCGCACTATGGGTCCCGAGAGAAAGGCTCCCTCCCTCCCTGCTCACGCGATTCCCATGACCCCGCACCGGCGCAGAAGGAGGCATGGAGGGGTTTTAGTCGGTAAACCCCGGTGCACTCCATCTCGCGCCGGGGGAGTCCGACATACCCCTGCTGCCTTCCCCCGGGGGCGGCGGGGGATTCGTAAAGAATTTCCCCTCCCAAAAAAAAAAAAAAAAAAAAAAAAAAAAAAAAAAAAAAAAAAAAAAAAAAAAAGGTTGGGGGCGATGGGGGCGATACCGGTTCCTCCAAGTTGGTGTCCCTGGGCAACACCTGGGTGCGCCACTCCGCCTTTTACACGGGGTGAGGCACTCAGGTGGCTGATCGCCGGTCTTTCTCTGTCTTTCTATCTGTTTTTAGTTTACTCTTCTTTTGTTTTATTTTATTTGTTTTACTCTATCTTTCAACATCTTTTCTATCTTTTCTCTTTTATTTTACTCTTGTGTGTGTGTGTGTAAGGTTGTATGTCTGAATGGTGATGGATGGGCTTTTACGGCCCCTAATCCTTGGTTTGTGGTGCCCGGCCTTGGGATGCATGGCGAGCAGGCGGCTCGTCCCGAGGGCACTGGGGCAGGATTCACCCCTCAATTGATCAACCATGGAGAGTCGTATTGTGAAAAATTCTCCCCGGGTGGGTCCCGGCAACGCCGGGGAATCCCACACTCCCGCTTCGGCGGGGGATCGGCCCGTGTATACGGGGGGGCCACATAGTGCGATTGAGGAGGAGGGCGCGACGGCGCAGAACAGGCCGAGCTCGGTGCCCCTAACCGCACCGGGAACGGAGCCTCTTACCGACGAGGATGTGGATTTTTCCCAGCCCGTCGAAAACGGAAGGGAGCGTCTCCTGAGGCTTCTTCACAGGAAGAAGCTGCGAGGAGACACGGAGGGGCTCGCACGTGTGCAGCACGAGCGCGAGTTGATCCTCCCTCCCTCCATACGGGATGAGACGTCGGCGGCGGGAAAGGACAGCGTGGCCTCACCGCGCGTACCACTCGTGGTGCTCAAGCGCGACGCTGCGATACTGCCGCCCCACGGATACGACAAATGGAGAGATAGCGACGACTATCTCTCCGACTCCTCGGTCTACAGCGCCATGTCGCTGGAGTCCGGGGAGTCCACCACCGGACTAGACAAACCTCGCAAGAGGAAGAACACGGACGACGACAGTGTACCGTCCCTCAGTAAGGGGGCGGTACAAAAACCCAAAAGAGGACGCGGCCGGCCGCCAACGACTGGCCAGTACGTCGGTCTGGCTAAAGCCCAGGCCGAATTTAACAAAGAGAAGGCGGAAAGCCTCAGGCTCCAAGCCGAGGCCGAAGCTGCCGAAACGGCACGAGCAACGAGGGAGGCACGTGTGTCAATCCGCGCTGCCCATGCCACACCGGAAGAAGAAAAATCGGAGCAGACGAACGCGGCTCTGATAAAAAGTGTTGAGACTTCGCTGGAGGCCGTAACAATGGTCGCAGCGAAGTCACAGAACTTGAAAGGCACCTTCCAACGGTGCCTCAAAGAGGCGGTCGTCAGTATAAGAGCGGCCGTCACCGAACTGAGGGGACGTTCGATGTCGGACGAAATGGCGCGATTGGAGGCGCAAAACGCGCGGCTGCAAAGGCAAGTGGCTGATATGCGCCAGGAGCTGGAGGAGCTGCGTCGGCAGGCATCCCGCCCCGCTGAGCAAGACCTGCGACAAATTTTGGACGAGGTGTCGCGAAAGAATGTGGAGACGTTTGGCACAATGTTAAACGCTAGGCTGGCTGGATTAGAGGACCGGCTCTTGCCGGCGCCTCGAATACGGCCGCCACTGGCAGCAGACAGTGTCGGTGCCACACCATCAACGGCACCGACGAAGAAGGCGCCGAAGCCTAAAAAGGGGACGGCGCCAACATATGCGGAGAAAGCGGCACCAATTGTGGCGCCCCCCCCTGAAGAGGCACCGCCCACACCGGTCCCGCCAAAGCCTAAGAAGAAGGCGAAGAAGAAGACAAAGCGGCCATCAATGGCCGCTCAGGATGCGGCACAAGGGGGGGATAACACCTACCCCTCCCCCGCTGAGGCCCCGTGGACCACAGTAGGTCCGCGTAAGGCGAAAAAGAAAGGGGCGGCTACAACAGCCAAAGCCGCCCCAAAAAAGAAGAAGAAAAAGGCGAAGCTTCGCCCTCCCACTACCGCGGCGGTCACCCTCACCTTGGGGACGAACGCAGCTGAAAGGGGGGTGACGTACGCGAAATTGTTGAGCCAGGCCAGGGCGGCGATCGACCTCGGGGAACTTGGCATCCCCAGGCTTGGTTTCCGCCTGGCAGAGACCGGAGCGCGCGTCCTTACTATCGCTGGTGAGGGCGCACAGGACAAGGCGGACGCCTTTGCCGCGAAGCTTAGGACGGTCCTGAACCCGGAAGAAGTTAAGGTCGGCCGCCCGGTAAGATGCGTTGATATACGCGTATCCGGGCTGGACGACTCTGTGACGGTCGCCGACGTCATCCAGGCGGCCGCCAGCGAAGGAGGATGCCCGACCAGTTCCATCAGGTCGGGCCAAATTGTTGTGGGACCAAGGGGAAGTGCGTCTCTGTGGATGCGCGTCCCCATCGCGGCTGCGAAGAAGCTTCTCGGCTCGGAACGGCTGCGAATCGGCTGGGTCTCGGCAAAGGTGGTGCTGCTGGCCGCGAGGCCTAAGCGGTGCTACCGATGCCTTGACACTGGCCACCTGGCGTCGAAATGTGTGTGCTTGGTTGACCTCAGTCGGATGTGTTACCGCTGCGGGAAACCGGGCCACAAGGCGGCTGAATGCGGGGCAGCTCCAAATTGCCCCGTATGTGATGCTGCCGAAAAGCCCAAGGAGCATATACTGGGGAGCAGCGGCTGCATCGCAGCAAAGCCGCCCCCCAGCAAGGACCGGAAGAGGAAGGGCCTCCCAAAGGCTCGGCCGCGGAGGCCAAGAGCCGAAGGCGCAAGGGCGGAGCAACGCGCCCCCGCCATGGAGGTAGAGGCCTAGGCCCGTGGGCGGTGATCGGGGGATCGCCGCTCACACTATGGGCCCCGAGGAGATAAGCTCCCCTATGCCCGGGGAGCTCTCGGAGAGGCAGGCGGCGGCACTCTATCTAGCCGCCGCAACAGAAGAGGGCCGGACGCGGCACGCGCTGCGGGGTCGTGGAGCTATGCTCACGCGATTCCCACGGCCTCGCATTGGCGCAGAAGGAGGGCATCGCCAGGTTTTTAGTGGGTAAACTCTGTGCCGCCAACACCAAGGCACAGAGGAGTCCCACATAACCCCGCGATGTCCCCCGGCGTCGCGGGGTATACAGAACGTATTTTCCTGGCGTAAAAAAAAAAAAAAAAAAAAAAAAAAAAAAAAAAAAAAAAAAAAAAAAAAAAAAAGGTTGGGGGCGATACCGGTTCCTCCTCGTGGTGTCCCTGGGCAACGCCTGGGTGCGCCACTCCGCCTTTTACACGGGGTGAGGCACTCAGGCGGCTGATCGCCGGTCTTTCGCTATCTTTCACCACCTTTTTCGTAGTTTACTCTTGTTTCTTTTGTTATCTTTATTTTTCCTCTAATTTCAACGTCTTTTCTACTCCTATCTTTCCTGTTTTGTTCATTCTTCTTTACAATAGTGTGTGTTTGCGTGTGAATATCTGTGTGTGTTTGTGCGATGGATGGACCCGTGGGTCCCTAACCCTAAGTTGAGCAACGTTCGGCGATGGGGTGCATGGCGGGCAGGTGGTCACGCAGTGAGGACGTGGGGCGGCGTCACCCCCTAAATGACCAAATATGGAAGCAGGCAATGGAAAAAATACTCCCCGGGTGGGTCCCAGTAATGGGGAATCCCACACTCCCGCTTCGGCGGGGGGTCGCCCCATGTATACGGGGGGGGCTCAAGTTGCTCTAAATAGGAAGGAAGTCGATGATTACCTTGGCGAGAAAATGGACACTGATAGGCATAGCGAAATGGATTTGACGAAGAAAGGAGAGAGTGAGTGTGGATCGCGAGTGGCAACGCCCGCGCCACCGGAGAATATACAGAGCCGGTTCTTCCAAGGATCGGAGGAAAGTGGGAACGAAACCGCAGTTTCTCAGGCGTCGACAACGACTAAAGAGAAACGTCTACGAAAACGTCCTGTAGATTATTTAAAGGATAAGTCCGACTCGGAGACCGATCGCGCAACCAACAAAAAGCGTGGACGAGGCAGACCGCCCACAACGGGCGAATATGTAGGATTGACGGTTGCTATCAAGCAAAAAACGGCTGCTATGCGAGAGCTCGAGGCTGCCGAAGCTGAGCAGCAGATCAAGGAAATGACACGGAAGATACGGCGGCCACGTGTGTCGGGGCTGTCTGAAACTTCAGATTACTCGGACGCGATGGACGACCCGAAAACGACGAGTAGTTTGGGCGCCACAATAACTGACAGCCTGGACACAATCACTAAAGTGGCCAAAACCTCAAAAAATCTGAGTGGACCATATATCAAGGCTTTGAACATAGCAACGAGCTCAATCCGAGAGGCGTGTGACATGTTGCTTGACCGGACAAAGTCAGAGGAAATAAGAGCTCTGGAAGTTGTGAACACACGCCTCTCAAAAGAGCTATCTGAGTTGAGAGCTGAGCTCGCTGATGTAAAGCGGGAGCTCGCCAATGCTCGGCCACAGATAGCCCAACCGCAGACAGCTTCCGCCACACAGGAGCTGAACGTGGAAGAGCTTCTGCAGCGAGCTGTGCAAGAGGCGATATCCATATCGAGCGCAAGAATGGATGCTCGGCTCGAATGCATAGAAGCCCGGCTATTGCCGGAGCGCCGTTTACGCCCGCCCCTCGCGGCGGATAGAAGGAAAGAGAGTGCGACGACACCTGTGCTAATAACTGCAGAGTCGTCACGAAAAGAGAAGAAGCGAGCTGAACCGGAACCGGTGGTAACTACATTAATGCCACCGACCAACCCGGGTCCGGCTCAGAAGAAAAAGAAGAAGCCCCGCCAGAGTGCTGCTGCAGCGGAGGCGGCGAGTACAAGACGCGACGCTACCGATGGAGTGGCGACGACGGAGCCAATTCTAACACAAGAATGGACTAAAGTCGTAAAGAAAAAGGGAAAGACGCAAAGGAAGGAAGAAGAGGAAAAGAAGGATAAAGCTTCAAATAAGAAAAAGAAGAAGAAGGGTGGGAAGCTACGTGCTCCAAGGACCGCAGCTGTGGTCTTAAACCTACAACCTGGGGCCGAAGAACGCGGAGTTTCCTACAAAAGTGTAATGGAGCAGGCAAAGCGGCATATCGATCTGGCTGCCTTAGAGATCCCGGCCGTAAAATACAGACTGGCTGTCACTGGGGCCCGCATATACGAAGTCTCAGGCGACGCCCACAAAGAAAAAGCGGATGCCCTAGCCGGCAAATTGAGGGAGGTTTTAGGGGAAGAGAACGTTCGCGTCTCTCGGCCCCAAAAATGCGCTGAACTGCGCATGTCCGGCCTGGACGATTCTGCCGATGCAGCAGAAATTGCAGAGGCTATCGCCAGGGTTGGCAATTGTCCAGTCAGCGACATAAAAGTCGGAGTAATCCGCCGGGATCGCAGCGGCCGTGGCACGGCCTGGCTAAAATGCCCGGTAGAGGCCGCCAAGAGTGTAACTGCACCCAACACGAAGGTCTACGTCGGCTGGACCGTGGTGCGGGTGTCCTTGTTGTCCGCGCGCCCCATGAGGTGCTTCCGGTGTCAGGAGCCTGGCCACACGCGGACAAAATGCCAATGTGAAGCTGATCGCAGCGGACTCTGTTTCCGCTGCGGCCAGCCGGGTCACACATCAGCGCAATGTCAAAACGCGCCTCACTGCACATTATGCGCATCGAGCGGAAAGCCGGCGGACCACCGCGTAGGTAGTCCTACCTGCGGTAAGCCTGCTCCTAAAAAGAAGACAAGCTCTAAAAAGAGCAAAGAACCCCAGAAGCCCGCGACAACATCTGCGGCTGCCTCTGGATCGGAGCAGGCGGTTGAGATGGAAACGCAACAATAATGGCCCATACCCGTTTCCTACAATGCAATCTAAACCACTGCGCCCGGGCACAAGACCTTATGGCACTCACCATGGCGCAGCGGTCCATAGACGTGGCGGTAGTGGCCGAGCCGTATCGTGTGCCATCTCGGACGGATTGGTTTGATGATATCGAGTCTTCGGTCGCTGTGGTTATCGGTCCCAAGGTCGTGTTATCGCCCAGCTGTAGCGCGGTCAAAGGCCATGGCTATGTGGCAGTTAGTCTGGAGTCACTGACGGTGGTGGGAGTATACTTCTCGCCGAACAAACCGCTGTCTGACTTTGAGGCTCTTCTTTCATGCCTTACCGCCTTCATAGGCGGTCTGTCCCATCCGGTAGTCGTCGCCGGGGACTTCAACGCGAAATCCACGCTTTGGGGATCACCGGCGACGAATGCCAGGGGACGAGCAGTCTCCGATTGGATGATGACAACCGGCCTCGTCTTGTTGAACCGCGGAAATGTCGGAACTTGCGTTCGCCAAAGAGGGGAGTCAATAGTGGACATAACGTTGGCCAGTCCAACTATTGCGTGTCGAGTTGGCAACTGGTGTGTACAAGAACAGGTGGAAACGTTATCTGACCACCGATATGTCCGCTTTGACATCACCGCCCACGTTATCGGCGGTCGTGGTCGCGCTTCTACAATAGACATAGGCCCAAGGTGGTCGCTAAAAGGTCTGGACAAAGAAGCTCTGTTGGAAGCCGCGATCGTGGCGTCTTGGGCACCGCTTCCTGCTGAAGGTGGAGTAGACGAAGCTGCGGAATGGCTCAATGAGGCGATGGTTGGTGTGTGCGACGCGGCGATGTCGAGGGTCAGACCTTTCGAGCCCCGGCGCCGAACTCACTGGTGGCGTCCCGAAATAAAACAGCTCCGGGACGAGTGCGTGTCTACTCGACGCCGCTACGCTAGATACCGTCGAAGACAGAACAGGAGCTCAGAAGAAGAGGAGGCTCTCTACGCCGCCTACGTCGCGGCGCGCATTGCACTCAGTGACGGCATAAAAAGAGCAAAGGCCGAAGCGTGGGAAGAGTGGCTCGCAACTCTGGAGCGGGATCCGTGGGGCAGGCCGTATAAATGGGTGAGGCAAAAGCTTCGCCCCGCCGCCCCGCCTCTCACCCAGAATTTAGAACCGGAGTTGCGCCAAGCCATCCTGTCGGCTCTATTCCCAGCCAGACCCAACTGGATCCCACCGACAATGGCCCCACACACAGAGGAGCCAGAACAGGAAGAGGAGGAGGTGCCGCCTGTGACATCTGCAGAGCTGAGCAACGCCGTATACAAGATGGGTCTCAAGAATACGGCCCCTGGCCTTGACGGCGTGCCTGGGCGCGCGTGGGTCTTGGCCATGGAAGAAATGGAGCCACGGGTACTCGCCGTATTGACCAGATGTCTGGTCCAGGGTCGAGTACCCCGTCGGTGGAAAACGGGCAAGCTGGTGCTCTTGCGGAAAAACGGGCGGCCAGCAGACCAGCCGTCGGCATACAGGCCCATCGTGCTATTGGATGAGGCCTGTAAAATGCTAGAGAGGGTGATTGCGGCGCGTATCACACAACATCTAGATCGCGTCGGGCCCAATCTTAGCAACAACCAATATGGGTTCCGAGCAGGCCGATCAACTATAAGTGCGATCGCGCAGTTGCGTGACAACATCCAGGACATGACAGCCCGGGGCGGGGTAGTATTGGCGGTGTCATTAGACATCTCGAACGCCTTCAACTCCCTGCCCTGGGAAACCATCAATGAGGCACTCAGGTACCACGGAGTACCCAAATATCTTCGCAGGGTCATCTGTGATTACCTCTCCGCCCGCTCGGTACAATACCCGACTCGGGAGGGAGTAGAGAGACAGGAAGTTGAGTGTGGTGTCCCGCAGGGGTCGGCCCTCGGACCGCTCTTGTGGGATATTGGATATGACTGGGTGCTCCGTGGTGCCTTTCTTCCCGGAGTAGACGCTATATGTTACGCCGACGACACATTGGCCGTCGCGCGTGGACAGACCCTCAGAGAGGCAATTATCCGTGCAACAGCTGCGGTCGCGCAGATAGTGCACCGGATTCGCTTGTTGGGCCTCACGGTGGCCCTTGAAAAATCAGAGGCCATCGTCTTCCATGGGCCGAGGAACGCGCCGCCACCTGGCGTGAACATTGTAGTGGGCGGAAGTCGAATAAGCGTCAAACCATCTATGACGTACCTCGGCCTCGTATTGGACAGTCGTTGGACCTTCAAGGCGCACTTCGCCTGCCTTTCTGAAAAGGTTACCAAGGCTGCTGGAGCATTGGCAGGGCTCCTCCCGAATCTTGGGGGTCCAAGCCTGGGGTGTCGCCGTCTTTACCTGGGCGTGGGTCGGTGGCATGGGGAAGCTGCCGCCCACGAAGCGAGTCCCCGAGTTTGGCTGCGATGCGCGCTGTGTTCTCGTGCATCGCATCGTAGGAGTGCTGGGCTCCTAAGAGCCCAAGAGTAGGGTCTGCACCTGGCAGGCGACCGCTGGCGGAGTCGCGGAAGTCATAGAAATAGTTCCCGTGGCTTCGACAATAGCGGATGAGAAGGAACACCGCCGAGTTTTAGTGGGTAGGGCTGCGTCCATTTACCATCTTTTCGGACGCAGCGAGTCCCACATATCCGCGCAAGGGAGCTCCCAATCCCCCGCGGAATGCCTAAATGCATTTCTCAGCGTTAAAAAAAAAAAAAAAAAAAAAAGGTTAGGTTAGGTTAGGTTAGGTTAGGTTAGGTTAGGTTAGGTTAGGTTAGGTTGGGGGTGAGCCGGGGGCGATACCGGTTCCTCCAAGTTGGTGTCCCTGGGCAACACCTGGGTGCGCCACTCCGCCGTTTACACGGGGTGAGGCACTCAGGTGGCTGATCGCCGGTCTTTCTCTGTCTTTCACTATCTTTTTATTGTAATTTTCTTGTTTTGTCTTATTTTGTCTTGTTTTACTTCTATCTTTCACCGTCTTTTCTTCTTCTATCTTTCCTTTTTGTTTAATTCTGATGGGGGAGCTCACCCCCGAAAAAAGAGACCGCGACCCGGGGTGTCGGAGTTATTAGGATGGAAGAACGCAACTTGAAAAATTCTCCCCGGGTGGGTCCCGGCAATGCCGGGGAATCCCACACCTCCCCTACTGGGGAGGTCTGCTGCGCGTATACGGGGGCGGCACAACTTGCGTGTGGGAATGTGGAGGCCGTTACGACGGCGAGAGGAGTGGAGAGAGGCGCGACAACGCAAACTGGGCCAGGGCCGGCGCACCTTACCGCGCCGCATCTGGACCCAATCACGGACGAAGACACTGACTTCTCGCAGCCGGTCCCTAATGGCAGGGAACGGCTGCTTGAGATGCTCCGGAAGAAGAAACTGAGGGGCGACTCGGATCTGCCGCGAGTGATGCTCACTCGCGACTTGATCCTCGAGCGCACACTTTCCCGAACAGACAGTGACGATTGCTTCTCGGACTCCAGTGATATGTCGGGCATATCACTGGACTCCGAGGGGCTGCCCGTCATACCCCCGGAAAGGACAGGCCTTAAGAGGCGAAATTCGGATGATGACATAGCACCGCCCGTCAGCACGGGTGCGGTGCCTAAACCAAAGAGGGGACGTGGCCGGCCACCATCTACCGGCCAGTACGTCGGCCTAGCAAAGGCCCAGGCCGAATATAACCGGCAAAAGGAAGAGAGCCTCCGGCTTCAGGCCGAGGCTGAGATTGCCGAGACGGCACGGGTTGCGAGACAGGCGAGAGCGCCCATCTGCTCTGGTCCCATTGCACCCGCAGAAGTAGCGTCGGAACTGACAAGTGCGGCTCTGACCAAGAGGGTCGAGGCTTCGTTGGAGTCCATCAATATGGTTGCCACGAAGTCCTCGAATCTCAAAGGGACCTACCAGAGGTACCTTAAGGAGGCGGTAGCGTCCATCAGAACAGCGGTATCCGAAATGAGGGACCGCTCCGCTACCGACGAGATGAAGAGGCTCGAGGCCCAAAACGCACGGCTCGAGCAACAAGTAGCTGAAATGCGCCGCGAGCTTGACGAGCTGCGCCGGCGGACGGCTCAACCCGCGGAAAAGGACATGCACCAGCTGTTGTCGGAGGTCTCGCGCTCCAACATAGAGACCTTCGGCAACATGCTGAATGCAAGGCTAGCCGGATTGGAGGACAGACTCCTGCCGGAGCGACGCTGTCGGCCCCCGCTAGCAGCTGAAAAGAAGAAGAGGGCAGATCCCCCGGAAGAGACAGTGGCGACAACGAGCACAGCGGCGCCAAATGAAGCCTCTGTTGCACCCGCGCCGCCAAAGGCCAAAAAGGCCCCGAAGAAGAAGCGGAAGTCCTTGGCCGCCCAAGAGGCCGCACAGGCAAAGGTGACCAACACCCTACCCGCCGAAGAGGCCCCGGGGACCACCATCGGTCCACGCAAGGCTGAAAAAAGGAAGAAGGGAGCGGCTACAACAGCCAAAGCCGCTCCAAAGAATGCAAAAAAGAAGAAGGCGAAACTTCGCCCTCCCGTAACGGCGGCGGTCACCCTCACTCTGGGGGCAAAAGCTGTCGAAAAGGGGGTGACGTATGCCAAAGTGTTGGGGCAAGCCAGAGCGGCCATAGACCTAGGGGAGCTTGGGATCCCCAAGCTAGGTTTCCGTCTGGCCGAGACCGGAGCGCGCGTTCTTACCATTTCTGGCGAGGGCGCGCAGGAAAAGGCAGACGCCTTCGCCGCTAGGTTGAGGTCCGTTCTGCCATTGGACGAGGTGAAGGTTGGCCGCCCGGTGAAGTGCGTCGAAATGCGCATCGCCGGGCTGGACGACTCAGTAGCGGTTGCCGATGTCATCAAGGCGGTCGCTACAGAAGGAGGGTGCTCGGCCGATGATATACGGTCGGGCCATTTGACGGTGGGGCCACGCGGGGACGCATCAATATGGATGCGTGTCCCAATCGCGGCCGCCAAGAAGCTAACGAGCTCGGGGCGGTTGCGAGTTGGCTGGGTGTCGGCGAGAGTGGCGCTGCTGGCCGCGAGGCCTAAGCGCTGCTTCCGCTGCCAGGACACCGGCCACGTGGCGGCGAAGTGCCAGTGCTCGGTTGACCGCAGCCGGAGCTGTTTCCGCTGCGGGAAACCGGGGCACAAGGCGGCTGAGTGCGGGGAAGCGCCCAACTGCTTCCTGTGCGAAGCTGCCGGCAGGCCCGAGAAGGCGCATGTGCTGGGAGGCAGCGGCTGTGTCGCAAGGCCGCCCCCCAGTACGAAGAGAAAGGCGCCGACAAAGAAGGCCCGGCATAAAATGCCTAAGGCCAAAGGCGCAAGGGCGGCTCCGCCCGCCCCCGCCATGGAGTTGGACGCCTAGGCCCGCGGGTGGCGATCGGGGGATCGCCGCCCGCACTAAGGGCCCCGAGACGGCAAGCTCCCCAATGTCCGGGGAGCTCTCGGAGAGGCAGGCGGCGGCATAACACCAGGCCGCCGCGAAGGAAGAGAGCCGGATGCGGCATGCGCTGGGGGGTCGCGGAAGAATGCTAAGCGATTCCCGTGACCCCTCCAATAGTGCTGAAGATGGACATCGGGGTGTTTTAGTCGGTACACCCCGGTGCACTCCATCTCGCGCCGGGGGAGTCCGACATACCCCTGCTGCCCTCCCCCGGGGGCGGCGGGGGATTCGTAAAGAATTTCACCCCGTTAAAAAAAAAAAAAAAAAAAAAAAAAAAAAAAAAAAAAAAAAAAAAAAAAAAAAAAAAAAAAAAGGTTGGGGGTGAGCCGGTTCCTCCTCGTGGTGCCCCTGGAAACACTCGCTTGTGCCACCGTGGCCGTTTCCAGGGTGACACAAGCGAGTGGCAGATCGCCGGTTCTGTCGTTATTTTTGTTCTCTCTTCCCCACCTATGTTATTCTTCTTTTGGTTTGGTTTCGTTTTGTTTCTCGTCTGTCCTTCACCGCCTTTATTTTGTCTCCTGCTATCTTTTCTTTTTAGTTATCCTCTTCCGATTGGTGAGCTCACACCAGAACAAAAGAGACCGCGACCCGGGGTGTCGGAGTTTAGAGGAATGGATAATCGTAATTTGAAAAGTATTCCCCGGGTGGGTCCTCCTTCCAGGAGGGAATCCCACACTCCCGCTCCGGCGGGGGGTCGGCCCTCGTATACGGGGGGGCCACAAATTGCGAGTGAGGTAGAGGAGAGAGTCGTTGCAACGACGAGTGGAGAGGGAGGCGCGATGGCGCAAGTAGGGCCGAACCCGGTGCACATTACCGCACCGGAGGCGGACCTGCTCACAGATGAAGACGTGGATTTCAGCCAGCCGCTGCCGAATGGCAGGGAGCGGCTGCTGAAATTGCTCCAGAAGAAGAAGCTTAGGGGCGACTCGGATCTGCCGCGAGTGATGCTCACTCGCGACCTGATCATCGAGCGCTCACTCACCCGGACTGACAGCGAGGACTGCTTCTCGGACTCCAGCGATATGTCTTGCATATCGCTGGACTCCGAGGGGTTGCCCGCAATACCACCGGCTAGGACAAGTCTTAAAAGACGAAACACCGATGACGACGAAGCACCGCCCATCAGTAAGGGTGCAGTGCCAAAGACTAAGAAGGGACGTGGCCGGCCACCATCGACCGGCCAGTACGTCGGCCTTGCTCAGGCGCAGGCCAGTTATAATAAGGCGAAGGAGGAGGCCCTTCGGCTTCGTGCCGAAGAGGAAGTGGCCGAGGTAGCGCGAGTGGCGCGGCAGGCGAGAGCCTCGCTTTGCAACAGCCCTGCCCCAAATACGGAAGTTAGACAAGAGGAGCAGACCAACGCTGCCCTCATGAAAAGTGTGGAGGCTTCGCTGGACACCGTACTCATGGTAGCCGCGAAGTCCTCCAACTTAAAAGGGACATACCAGCGGTTCCTCAAAGAGGCGGCGGCCAACATCAAGGCGGCTGTCGGTGAAATGAGGAGCCGCTCTATGACGGAGGAGATACAGAAGCTGGAGGCCCAAAACGCGCAACTCCAGCGCCAGATGGAGAATATGCGCCGAGAACTGGAGGAGTTACGGCGCCAGGCAAGCAAGCCCGCCGAACAAGATATGCGGCAGATGTTGGCGGAGGTCTCCCGCAATAATGTGGAGACCTTCGGCAACATGTTAAACGCGCGATTGGCTGGTCTCGAGGACCGCCTTCTCCCGGAGCCAAGTCGTCGGCCCCCGCTGGCGGCGGACAACATCTTGAGCGACATCGCTCCGGCTAGTGACGAAGTCACTGAAGCCGCTCCGAAGGCTCCGGAGAATAAGAAAAAGAAGAAAAAGAGCGCAGAGGCCCCAGCAAAGGCTTCTACTGCGCCTGCGCCGTCCAAGAAGAAGAAAAGTAAGAAGCAGAAAAAGTCCTTGGCCGCACAGGAGGCCGAACAGGCGAGGGCTACAACAACCGCCCCACCTGCAACCGACGCCGCGTGGACCACAGTCGGGTCACGCGGACATAACAAGGAGAAGAAGAAGCGGGGAGCTGACAAAACAGCAGCCCCGAAAAAGCGAAAGGCAAGGTTGCGCCCACCAACAACCGCGGCGATTACCCTCACACTTGAGGCGGGGGCCGAGACGCGGAGGGCCACCTACGCCTCAGTACTTACTGAGGCGAAGAAGAAGATAGACCTGGCGGAGCTCGGCATATCCAAGGTCGGGTTCCGCCTGGCTGAAACGGGCGCCCGGGTGCTACTGTTGTCCGGGGAAGGAGCCCAAGAGAAGGCTGATGCTTTCGCTGCCAGACTCAAGGCGGCGTTAGATCCAGAGGTAGTGCGAGTGTCCCGCCCGGTTAAACGCGCAGAAATGCGCGTCACCGGGCTGGACGACGCAACGACGGCTGCCGACGTCATCGAGGCGGTCGCCAAGGAGGGGGGATGCCCGGCCACCAACATCCGGTCGGGCAAAATAGTGGAGGGGCCCGGAGGTTCCAAATACCTCTGGCTATGCGTGCCAATTGCAGCCGCCAAAAAGCTTTGCAGCTCCGGGCGGCTACAAGTGGGTTGGACCCAGGTAAAGGTGGCGCTGCTGGCCGCGAGGCCCAAGCGGTGCTACCGGTGCCTAGAGACCGGCCACTTAGGAGCGAAGTGTGAGTCGCAGGTGGACCGCAGCCGGAATTGCTTCCGGTGCGGAAAGCCAGGCCATAAGGCGTCGGACTGCGGGGCAGCCCCAAACTGTCCTGTCTGTGAGGCGGCCAAAAAGCCAGCGGACCACACTCTCGGGAGCGGCAACTGCGTCACAGCCGGGAGGAAGCCGCCCCAGAAGAAGAAAGGGGGGAAACGGAAGGACCCCACGAAGAAAGCCAAGCGCAAAGCGATGGCCGACAACGTGGAGCCGTCTCAGCCCATGGACGCCAATCCGTAGCGACGTCCAGTTCGAAGGAGGCCGCGGTCCAGTCTTGTGGGCGCTCCCTCTCATTAGGGGAGTGCTGGACACGAGCTGCCGTGTGCGCAGGTAGAAGGGACCAGCGGTTCGGACTTGCGGGCGCCCCCTCTCATTAGGGGGGTGCTGGACACAAGCCACCGCGTGTGGAGCCCGTAGGCGGTGCACCGGGAGATCACCGCTTACACAAAGGGCGTAGCTGAAGAGGCTCTCTTATGTCCAGAAGAGCCTCCCAGCGGAGGGCGGATAACACCGCATTAGAAGGAGTGCCCGTTTTAGGGCCACGCGCCGGCGGGGTCATGGACGAATGCGTATGCGATACCCATGGCCCCGTCAAAGCGCGAAGGAGGACATCGGGGTGTTTTAGAGGGTAGGTCTTTCGTCGTCGTTAGGGAGTCCCTCATAACCCTGTGGCCCTTCCCCGGGGGCTGCGGGGTATTCGTAAGTCGAATTTCACCTACGTCAAAAAAAAAAAAAAAAAAAAAAAAAAAAAGGTTAGGTTAGGTTAGGTTAGGTTAGGTTAGGTTAGGTTAGGTTAGGTTAGGTTAGGTTAGGTTAGGTTAGGTTAGGTAGGGGGGGGGCGATACCGGTTCCTCCTCGTGGTGTCCCTGGGCAACGCCTGGGTGCGCCACTCCGCTCTTTACACGGGGTGAGGCACTCAGGCGGCTGATCGCCGGTCTTTCACTATCTTTCAACACCTTTTTATTGTAATTTCTTGTTTTGCTTTATTTTATTTTGTTTTACTTCTATCTTTTCACCATCTTTTCTTATTCTATCTTTCTACTTTTTTGTTAACTCTTTGATGGGGGAGCTCACCCCCGAAAAAAGAGACCGCGACCCGGGGTGTCGGAGTTATTGGAATGGAAGGTCGTATTCAAACAAATATTCTCCGGGTGGGTCCCGGCAGCGATGCCGGGGAATCCCACACTCCCTCGCAAGGGGGAGGTAGGCCCGTGTATACGGAGGGGTCAACGAATGCGATGAGGGAAGAGGCGGTCGTGCAAGCGACGGGGAAGGAGAGTGGCGCAATAGCGCAAACTGGGCCAGGGCCGGTGCACCTTACCGCACCGGAACGAGAGCCAATCACGGACGAGGACACCGACTTCTCGCAGCCGGTCCCCAATGGCAGGGAACGGCTGCTCGAGATGCTTCGAAAAAAGAAGCTGAGGGGCGACTTGGATCTGCCGCGAGTGATGCTCACTCGCGACTTGATCATCGAGCGCTCACTCTCCCGGACAGACAGTGACGACTGCTTCTCGGACTCCAGTGATATGTCGGGCATATCACTGGACTCCGAGGGGCTGCCCGTTATACCCCCGGAAAAGACGAGCCTCAAAAGGCGAAACTCGGAGGATGACATAGCGCCGCCCATTAGTAAGGGCGCGGTGCCAAAGGCGAAACGAGGACGCGGCCGGCCACCATCAACCGGCCAGTACGTCGGCCTAGCTCGGGCCCAAGCTGAGCTCAATAAGGAGAAGGCGGAAAGCCTCCGGCTGCAAGCCGAGGCCGAGATCGCCGAGACGGCTCGGGTAGCGAGAAGGGAGCGAGCGACCATCTGCTCCACCCCTACCGCACCCGCAGAAGAGGAAATGTCAGAGCATACCAACATGGCTCTGACAAAGAGTGTCGAGGCTTCGCTGGCGACCATCAATATGGTCGCCACGAAATCTTCAAACCTCAAAGGCACCTACCAAAAGTACCTGAAGGAGGCGGTAGTGGCCATAAGGGCGGCGGTGGCCGAAATGAAGGGCCGCTCAACTACCGAAGAGATGGCGAAGCTCGAGGCCCAAAATACGAGGCTTGAGAAGCAAGTGGCTGAGATGCGTCGGGAGCTCGACGAGTTGCGCCGGCGACCGGCACAATCCACAGAAGAAGCAATGCGTCGGATGTTGTCGGAGGTCTCTCGTACCAACATAGAGACCTTCGGCAACATGCTGAACGCTAGATTGGCCGGGCTGGAGGATCGCCTTCTCCCGGAGCCGCGCCGCCGGCCACCGCTGGCAGCAGATAAAGAGAGGGCGAATACACCCCTGGAAGCGACATTGGCAGCAACGAGTACAGAGACACCAACTGAGGTCTCTGCTGCACCCGCACCGCCAAAGGCCAAAAAGGCCCCGAAGAAGAAGCGGAAGTCCTTGGCCGCCCAAGAGGCCGCACAGGCAAAGGTGACCAACACCCCGCCCGCTGAAGAGGCCCCGGGGACCACCATCGGTCCGCGCAAGGCTGGAAAAAAGAAGAAGGGAGCGGCTACAACAGCCAAAGCCGCTCCGAAAAAGAGGAAGAAGAAAAGGGTGAAACTGCGCACTCCAGCTACTGCGGCAGTAACCCTGACACTCGAGACGGGGGCCGAGGGACAGAGGCCTACATATGCCTCTGTGCTCTCGGAAGCGAGAAGCAAGGTCGACCTGGCGGAGTTTGGGATACCAAAGCTCGGATTCCGTCTGGCTCAGACCGGCGCCCGAGTCCTGCTGATATCAGGAGAGGGCGCACAGGAGAAGGCCGACGCTTTTGCGACTAGGCTGAAGGAGGTGCTCGACCCAGGAGTCGTGCGAATTTCCCGCCCGGTGAAGTGCGCAGAGGTGCGCATCACCGGGTTGGACGACGCGACGACGGCCGCCGACGTCATCAAGGCGGTCGTCAAAGAAGGAGGTTGCCCGGCCACAAACATCCGGTCGGGCAAAATAGTAGTGGGTCCCAGGGGCGCCAGGTCACTCTGGCTGAGCGTCCCCGTTGCGGCTGCCAAAATGCTAACCAGCGCTGGGCAGCTGCAAGTCGGCTGGGTCCGGGCTAAGGTGGTGCTGCTCGCCGCGAGGCCCAAGCGGTGCTACCGGTGCCTGGACATCGGCCACCTGGCCGCATCATGCAAGTGCTCGGTGGACCTCAGTAGGAATTGCTTCCGCTGTGGAAAGCCGGGCCACAAGGCGCTCGAATGCGGGGCGGACCCTAACTGCCCCGTGTGCGAGGTCGTCGGAGCACCGAAGGAGCACGTGCTGGGGGCTGCTGGCTGCATAACAGTAGCCAAAAAGCCGCCCCCCAGCAAAGACAAGAGAAAGGCTCCTACCAAAAAGGCCCGGGTCAAGAAGCCCAAGGCTGGCGCAAGGGCGGTTCCATCCGCCCCCGCCGTAGAGGTGATGGAGGCCTAGGCCCGTGGGCGGTGATCGGGGGATCACCGCTCACACTATGGGCCCCGAGGAGAAAAGCTCCCCTATGCCCGGGGAGCTCTCGGTGAGGCAGGCGGCGGCATACCAACAGGCCGCCGCAAAAGAAGAGAGCCGATTGCGGCACGCGCTGCGGGGTCGTGGAAGAATGCTAAGCGATTCCCATGACCCCGCCAACGGCGCTGAAGGTGGGCATCGGGGGGTTTTAGTCGGTAAACCCCGGTGCACTCCATCTCGCGCCGGGGGAGTCCGACATACCCCTGCTGCCCTCCCCCGGGGGCGGCGGGGGATACGCAAAGTATTTCCCCCCGTAAAAAAAAAAAAAAAAAAAAAAGGTTAGGTAGGGGGCCCCGATCGTCCTACTCGATGAGGTGTGTAAGATGCTGGAGCGTGTGCTTGTTGCGCGTATTACCCAGCACTTGGAACGAGTTGGCCCGAACCTTAACACCAATCAGTTCGGTTTTCGAATTGGACGATCCACAATCGGGGCGGTAGCACAGCTGCGGAACGTAGTGGAGGAGGAAGTAGCTCAGGGTGGGGTTGTTCTGGCTGTGTCTTTAGATATATCTAATGCCTTTAACTCCCTGCCCTGGGCAACTATAAAGGAAGGACTTCGGTACCACAAAGTACCCAAATACATGAAAAGAATAATCGGTGACTACCTATCGGTACGATACATCGAATATCCAACAAAGGAAGGATGGGAAAGAATGGCCGTGGTATGCGGTGTTCCACAGGGCTCGGCTCTCGGCCCGCACCTGTGGAACATCGGATACGACTATGTACTGCGAGGCGCCAATTTGCGCGGCGTAAACCTCCTGTGCTACGCAGACGACACCCTTGCTGTCTGCCGGGGGAAAACACAGCGCGAGGCCACTATTCTGGCGACGGCTGCGGTCGCTCAGGTGGTGCACCGCATACGCACCCTGGGGCTGGACGTCGCACTGGAGAAATCGGAGGCAGTCTGCTTCCACGGGCCGAGAAACTCGCCACCGCCTGATGCGGCTATAATTGTCGGCGGCACAAGGATCGAGATAGGAAGGTCTATGACATATTTGGGCCTTGTCCTGGACGGCCGGTGGTCGTTTAAAGAACACTTCAAACGACTATCGGAGAAAGTCACCAAAACTGCTGGAGGATTGGCGTGGCTACTCCCCAACTTAGGAGGACCCAGTCTCGGATGTCGGCGCCTGTACATGGGCATCATACGTTCTATGAGCATGTACGGTGCGCCAATATGGGCCGAACATCTGGCGCCCGAGAGTAGACAAGTTTTGATGAGACTGCAGCGGACGATGGCGATAAGAGCGGTGCGGGGATATCGCACGCTCTCAAAAGATGCTGCGTGCGTTCTCGCCGGCAGCGTCCCTTGGGACATTGAGGCCAAATCACTGGCTGACGTGTTCTGGCAATGCCAGGCGGAGCGCGATGAAGGACGCGTCCCACCGCCAGACTTCATCCGGCGGTGGAGAAGGGAAGCAAGAGACGACGCGATCGACCAATGGCTCATCCGCTTAAATGAGTCCACAGTCAGCGCCGACCTGCTGGCTGCCATTCGTCCCGTACTGAGGGAGTGGATAGACAGAGAAGACGGGGCATTAACCTATCGTCTTACACAGGTACTGACTGGACATGGATGTTTCGGTCGGTACCTGTGCGACATTGCCAAACGTGAGCAGAACACCGCCTGCCACCATTGCGACGACGAACGGGACACGGCGCAGCACACCTTGATGGCCTGTCCCGCATGGACGAGACAAAGAGCGGCATTACAAGCCGCCATTGGACAAGACATCACACTACCAGCAATCGTTCGCGCGATGCTGAGTGGTGAGAGTTCCTGGCAGGCAGTCGCGACATTCGCCGAAGAGGTGATGTCGGCGAAAGAGGAGTCGGAGCGCAGACGAGAGTCAGAGGCGCTCGACCCTCAGAGAAGGCCAAGGCGGAGACCCAGGGCCAGACATGGTCACGATATCCCGCCGTAGCGGGGGAGCTCGGGGTGGCGGCGTGGGGACGCTGCCGCCCAATAGCACCGAGTCCCCGAGTAGGCCGCGATGCGCAAGGTGTTCCTGCGCATCGCGTCGTAGTGTCAGTGTGGGCCTACCAGCCCACGAGTAGAGCCTGCAACAGGCGTCCGCTGGCAGGGTCGCGGTTGTGTATTCCGCGTTTCCCGTGTCCCTGCCCCTTGCGGGGAAGAAGGAACACCGTCGGGTTTTAGTGCGGTAACCCCGGGCGATACCATCTCCGCCCGGGTGAGTCCCACATACCCCGGTGGCCCTTCCCCAGCGCTGCCGGGGATGCATAAAGCATTTCCCGACGTAAAAAAAAAAAAAAAAAAAAAAAAAAAAAAAAAAAAAAAAAAAAAAAAAAAAGGTTAGGTAGGGGGCGATACCGGCTCCTCCCCGTTGGTGTCCCTGGGCAACACCTGGGTGCGCCACTCCGCGCTTTACACGGGGTGAGGCACTCAGGTGGCTGAACGCCGGTCTGTCACTGTCTTTTCACCACCTTTTTATTGTAATTTTCTTGTTTTGCTTTATTTTATTTTGTTTTACTTCTATCTTTTCACCATCTTTTCTTCTTCTATCTTTCTCGTTTTTGTTAACTCTGATGGGGGAGCTCACCCCCGAAAAAAGAGACCGCGACCCGGGGTGTCGGAGGTAAATGGAATGGAAGGTCACACTTTGAAAAATATTCCCCGGGTGGGTCCCAGCAATGCTGGGGAATCCCACCCTCCCGCTTCGGCGGGAGGCAGCTCCATGTATACGGGGGGGGCACAAATTGTGATGAGGGAAGAGGCGGTCGCTTCTGCGACGGAGAAGGAGAGGGGCGCGATAGCGCAAACTGGGTCAGGGCCGGCGCACCTTACCGCGCCGGAGCTGGACCCAATCACGGACGAGGACACGGACTTCTCGCAGCCGGTACCTGATGGCAGGCGCCGGCTGCTGGCGATGCTCCAGAAAAAGAAGTTGAGGGGCGACCGGGATCTGCCGCGAGTAATGCTCACGCGCGATTTGATCCTGGAAAGCTCAATTACCGGACGAGACAGCGACGACTATCTCTCGGACTCCAGTGATATGTCTGGTATATCGCTGGACTCCGAGGGACTGCCCGTCATACCCGACAGAGACGCACCTCGAAAGAGGAAGACTGAAGACGACGATGTACCGTCCCTTAGTAGGGGGGCGGTACCCAAGCCCAAAAGGGGACGTGGCCGGCCACCATCTACCGGCCAGTACGTCGGCCTAGCAAAGGCCCAGGCCGAATATAACCGGCAAAAGGAAGAGAGCCTCCGGCTTCAGGCCGAGGCCGAGATTGCCGAGACGGCACGGGTTGCGAGACAGGCAAGAGCGCCCATCTGCTCTGGTCCCACCGCACCCGCAGAAGTAGCGTCAGAACTGACAAGTGCGGCACTGACCAAGAGGGTCGAGGCTTCGTTAGATTCCATCAATATGGTTGCCACGAAGTCCTCGAATCTCAAAGGGACCTACCAGAGGTACCTTAAGGAGGCGGTAGCGTCCATCAGAACAGCGGTATCCGAAATGAGGGACCGCTCCGCTACCGACGAGATGAAGAGGCTCGAAGACCAAAACGCACGGCTCGAGCAACAGGTAGCTGAAATGCGGCGCGAGCTTGACGAGCTGCGCCGGCGGACGGCTCAACCCGTGGAAGAGGACATGCGCCAGCTGTTGTCGGAGGTCTCTCGTACCAACATAGAGACCTTCGGCAACATGTTGAATGCTAGGCTGGCAGGGCTGGAGGACCGTCTCCTCCCGGAGCAACTCTGTCGGCCCCCACTGGCAGCTGACAAGAAGAAGAGGGTAGATCCCCCGGAAGAGACAGTGGCGACAACGAGCACAGCGGCGCCAAATGAAGCCTCTGTTGCACCCGCGCCGCCAAAGGCCAAAAAGGCCCCGAAGAAGAAGCGGAAGTCCTTAGCCGCCCAAGAGGCCGCAAAGGCAAAGGGGACCAACACCCCACCCGCCGAAGAGGCCCCGTGGACCACCATCGGTCCGCGCAAGGCTGGAAAAAGGAAGAAGGGAGCGGCTACAACAGCCAAAGCCGCTCCGAAAAAGAGGAAGAAAAGGGTGAAACTGCGCACTCCAGCTACTGCGGCAGTAACCCTGACACTCGAGACGGGGGCCGAGGGACAGAGGGCTACATATGCCTCTGTGCTCTCGGAAGCGAGAAGCAAGGTCGACCTGGCGGAGTTCGGGATAACCAAACTCGGATTCCGCCTGGCTCAGACCGGCGCCCGAGTCCTGCTGCTATCAGGAGAGGGAGCACAGGAGAAGGCCGACGCTTTTGCGACTCGCCTGAAAGAGGTGCTCGACCCAGGAGTCGTGCGAATTTCCCGCCCGGTGAAGTGCGCAGAGGTGCGCGTCACCGGGTTGGACGACGCGACGACGGCCGCCGACGTCATCGAGGCGGTCGTCAAAGAAGGAGGATGCCCGGCCACAAACATCCGGTCGGGCAAAATAGTAGTGGGTCCCAGGGGCGCCAGGTCACTTTGGCTGAGCGTCCCCGTTGCGGCTGCCAAAAAGCTAACTAGCGCTGGGCAGCTGCAGGTCGGCTGGGTCCGGGCTAAGGTGGTGCTGCTGGCCGCGAGGCCCAAGCGGTGCTACCGGTGCCTGGACACCGGTCACTTGGCGGCCAAGTGTGTGTGCTCGGTAGACCTCAGCCGGAATTGCTTCCGCTGCGGGAAACCGGGCCACAAGGCGCTAGAATGCGGGGCAGATCCTAACTGCCTCGTGTGTGAGGCGATCGGGAAACCGAAGGAGCACGTACTGGGGGCAGCCGGCTGCATTACAGCTGCCAAAAAGCCGGCCCCCGGGAAGAAGAAAAAGGGAAAGGCTCCAACAAAAAAGGCCCGGTTCAAAGAACCCAAGGCCTCCGGCGCAAGGGTGGTTCCGCCCGCCCCCGCCGAAGTGATGGAGTCCTAGACCCGTGGGTGGTGATCGGGGGATCGCTACTCACACTTATGGGTCCCGAGCGTAAAGCTCCCTGATGCCCGGGGAGCTCTCGGAGGAGGCAGGCGGCGGCACAACACCAAGCCGCCGCACAGAAGAGAGCCGGATGCGGCACGCGCTGCGGGGTCGTGGAAGAATGCTAAGCGATTCCCATGGCCCCGCCAATAGCGCCGAAGGAGGGCATCGAGAGGTTTTAGTGAGTAAACCCCGGTGCACCTCCATCTCGCGCCGGGGGAGTCTCACATACCCCTGCTGCCCTCCCCCGGGGGCGGTGGGGGATTCGCAATGAATTTCCTCTCGTAAAAAAAAAAAAAAAAAAAAAAAAAAAAAAAAAAAAAAAAAAAAAAAAAAAAAAAAGGTTAGGTTAGGTTAGGTTGGGGGCGATACCGGTTCCTCCAAGTTGGTGTCCCTGGGCAACGCCTGGGTGCGCCACTCCGCTCTCTACACGGTGTGAGGCACTCAGGCGGCTGATCGCCGGTCTTTCGTCTAGTTTCCATCTTTTTATAGAATACCCTTCTTTTGTTTCGTTTATTTTATTTCTCAATTTCACCATCTTTTCTTCTACTATCTTTCTCGTTTTGTTTAATTCTTCTTTACACTTTTGTCTGTTTGCGTGTGAAAATCAGTGTGTGTTTGTGCGATGGATGGACCCGTGGGTCCCTAACCCTAAACTGAGCAACGTTCGGTGATGGGGTGCATGGCGGGCAGGTGGCCACGCAGTAAGGACGTGGGGCGGCGTCACCCCTTGAATGACCAAAAATGGATACAGGCAATATGGAAAATACTCCCCGGGTGGGTCCTCTCACGAGGGAATCCCACACTCCCGCTTCGGCGGGGGGTCGCCCCAAGTATACGGGGGGGGCACCTATTGCTTTAGAGGAGGAGGTGAGGAGTGAGAAGGAGAACGACTTTGGCACGAACACGGAAAATGATATACCAAACGAATCGGCTGCAATGTTGACGGCAAGCGAAGGCGAAGGTGGATCGCGAGCGGCGACACCCGCATCCACCAACTCAGCGAGTAAGTTTTACCGAAAGCTCCCCGGAAGTGGAACAGATGATGAGAGCGGTAACGAGACCACCGCTTCTCGAAGCAAGGACAGGGATAGTGAAAAAGAGAGGAAAAGGGATAGATTCCTACGCAAGAGACGCGTAAGCGAAGATAGCCCGGAAGAGAAGGACAAGAAAGTGGCCCGGAAGCCCTCCTCCAAAAGAGGTAGAGGCAGACCCCCCACTACAGGACAATACGTCGGCATGGCCAAGGCTAAACAGGACTTTCTGGAAGTAGAGCAGAGAGCCCTGGAAGTCGAGGCTGAGCGCGAATTACTGGAGATGGCAAAGAGGATTCCGCAGCTACGGTCACACCGGCTGTCAGAATCCTCAAATACCTCGGACGTTACAATGGTCGTAGATGAGGAAGTCACGGCAGCGAAACTAGGCGCAGCGATAACCGGGAGCCTAGAGGTCATCACAAGCGTGGCCCAAAAATCCAAAAATCTGAAGGGGACATACAAGGGGGCCCTTAACAAAGCGGTCTGCGCCATACAGGATGCATGCGCGACACTCCTTAATCGCTCGTCGTCGATGGAAACGAGGGCCCTGGAGGCGGCGAACACGCGCCTCTCCAAGGAGCTCGTAGAATTGAGGACCGAGCTCGAGACTGTTAAGCGCGAGCTCGCTAGTGCAAGACCACAGGCTGCCCCTGCGGCCCCTTTGCTAAATGTAGAAGAAATGTTGGAGAGGGCAGTCCGAGAGGCGGTCTCCTTATCAAGCGCAAGACTGGACGCGCGACTAGAATCCCTGGAATCCCGGCTCCTACCGGAACAGCGCCTTCGCCCTCCGCTTGCGGCAGATAAAAAGAGAGAGGCAGCCCAAGCCGCACAATTACTAACGACGAGGGCCTCCAAGAAAGCCCCGGAACCGGAACCGACAATATCAACTCTGTCGCCCCCGCTTAACCCAGGCCCGGCTGGAAAAAAGAAGAGGAAGGCAAAGTCAGCTGCCGCCGTAGAAGCGACAGCCGCTAGGCGCGACGCCACAGAAACACCAGTGGCGCCGACATCAGCTCAAACACAAGAGTGGACACAGGTAGTTAAGAAGAAGGGCAAGGCAAAAACAAGAGAGGAGAGGGGCCAAAATAGAATAGTGCCAAATAAAAAGAAGAAGAAAAAGAGTGGTAACCTGCGTGCCCCTAAAACTGCAGCAGTAATAATAATAATAATAATAATAAAACATTTATTCAATACAATTTGGGCATTAAACCACGATAAGTACATAACATTTAAAATATGTATCCAGTAAACGGGAACACAGTTTTACGGGTAATTAACACACTACTAATTACTACATATTATACCTACAAACAAAAACAAGCAATTGTAACTACAAAAAATGAGATTACTGAGGATACAATGTTGCGAAGGAATAATCGGTAGGTGGTGTAATGCTCAAATTATTGAAATGGAGTCCACTCAGGTAAATGACTGTGGTATCACAGTCCCTGATATTCAGTGGATCCATACTGTCAGGCGTGAGGCAGACTACTCAAGGCACCAGCGCTAACACGTTGTTAAAAAATAAAAATAATATCATAAGTGTTATAAATATAAAATAATGTATAAATAAATAGTACACTGTATAATAAATATGTGATAAATATTATATTTAACTCTTATAATCATAACGTGGTGCGGTCGTGACGTTGTGCGTTGCCGAGTGCAGCTCCTTTAAGCGCTTAATGCTTATCGCTAAAACCTACGGTTCAGTAGGCAATGAATACAGCCTAGTAACTACAGCAAGACGGGAGGCTGTGGGGCCTGCAGGGGGGGTCGGCAAGGGGCAATGTGCAGCTAATACGCGCCAGCGCCGCATCGCACTTCGTACGCAATCTCCGCGCTGCGCATTAAGTTAATATGTTACTTAAACGACTAGCACCACATAATGCGTAAAATTTTAAAACAATTTGGGTTAATAAACAAAACAGGAATACGGTATACATAATACAACTGTTATTTAATAATAAGTGAGATTAGGTCAAAAACACTTGCCTAACTTTCAAGACGGGACAGGGGTATTTTAAAGCGGTTAAACATCCCTGGCAAACATATGAGACACCCAGGAACCACCATGCTTCGGCTCGGAAAAACAAAAGCGTAGGTACATTATAATTTATTATTTTTTTAGTAATGGAAGTAATTATTATGGTTTAAATTGAGAAATGTTTATAAGAAACTTATACTTAATTTTATATAGAAAAGTAAATACATATAATAAAAATATATCAATTTGCAAGCTGATCTCGCAATAAGAAGTCCTTAAGTTTGATCTTGAAATTATTTATTGTTTTCAGAGCACGAAGAGAAGGTGGCAAAAGGTTATTCCAGATTTTGCTTGCCAGGTATCTGAAACTACCTCTGAATGCAGACGAGTGATGGAGTGGAGTGACCAGTAGATAAGCCGAACCTCTGGTGGTGACGGTCAGCTGATTATTCCCGGCCCACTGTAGTTTGTTGTAAAGGTAGGAGGGGGTTTTAAAATTCACTACACCAAACAGTAAGGTAGCGAAATGTAGTTGCCGGCGACCGTCCATCTTAAGCCATCTCATGTTATTTATATAGGGCGTCACGTGGGCACGTGGGGGTACGGAGCAACAGTATCTTGCGCATGCGTTTTGTACTTTCTGTATTAGGTGTTTCGAACGTGCGAGCAAACAGGGACCGATGACCGCGTCCGCATAATTTAAATTTGAGAGGACGAGTGATTCACAAAGCGTGGCCCGTAAACTTTCCGAAATGAAGTTTCTAATCTTGTACAAGAGCTTTAAACGATAGAAGCATCGACTAACGGTGTTAACTACGTGCTTCTCGAACCGAAGCCCTTCGTCCATCAGTACACCCAGATTGCGAGTTTCCATAACCCTTTCAATGTTTACGCCTTTAATATGGACTACAGGCAGGTTTGCATCGATTTTTTGTACTTGAAATTTGGTACCCAAGATCATGGCTTTCGTCTTATTAGGGTTCAATACTAAGGCATTATTCTCAGACCACTCACTGATACGTGCTAAGTCCTCGTTAAGTTTACTTACAGCCTCTACGACGTTACACGGCTTAAAATTAATGTAAATCTGAATGTCATCAGCGTAAATATGAAATTTGCAGTGCCTTATGTGCTGAGATATATCCGCGCAGTATATGGAGAAAATTAAAGGCCCAATAACCGAGCCCTGAGGCACACCTCTATATACACTACAGGGTTGCGAACGTCGCGGCGTCCCGTTGTTATTATTTACTTCGACTACCTGCAACCGGTCATTCAGATAGGCGGAAAACCAAGCGATGACTTCTGCACTAAAACCGTAATATTTTAGCTTACATAGAAGCAGAGATATATTAATTGTTTCAAATGCACGCGAAAAATCTAGCAAAACCAGAACCGTAACCTCTCCCGCATCTTGCGCTGAGAGGATGTTATCCACGACATCCATCAAGGCAGTGGTCGTGCTATGACGTTTGCGAAAACCTGACTGTACCGAGGGTAATATGTTGTTCTCTTCCACATACTTGCTGGTTTGACTACATACCACTTTCTCGAGAACCTTAGACAAGCATGGTAAAATGCTGATTGGTCTCAGGTCTTTAAAATCAGATACGTTGTCTTTTTTTGGAATTGGTTTTACAACTGCCAGACGCCACAATTCCGGGAAGGTACTAGTTTTTAGAGAAAAGTTAATTATCTGAGTCATAGCACTCAGGCAACTGGGCAAGCGACTCGACATTAATAACATATCTAGATTTATATTATCGGCCCCAATTGCTTGAGACTTAAGAGATTTAAAAATTGTACTGACATCCGCATCGCTAACAGGAGTAAATCTAAAAGTGGACAAACATAATGTGTTGGAATTGAAGTAGGCCAAAATTGAGGAAGATACAACATTAGAACCCGGAACGTCCAAAAAATGTTTATTTAAGCTATTGGGATCGATAAGGTTACTAGGTAGAATAAAGTCCGACTTACGATTGTGCCCATTCAAGTTGTTCTTCAAATGATTCCACATAGCTTTCGGGTTCTTGATGTTAGAATTTACATATGTGCTAAAATAGGACGCCTTCTCCCTGAGTATAGCCCGCGAAACTTCACACTTTAAGTCTTTGTAATAATGGCAATGCGAATCATTTTTTGTTTTACGTGCACGCTTATGTGCCTCATCTCGACGTTTCATCAGTTGCTTTATATTGAAAGTGATCCATGGGTATTGGCGGTCTTTTACGTAGAGTGTTTTTGTAGGGGCAAGCAGATCAAAAACATACAAAATACTGCTGTTAAAAACGTGCACCATATTATCAATGTCATCGAGCTTATGAATATAGTGCCAGTCGATTGTATTAATTAAATATTCAAACTCATCATGTGTAATCTCTTTTAAGGCTCGATAGGTTATGTTCTTAGCAACAGTTTTATTTTTTGGTAAGTCTATCTCAAAAGACACGAACGCGTGGCTACTGAGGTCGGGTATATGTTCTACCCAAACTCGATGTAGGTCTGCATTAGTGCAGACTAGGTCGAGTAGGGTTTCAGTATTCGTGGTGAAATGGGTAGCCTCAGCAGTACACTGGCGCAAGCGGTGAATCGCCAGGAAATCCTCTAAGATTTTATAGTGAGATGTGCTACTGTTAAAATAATTTATATTAAAGTCACCGACTAGGTACAGGTAGTCATACCCTGATAACGTGCTGATTGTATCAGTGAGTGCGTCTGTGAACAGCTTAACCGATAGCCAGGGGGGCCGGTACGCGGTACCTATAAAAACAACCTTGCCGTTCGATTTAAAAGACAACCACATCTGCTCGACGCTGTGAGTTGTATTAAGATGTCTTATTAATTGTGCGTTAAACCCTTTCGTAATATAAAAACCTACACCGCCGCCGCGCGAGCGCACGCTCTCGTGTCTAGGTATGTGTAGAAGGCGATAACCCGGCACCCTCGGCGCGCGGCCGTCCTCGCCCGGTCGTAGCCAGGTTTCATTAATAGCAACTAGGTCACATTTGAGTCTGTTTAGGGCCACTAAGAACTCGTCGTGTCTTGAGCCTAAAGAACCGGGGTTCAGGAAACCAATTTTTATTTTATTACGGTCATTCATTTTTGAGTTTAATAAAATTAAATATCATGTAAAGACATATACGAATCATATCAGATGAGAAAATGCAAGAATTAAAAAACAAATTTAAATAATTATTAAAAATTAATGTTGTGTAGCATAAAATTGTATTATCATATATCATTATTATATTATGAATTTTAGTACGAATAAGGCATACATAAGTGTGATATAATAAAATTATATAATGCTTAAAATACATCCGTGGTATTTTGTAAATAGATAGGTATAACACAGTAGATAAACATGAATAAATATGATAATTTATTAAACTAGTAAAGTGCAAAACGTGTGCCTTGAGTATTGATTTTACGTACCAACAGTTTCCCATGTCATTGATTAAAAAAACACGACGACTTTGCAATACACCACCATACCATTCCCTAACTCGATGCACCTCGATCATGTAACATAACAAGACTATAACATAGATTTTACTATTAAACATTAGAATTAACAATATTCTATAACATGAAAAAATTAAGACGTAGTTTTTATTATAAAAAGTAAGGAAAGATAAAACATAAATAGTAAACAGATACATGGACAAACAATACGTGTTAAAATGCGATAATTTCTCTATAATCAAACGGTGCCGGTACCAAAAAATCGTTCTAAGTCGCGATCCGTTTTAATTCGGTGAGCCGTTGAACCCGGGTCACGACGGACAAAGATGAGGCCTCCGCGAGTCCAGACGTACCGCCAGTTGTGTCGCCGACCCTCCTCGCGCGCCTTATAGAACAGAGCGCGGTTGAATTTTGTGAGGTGCTCGTTCAGGTGGATGCGGTGAGCCGGACCATCTAGTATGCCCGTAGTGTCCAACCCACGCCGTACGCGGGCCGCTCTAAGGATGTCGTCCCGCACCGATCTACGAGCTAGACGGACAACAATAGGCCTAGGCCTCTGTTGGTCTCCCCCCGCGGTTGCCGTACGTTTAGCCCCTTTACGCGACCCACTGACAATCTCACGCTCGTCGATGTCAATCCCCAGCTTCTTAGCCACCAGACCGACGACATGCACCACGTTCTCCCCCGAGCTCTCTGGCATACCGGTAATTTGTATGTCGTTCAACAGATTATCTTGAACCCGGTCATTCAAGTCGCACTGAAGTCGCTCGATGAGGCTAGTGACCGCCGGATCGTGCGTACGATCGCACGCGTGTGTGTCCAGCCGTTCCTCTATCGCGGTGACCCGTAACTCGACTGCGTCCATACGTCTATTAATTTCGCTTATAGTAGCGTTCAACTTGGACACCGCCTGCCCAAAGGATTCCATTTCACGTCGTACAGTAGTGATAACATTCCTGAGGAGACTCATTTCCTCTGCTAATGGGTTCGGTGATGAACTGCCAGTGGGCGCGTCGACATACGATTCGTTAGGTGACGTATCGGAAGCGGACTTAACAGAGGATGGTGCAGTGGCTGTAGTACATGCAGGGCATGTCCATGTTTTAGACGCATTCCTGGCATTGTACCCTTTGGCACAGAAGGGGTGGAATAGGCCGGAACATTTGGTGCATTTCGCGCTGTCTGCGAAACTGGCAAACTTTGCACATGCACTGCACTTGAAATTTGGCATGACGAGTGAGTGATTTTATTTTTAATTTTAATATGGGAAATGAAAAAGATAGAATTCAAGTCACAGAAATTACACGAGATTTAAGATTTTTTAACACACAGAGGGTACACACTAAACAGCTGATCGTTACTCGCCAGACGATACTTTCTTACACAGTTTTTAACTCAATTAAATCACTTTTCGGAAATATTTTTATATTTAATATAGTCACTGTCACATATAGTTCGAAAATATATGTAGTCATCACGCTGCAGCAGGGCGCAACAGACCGAGGCGTCTCGTACAAAGACGTCTTGGAAAAAGCCAAGCGGGGCGTAGATCTGACAGCTCTGGAGATTCCGGCCGTCAAATTTAAGCTGGCCGTGACCGGGGCTCGCATGCTGGAGATCTCGGGCACAGCTTGCAAAGAAAAGGCGGATGCTCTTGCAGGAAAACTGAGAGAGGTCATGGGGGAAGATGTTCGTATCTCCAGACCCCAAAAATGCGCGGAACTCCGTATATCCGGATTGGATGACTCGGCCACTGCCAACGAAATAGCAGAAGCCATTGCCAGACCGGGCGGTTGCGCAGCAACCGATATCAAAGTGGGCGAAATCCGGCGCGACAGGAGTGGACGCGGCACGGCCTGGGTAAAATGCCCGGTCGAGGCCGCAAAGAAAGTGACAGCACAAAACACCAAAGTTTACGTCGGGTGGACTGTGGTGCGCGTGACACTGCTCGCTGCACGACAAATGCGGTGCTACCAGTGCCATGAGGTGGGTCATACCCGGGCAACCTGCCTCCGTGAGACAGACCGCAGTGAACTTTGCTTTCGCTGCGGCCAACCTGGCCACCCATCTGCGCAATGTCGAAACGCGCCACACTGCGCTCTGTGCGCGGAAAAAGGCAAACCGGCAGACCACAGCGTAGGCAGTAAGAACTGCGGAAGACCTGCGCCAAAGACGAGGGGCTCCAAAAAGAGCCGAGCACCCCAGAAGCCCGCCATACCATCTACGGCGGCTTCTGCAGCAGGAGAGGCCCCGATGGAAGCCTAACAACGGCGACCCACCGATTCCTACAGGGCAACTTGAACCACTGCGCTCGGGCGCAGGATCTTCTCGATCAAGCTGCAGCGCAGTGGTCAATTGACGTCGTCGTAGTGTCGGAACCGTACCGCGTCCTACCCAGGAGCAACTGGGTTGGAGACGTGGATTCAACAGTCGCGTTGGTCTTCGGCCCCAAAATTCCACCGCCTTCCTCCGGAAGCACGACCAGGGGCCAAGGTTTCGTCGCTGTCAACTTGGGGGCCCTCACCGTGGTGGGGGTTTACTTCTCCCCGAACAGGCCTCTGGCCGATTTTGAGTCCTTCCTTCTGCGGTTGACTGCATCCGTGGGTAGAGCGTCTGGACCTGTAATCGTTGCCGGGGACTTCAACGCGAAGTCAACGTTATGGGGTTCCCCGGCGACGGATGCAAGAGGCCGCGCGGTAGAAGACTGGTTGGCGTCCACCGATCTTGTGCTGGCCAATCGAGGCTCAGTAAGCACCTGCGTTCGTCGGCAGGGCGAGTCCATCGTGGACCTGACCCTTGTCAGTTCGGCTGCTGCCCGCCGTGTCACCGGTTGGCGGGTTCTGGAGGAAACGGAAAACCTTTCTGACCATAGATTCATCCGCTTCGACGTCTCTGCCCGCACGTCGGAGCTGGGCCGCTCTATGTTATCAGGCGGCGGCCCGAAATGGTCTTTGAGACGACTGGACCGCGACCTTCTTCAGGAGGCTGCTGTAGTCGCATCGTGGGCGCCATTTCCATCGGACGATGCTGCAAATTGTGCGGAATGGCTGAACGAGGCGTTGCGCAATATCTGCGACGCCTCCATGCCACGAGTGGGCCCTTTTAAACCGCGTCGCCAAACTTACTGGTGGCGTCCCGAGCTGCTCCATCTGCAGCAGGAATGCACGGCGGCCCGTCGCCGCTATAAAAGGCACCGTAGACGGCGCATGAGAGACTCGCAGCAAGAAGAAAGATTGTACGACATGTACCGATCGGCCTGCCTCACACTTAGCGACGCCATACTGCGCGCGAAGGCTGAAGCTTGGCAGGAGTGGTTGCGGACGCTCGATGACGACCCCTGGGGCAAACCGTATAAATGGGTGCGCCAAAAACTGCGCCCGGCCGCCCCGCCGCTCACACAGAATCTCCAACCGGATCTCCGTAATAGAGTCGTCTCGGCCTTATTCCCATCTGGGGCCGAGTGGAGTCCACAAATGATGGCTCACCGGGAGGAGAATCCTAGTGATGATGAGGAAATACCGCCCGTTACATCGGCGGAACTAGCAAAGGCGGTCCACAAAATGGGCCTCAAAAATACGGCTCCAGGCCTCGACGGTGTCCCGGGGAGCGTCTGGGCTCTCTCAATAAAGGAGATGGAGCCGCGTGTACTCACCGCTTTGACCAACTGTTTGGTCCAGGGTCGAGTGCCGCGGCGATGGAAGTCTGGAAAACTGGTGCTGCTTCGAAAAGCAGGTCGGCCGGAAGACCAACCGTCGGCGTACCGCCCTATTGTGCTACTGGATGAGATTTGCAAGATCTTTGAACGGATTCTTGTAGCGCGTCTCGTTCAACACCTAGAGCGCGTCGGACCAAACTTGAGCGAGAACCAATATGGGTTTCGCTCAGCCCGGTCCACAATAGGTGCGGTCGCTCGTTTGCGTGACGTGGTAGAGGAGGAGGTGGCCCGGGGCAGGGTAGTTCTGGCAGTGTCACTGGATATTTCCAACGCCTTTAACTCCTTGCCCTGGGCAGTAATCAAAGAAGGCCTGCGACGACACGGCGTTCCGAGTTATTTGCGCAAAGTCATCGGCGATTATTTCTCGGAACGCTCCGTGCAATATCCTACTCAAGAAGGATGGGAAGAGAAGGAAGTGGTCTGCGGCGTTCCACAGGGGTCGGCTCTCGGTCCGACCCTGTGGAACATTGGATACAACCCTGTACTCTCTGGCGCCAACCTCCCAGGCGTCGAAGTGATAGGATATGCGGACGATACTCTCGTCATCAGTCGCGGCGAAACTCATCGCGACGCGATTGTCCTCGCGACGGCGGCAGTAGCACAGACCGTCCGTCGGATACGAGCACTGGGCCTTACGGTGGCCCTGGAGAAATCCGAGGCCCTATGCTTTCACGGGCCGAGGAACTCTCCTCCACCTGGACTGGTTGTGATGGTTGGCGGGACCAGGATCAACGTCTCACCATCTTTGACGTACCTGGGTCTCGTCCTAGACGGCAGATGGACTTTCAGGGAACATTTTCGCCGTCTCTCGACGAAGGTCACCAAATCGGCCGGGGCCCTGGCATCGCTACTCCCGAACCTCGGGGGCCCGAGCCTTGGCTGTCGGCGACTGTTCATGGGCGTCGTACGCTCCATGGTCATGTACGGCGCACCAATCTGGGCTGATCAACTGTTGCCCGATAATCGGTCGGTGATAGGAAGGCTGCAGAGGGTGATGGCCACCCGGGCAGTGCGCGGCTACCGCACCATCTCCAAGGATGCGGCATGCCTGCTCGCGGGAAGCGTCCCCTGGGATATAGACGCGCGATCTCTCGCCGACGTGTACTGGCGCTGCGCAGCGGTCCGCGCGGAGGGCGGCAACCCTCTCCCAGATGTCGTCCGTCGGTGGAGAGACTCTGCGAAAGAGACGAGCGTAGAGCTGTGGGCTGACCAGCTACAAGAGCCACAAGTCAGCATCGCTCTGGTGACGGCGATCCGCCCACTACTGAAAGAGTGGATTCAAAGGAAGAACGGCGCGCTCTCCTTCCGCCTCACACAGGTGCTGACCGGGCACGGCTGCTTCGGTCGGTACCTGTGCGAGATCGCCGGGAGAGAAAACGACACGCGGTGTCACCATTGTGACGAGGAAAGGGACACGGCCGAGCACACCATTACGGCCTGTCCCTCATGGAATGGACAACGTGCGGCATTACAAGCTGCCATCGGATTTGACCTCTCGCTGCCAGCAATTATTCAATCCATGCTGAGCAGCGAGCAAGCGTGGAAAGCTGTGGAGGACTTCGCTGAAGAAGTCATGTCAGCTAAAGAGGAGGCCGAGCGCGAAAGGGAACGGGAGGCGATCGACACCTCAAGAAGACGGCCGAGACGAAGACGCGCGATCAATAATGACGATCGCAACGTCCCGCCTTAGCCGGGGAGCTCAGGGCGGCGGCGTGGGGACGCCGCCGCTCATTGCACTGAGCCCCCGAGAGGGCCGTGATGCGCAACGTACTCCTGCGCATCGCGGCACACGCGGTGGAAGGCCTAGGCAAGCCCTGATGGGGCCTCTGTTCGGCCTGAGGGGCGCTTGATCGCCCCCAAAGGGAAGGGCCTGCAACCCACAACGCAGGCGCCCGTCGTCGGAGTCGCGGTCGTTTTTTTTTTTTTTTTTTTTTTTTTTTAGTTCCCGTGGCTCCGGCAAGGGCGGTACCGTCGGAGTACCGCCGAGTTTTAGTGGGTAGGGCTGCGTCCATTTACCATCTTCTCGGACGCAGCGAGTCCTACATATCCGCCTGGGGAGTTTCCCCACTCCCCCGCGGAATGCCTAAAAGCATTTCTCGGCGTAAAAAAAAAAAAAAAAAAAAAAAAAAAAAAAAAAAAAAAAAAAAAAAAAAAACGTTAGGTTAGGTTAGGTTAGGTTAGGTTAGGTTAGGTTAGGTTAGGTTAGGTTAGGTTGGGGGCGAAACCGGTTCCTCCAAGTTGGTGTCCCTGGGCAACGCCTGGGTGCGCCACTCCGCTCTTTACACGGGGTGAGGCACTCAGGCGGCTGATCGCCGGTCTTTCACTATCTTTCACCACCTTTTTATTGTAATTTCTTGTTTTGCTTTATTTTATTTTGTTTTACTTCTATCTTTTCACCATCTTTTCTTATTCTATCTTTCTTGTTCTTTGTTAACTCTTTGATGGGGGAGCTCACCCCCGAAAAAAGAGACCGCGACCCGGGGTGTCGGAGTTATTGGAATGGAAGGTCGTATTCAAACAAATATTCTCCGGGTGGGTCCCGGCAGCGATGCCGGGGAATCCCACACTCCCTCGCAAGGGGGAGGTAGGCCCGTGTATACGGAGGGGTCAACGAATGCGATGAGGGAAGAGGCGGTCGTGCAAGCGACGGGGAAAGAGAGTGGCGCAATAGCGCAAACTGGGCCAGGGCCGGTGCACCTTACCGCACCGGAACGAGAGCCAATCACGGACGAGGACACCGACTTCTCGCAGCCGGTCCCCAATGGCAGGGAACGGCTGCTCGAGATGCTTCGAAAAAAGAAGCTGAGGGGCGACTTGGATCTGCCGCGAGTGTTGCTCACTCGCGACTTGATCATCGAGCGCTCACTCTCCCGGACAGACAGTGACGACTGCTTCTCGGACTCCAGTGATATGTCGGGCATATCACTGGACTCCGAGGGGCTGCCCGTTATACCCCCGGAAAGGACGAGCCTCAAAAGGCGAAACTCGGAGGATGACATAGCGCCGCCCATTAGTAAGGGCGCGGTGCCAAAGGCGAAACGCGGACGCGGTCGGCCACCATCAACCGGCCAGTACGTCGGCCTAGCTCGGGCCCAAGCTGAGCTCAATAAGGAGAAGGCGGAAAGCCTCCGGCTGCAAGCCGAGGCCGAGATCGCCGAGACGGCACGGGTGGCGAGAAGGGAGCGAGCGACCATCTGCTCTACCCCCACCGCACCTGCAGAAGAGGAAATGTCAGAGCATACCAACATGGCTCTGACAAAGAGTGTCGAGGCTTCGCTGGCGACCATCAATATGGTCGCCACGAAATCTTCAAACCTCAAAGGCACCTACCAAAAGTACCTGAAGGAGGCGGTAGTGGCCATAAGGGCGGCGGTGGCCGAAATGAAGGGCCGCTCAACTACCGAAGAGATGGCGAAGCTCGAGGCCCAAAATACGAGGCTTGAGAAGCAAGTGGCTGAGATGCGTCGGGAGCTCGACGAGTTGCGCCGGCGACCGGCACAATCCACAGAAGAAGCAATGCGTCGGATGTTGTCGGAGGTCTCTCGTACCAACATAGAGACCTTCGGCAACATGCTGAACGCTAGATTGGCCGGGCTGGAGGATCGCCTTCTCCCGGAGCCGCGCCGCCGGCCACCGCTGGCAGCAGATAAAGAGAGGGCGAATACACCCCTGGAAGCGACATTGGCAGCAACGAGTACAGAGACACCAACTGAGGTCCCTGCTGCACCCGCACCGCCAAAGGCCAAAAAGGCCCCGAAGAAGAAGCGGAAGTCCTTGGCCGCCCAAGAGGCCGCACAGGCAAAGGTGACCAACACCCCACCCGCTGAAGAGGCCCCGGGGACCACCATCGGTCCGCGCAAGGCTGGAAAAAAGAAGAAGGGAGCGGCTACAACAGCCAAAGCCGCTCCGAAAAAGAGGAAGAAGAAAAGGGTGAAACTGCGCACTCCAGCTACTGCGGCAGTAACCCTGACACTCGAGACGGGGGCCGAGGGACAGAGGGCTACATATGCCTCTGTGCTCTCGGAAGCGAGAAGCAAGGTCGACCTGGCGGAGTTCGGGATACCAAAGCTCGGATTCCGCCTGGCTCAGACCGGCGCCCGAGTCCTGCTGATATCAGGAGAGGCCGCACAGGAGAAGGCCGACGCTTTTGCGACTCGGCTGAAGGAGGTGCTCGACCCAGGAGTCGTGCGAATTTCCCGCCCGGTGAAGTGCGCAGAGGTGCGCATCACCGGGTTGGACGACGCGACGACGGCCGCCGACGTCATCAAGGCGGTCGTCAAAGAAGGAGGTTGCCCGGCCACAAACATCCGGTCGGGCAAAATAGTAGTGGGTCCCAGGGGCGCCAGGTCACTCTGGCTGAGCGTCCCCGTTGCGGCTGCCAAAATGCTAACCAGCGCTGGGCAGCTGCAAGTCGGCTGGGTCCGGGCTAAGGTGGTGCTGCTCGCCTCGAGGCCCAAGCGGTGCTACCGGTGCCTGGACATCGGCCACCTGGCCGCATCATGCAAGTGCTCGGTGGACCTCAGTAGGAATTGCTTCCGCTGTGGAAAGCCGGGCCACAAGGCGCTCGAATGCGGGGCGGACCCTAACTGCCCCGTGTGCGAGGTCGTCGGAGCACCGAAGGAGCACGTGCTGGGGGCTGCTGGCTGCATAACAGTAGTCAAAAAGCCGCCCCCCAGCAAAGACAAGAGAAAGGCTCCTACCAAAAAGGCCCGGATCAAGAAGCCCAAGGCTGGCGCAAGGGCGGTTCCATCCGCCCCCGCCGTAGAGGTGATGGAGGCCTAGGCCTGTGGGCGGTGATCGGGGGATCACCGCTCACACTATGGGCCCCGAGGAGAAAAGCTCCCCTATGCCCGGGGAGCTCTCGGTGAGGCAGGCGGCGGCATACCAACAGGCCTCCGCAAAAGAAGAGAGCCGGTTGCGGCACCCGCTGCGGGGTCGTGGAAGAATGCTAAGCGATTCCCATGACCCCGCCAACGGCGCTGAAGGTGGGCATCGGGGGGTTTTAGTCGGTAAACCCCGGTGCACTCCATCTCGCGCCGGGGGAGTCCGACATACCCCTGCTGCCCTCCCCCGGGGGCGGCGGGGGATACGCAAAGTATTTCCCCCCGTAAAAAAAAAAAAAAAAAAAAAAAAGGTTAGGTTAGGTTAGGTTAGGTTAGGTTAGGTTAGGTTAGGTTAGGTTAGGTTAGGTTAGGTTAGGTTAGGTTAGGTTGGGGGCGATACCGGTTCCTCCTCGTGGTGTCCCTGGGCAACGCCTGGGTGCGCCACTCCGCTCTCTACACGGGGTGAGGCACTCAGGCGGCTGATCGCCGGTCTTTCTCTGTCTTTCACCATCTTTTTTATAGTTTACTCTTGTTTTGCATCGTTTTATTTAATTTGTCTATCCTTTCAACACCTTTTCTTTTCTATCTTTTCTCTTTTTGTTTACTCTTCTTGTGTGTGTGTGTGTGTGTGCAAGGTTGTATGGGCTTTTACGGCCCCTAATCCCCGGTTTGTGGTGCCCGGCCTTGGGATGCGTGGCGAGCGGGTGGCTCGTCCCGAGGGCACCGGGGCAGGATTCACCCCTTAAATGATCGATTATGGAGAGTCAGCATTTGAAAAATTCTCCCAGGGTGGGTCCCGGCAACGCCGGGGAATCCCACACTCCCGTTTCGGCGGGGGGTCGGGCCAGGTATACTGGGGGCCCTAAAAATGCTTTGGCGGAAGAAAAGGAGGCCGTTGCAACGGCGAGTGGGGAGAGAGGCGCAATGGCGCATGTGAGTCCGAAGCCGGTGCCCCTAACCGCACCGGCGGCGGAACTCTTGACTGACGAGGAAGTGGATTTCTCGCAGCCGCTGCCGAACGGCAGGGAGCGGCTGTTGAGACTTCTGCAAAGAAAGAAGGAGAGGGGTGACAAAGATCTTCCGCGCGTGCTACTCACGCGTGACGTGATTATGCCGCCCCCCAAACAAGGACGTGACACACCTGAATATGACAGCGACGACTGTCTCTCGGACTCCAGCTTCATGACTGACATGTCGCTGGACTCTGAGGGGCTGCCCGCACCCACCGGACGTACGACCCCCCTTAAGAGGCGGTTAGACCCGGACGAGACAGAGGCGGCGCCGTTCACCAGCAAAGGTGCGGTGCCGAAGGCTAAGAGAGGACGTGGCCGGCCACCATCAACCGGCCAATACGTCGGCCTGGCAAAGGCACAGGCAGAGCTGAACAAGGCGAAAGCGGAGGCCATCAGACTGGAGGCCGAGGCACAGGTCGCAGATACGGCGCGGGCAGCGAGAGAAGCGCGGGACTCTCTCCCGGCAAGCCATGCCCATGTCACCGCCCCAGAGGAGACAAACGCTGCTATCACAGCAAGCGTCGAGAGGTCCCTGGAAACGATCTTGATGGTCGCATCCAGGTCCTCAAATTTGAAGGGAACGTTTCAGCGGTTCCTCAAGGAGTCGGTCAGCACCATCAGAAAGGCCGTCACCGAATTGAGGGGCCGCTGCGAATCGGACGAGCTGCGGGCCTTGGAAGCCCAGAACGCACGGCTTCAACAACAAGTCGACGCGATGCGGCGCGAGCTGGAGGAGCTGCGACGCCAGGCAACCCAGCCTGCGGCCCAAGACTTGCAGCAGCTGTTGTCGGAGGTCTCTCGCTCTAATATCGAGACCTTCGGCAATATGCTAAATGCAAGATTGGCCGGAATCGAAGAAAGGCTCCCCCCAGAGCCGAGGAGGAGACCCCCGCTGGCGGCGGATAGTGTCAGCACAACCGGCACTCCGCTGTCACCGCAGAATGTGCCGAAGCCGAAGCCTAAAAAGGCGACGACGAACCCCGGAAGTGAGACGGCGGCACCGAATGCAGTAGCTCCTAAAGAGGCTCCAGCTGCGCCGGCCCCGCCCAAGGCCAAAAAGAAAAAGGCCAAAAAGAAGAAGCGGCCATCAATGGCCGCTCAAGAGGCGGCGCAAGGAGGGGAGCACACAAACCCCTCCCCCGCCGAGGCCCCGTGGACCAAAGTAGGTCCACGCAAGGCCAAGAAGACGAGGAAGGGGGCGGCTACAACAGCCAAAGCCGCCCCAAAGAAGAAGAGAGCGAAGCTTCGCCCTCCCACCACTGCGGCGGTCACCCTCACCCTGGGGGAGAACGCAGCTGAAAGGGGGGTGACTTACGCACAAGTGCTCGGAAAGGCTAGAGCGGCGATCGACCTGGGGGAACTGGGAATCCCCAGGCTCGGCTTCCGCCTGGCGGAAACGGGAGCGCGCGTCCTTACCATTGCTGGTGAGGGCGCGCAGGAAAAAGCAGACGCCTTCGCCCAGAGGCTGAGGTCCGTCCTGCCACCGGACGATGTGAAAGTCGCCCGCCCGGTTCTGTGCGCGGAGATCCGCGTTGCCGGGTTGGACGACTCAGTAGCGGCCGCCGACGTCATCCAGGCGGTCGCCACGGAAGGAGGGTGCTCGGCAGACGATATACGGTCGGGCCAATTGACAGTAGGGCCGCGCGGGGACGCATCAATCTGGATGCGTGTTCCGGTCGCGGCCGCCAAGAAGCTAACGAGCTCGGGGCGGCTGCGAGTTGGCTGGGTGTCGGCGAGAGTGGCGCTACTGGCTGCGAGGCCGAAGCGCTGCTTCCGCTGCCAGGACACCGGCCACGTGGCGGCGAAGTGCCAGTGCCCGGTGGACCGCAGCCGGAGCTGTTTCCGCTGCGGGAAACCGGGGCACAAGGCGGCCGAGTGCGGGGAAGCGCCCAACTGCTTCCTGTGCGAGGCCGCCGGCAGGCCGGAGAAGGCGCATGTGCTGGGCAGCAGCGGCTGCGTAGGAAAGCCGCCCCCCCGCACGAAGAGCAAGGCGCCAACTAAGAAGGCCCGGCTTAAAAAGCCTAAGGCCAACGGCGCAAGGGCGACTCCTGCCCCCGCCATGGAGTTGGACGCCTAGGCCCGTGGGCGGTGATCGGGGGATCGCCGCCCACACTATGGGCCCCGAGAAGGATAGCTCCCCAATGCCCGGGGAGCTCTCGGAGAGGCAAGCGGCGGCATTACACCAAGCCGCCGCATTAGAAGAGAGCCGGATGCGGCACGCGCTGGGGGGTCGTGGAAGAATGCTTTCGCGATTCCCACGGCCCCTCCACTGGCGCTGAAGATGGGCATCGGGGTGTTTTAGTCGGTACACCCCGGTGCACTCCATCTCGCGCCGGGGGAGTCCGACATACCCCTGCTGCCCTCCCCCGGGGGCAGCGGGGGATGCGTAACGTCATTTCACCCCGTTAAAAAAAAAAAAAAAAAAAAAAAAAAAAAAAAAAAAAAAAAAAAAAAAAAAAAAAAAAAAAAAAAAAAAAAAAGGTTAGGTTAGGTTAGGTTAGGTTGGGGCTCAGCCAGTTCGTCCAAGTTCGTGGCCCTGGGCAACGCTTGGGTGCGCCACTCCGCTTTTACACGGTGTGAGGTACCCACGCGGCTGAAGGCTGGCGCTATCTCTTTCTTCGCTGTCTTTCACCATCTTTTTAATTAACTTTCTTGTGTTTGCATTATTTTGTTTTGTTTATTCTATCTTTTCACCACCTTCATTTCCTCTTTGACTATCTTTCCTTTTTGTTTAAATCTTCTGATGGGGGAGCTCACCCCCGAAAAAAGAGACCGCGACCCGGGGTGTCGGAGGTAAATGGAATGGAAGGTCACACTTTGAAAAATATTCCCCGGGTGGGTCCCAGCAATGCTGGGGAATCCCACCCTCCCGCTTCGGCGGGAGGCAGCTCCTTGTATACGGGGGGGGCACAAATTGTGATGAGGGAAGCGGCGGTCGCTTCTGCGACGGAGAAGGAGAGGGGCGCGATAGCGCAAACTGGGCCAGGGCCGGCGCACTTTACCGCGCCGGAGCTGGACCCGATCACGGACGAGGACACGGACTTCTCGCAGCCGGTACCTGATGGCAGGCGCCGGCTGCTGGCAATGCTCCAGAAAAAGAAGTTGAGGGGCGACCGGGATCTGCCGCGAGTAATGCTCACGCGCGACTTGGTCCTGGAAAGCTCAATTACCGGACGAGACAGCGACGACTATCTCTCGGACTCCAGTGATATGTCTGGTATATCGCTGGACTCCGACGGAGACGCACCTCGAAAGAGGAAGACCGAAGACGACGATGTACCGTCCCTTAGTAAGGGGGCGGTACCCAAGCCCAAAAGGGGACGTGGCCGGCCACCATCTACCGGTCAGTACGTCGGCCTAGCAAAGGCCCAAGCCGAGTTTAACCAGAGGAAGGAGGAGGCACTTCGGCTGCAGGCCGAACAGGAGGTCGCTGATGCGGCGCGGGAGGCGAGGAAGGCAAGGGACTACATCTACCCCACCCCCTCCCGCGCAGGGCTCCCCTCTTCTTCTCCTGCGCGAGAAGAAGCGTTGGAGTCAACGAGCGCCGCCCTAAGTAAAGCCGTGGAGACTTCGCTGGAGGCCATTACAATGGTCGCCACGAAGTCCTCCAACCTGAAGGGGACATTCACGCGGTGCCTCAAGGAGGCGGTCGTCAACATAAGGGCATCCGTCGCCGAACTTAGAGGCAGAACAATGACGGAGGAAATGGCGCGGCTGGAGGCTCAAAACGGGCAGCTCCAAAAGCAAGTGGCTGAGCTACGCCGCGAGCTGGAGGAAATACGCCGACAGCCGCCGGCTGCGCCCGCCGACACGGGTCTGCGCGAGCTATTGGCCGAGGTCTCTCGCTCGAATATGGAGATGCTTGGCAATATGCTCAACGCGAGACTTGCCGGCTTGGAGGACCGTCTCCTCCCGGAGCGACGCTGTCGGCCCCCGCTGGCAGCTGACAAGAAGAAGAGGGCAGATCCCCCAGAAGAGTCAGTGGCGACAACGAGTACAGCAGCACCAAATGAAGCCTCTGTTGCACCCGCACCGCCAAAGGCCAAAAAGGCCCCGAAGAAGAAGCGGAAGTGCTTGGCCTCCCAAGAGGCCGCACAGGCAAAGGTGACCAACACCCCACCCGCTGAAGAGGCCCCGGGGACCACCATTGGTCCTCGAAAGGCTGGAAAAAAGAAGAAGGGAGCGGCTACAACAGCCAAAGCCGCTCCGAAAAAGAGGAAGAAGAAGGCGAAACTTCGTCCTCCCGCAACGGCGGCGGTCACTCTCACTCTGGGGGCGAACGCTATCGAAAAGGGGGTGACGTACGCCAAAGTGCTGGGGCAAGCCAGAGCGGCCATAGACCTAGGGGAACTTGGGATTCCCAAGCTAGGTTTCCGTCTGGCCGAGACCGGAGCGCGCGTTCTTACCATTTCTGGCGAGGGCGCGCAGGAAAAGGCAGACGCCTTCGCCGCTAGGTTGAGGTCCGTTCTGCCATTGGACGAGGTAAAGGTTGGCCGCCCGGTGAAGTGCGTCGAAATGCGCATCGCCGGGCTGGACGACTCAGTAGCGGTTGCCGATGTCATCAAGGCGGTCGCCACAGAAGGAGGGTGCTCGGCCGGTGATATACGGACGGGCCAGTTGACGGTGGGGCCACGCGGGGACGCATCAATGTGGATGCGTGTCCCGGTCGCGGCCGCCAAAAGGCTCACAAGCTCGGGGCGGTTGCGAGTTGGTTGGGTGTCGGCGAGAGTGGCGCTGTTGGCCGCGAGGCCTAAGCGCTGCTTCCGCTGCCAGGACACCGGCCACGTGGCGGCGAAGTGCCAGTGCTCGGTAGACCGCAGCCGGAGCTGTTTCCGCTGCGGGAAACCGGGGCACAAGGCGGCTGAGTGCGGGGAAGCGCCCAACTGCTTCCTGTGCGAAGCTGCCGGCAGGCCCGAGAAGGCGCATGTACTGGGAGGCAGCGGCTGTGTCGCAAGGCCGCCCCCCAGTACGAAGAGAAAGGCGCCGACAAAGAAGGCCCGGCATAAAATGCCTAAGGCCAAAGGCGCAAGGGTGGTTCCGCCCGCCCCCGCCATGGAGTTGGACGCCTAGGCCCGCGGGTGGCGATCGGGGGATCGCCGCCCGCAGTAAGGGCCCCGAGTCGGCAAGCTCCCCAATGTCCGGGGAGCTCTCGAAGAGGCAGGCGGCGGCATAACACCAGGCCGCCGCGTCGGAAGAGAGCCGGATGCGGCATGCGCTGGGGGGTCGCGGAAGAATGCTAAGCGATTCCCGTGGCCCCTCCAATGGCGCTGAAGATGGACATCGGGGGGTTTTAGTGAGTAAACCCCGGTGCACCTCCATCTCGCGCCGGGGGAGTCTCACATACCCCTGCTGCCCTCCCCCGGGGGCGGCGGGGGATACGCAAAGTATTTCCCCCCGTAAAAAAAAAAAAAAAAAAAAAAAAAAAAAAAAAAAAAAAAAAAAAAAAGGTTAGGTTAGGTTGGGGGCGATACCGGTTCCTCCTCGTGGTGTCCCTGGGCAACGCCTGGGTGCGCCACTCCGCTCTCTACACGGGGTGAGGCACTCAGGCGGCTGATCGCCGGTCTATTTCTATCTTTCTTTCTGTTTGTAGTTTACTCTTCTTTTGCATAGTTTTATTTATTTTTGTCTATCTTTCAACACCTTTTCTTTTCTATCTTTTCTCTTTTTGTTCACTCTTCTGTGCGTGTGTGTTAGGTTTTGCGTGATAGGTGTTTGTCTGAATGGTGATGGATGGGCTTTTACGGCCCCTAATCCAAGGTTTTGGTGTCCGGCCATGGGATGCGTGGCGAACAGGCGGTTTCGTCGTGAGGGCACTGGGGCAGAATCCCCCCTAATGGATCGGGCCAGCATCAGCCCTTATTGAGCAATAATGGAGTGCAACAAGGAAAGTATTCCCCGGGTGGGTCCTCTTACGAGGGAATCCCACACTCCCGCTTCGGCGGGGGGTCGCCCCACGTATACGGGGGGGGCACCTGTTGCTTTGGTGGAGGAGAAGGTGGCCGTTTCGACGGCGAGTGCAGAGACAGGCGCGATGACGCGCGTTGGTTCGGTGCCGGTGCCCATAACCGCACCGGAGACGGACTTAACGGCGATTTCCGAGGACGCTTGTGTCCTCAAAAACGACGATAACAGGCTTGTGAAACGTCTTCCGATTGTGCAGCTAGAAAGGTTAGATGGCTCTGAAGGCGGTTCACGGGCGGCGACACCTAGTACCAAAAGCAAGTTCTTCGACATAGAAGGAGGAACTTCTGACGACTTTGAGAGTAGCAATGAGACCGCCATCTCTCAGAGCCGCGAGGAAAGAAGGAAAGAGGATGAATTGGAGAGGACGAGGCGACGCTTCCGCAAAAGACGCGGAAGCGAAGTAGAGGACGATACAGACTCAGAAAAGGGAAAGGGCGCGGCCACCCCGAAAGGTAAAAAACGCGGCAGGGGCAGACCACCCACTACCGGTGATTACGTGGGTTGGGCCAAGGCCAAAAAGGAACATCTCGCCCTCGAACGGGAGGCCCTCAAGATCGAGGCCGAACGCGAGATTCTGGACATGACGAGGAAAATCCAACAGACACGCTCGCAAAGTCTGTCAGAGTCCTCTAATATATCGGACACAACAATGATGGAGGAGGACGAGGTCACAGCGGCAAAACTAGGCTCTAGAATAACCAGGGGCCTAGAAGCAATCACCAAAGTGGCCAAAACGTCTGGAAACCTAAGCGGAACTTACGTGAAGGCACTTAAAATGGCGGTCAACGATATCCAGGAGTCATGCTCGGTCCTCTTTGGACGCTCAACGTCCGAGGAAACTAGAGCCTTGGAGGCGGCTAACACGCGACTCTCCAAAGAGCTAGCGGAACTAAAGGCCGAACTCGCGAACGTTAAGCGCGAGCTCAATAACATCCGACCTCAGAACACCCTTGTGGCCCCCTCACTCAGCGTAGAAGAGATGCTGGAGCGGGCAGTCCGAGAGGCGGTCTCTTTGTCGAGCGCACGGCTTGACGCTCGTCTGGAGTCCCTGGAGGCCCGGCTTCTCCCGGAGCCACGACTTCGCCCTCCCCTCGCTGCGGATAAAAGGAGAGATGCAGCCCAAGACACACAACCATCCGTGTCGAGGGCCACGAAAAAGACGCCGGAACCAGAACCGGTGGTATCGACACTGGCGCCCCCGCTAAATCCTGGTCCGGCCCAAAAGAAAAAGAAGGTGAAGGTGAAGAAATCTGCAGCTGCAGTAGAAGCAGCCGCCGCGAGACGCGATGCCGCAGAAACACCAGCTGCGTCGAGACCACCCTCCACACAAGAGTGGACGCAGGTGGTCAAGAGGAAGGGAAAAGATAAGAAAGGAGAAGAAAATAATACTGCAAATAGAAAGAATAAGAAGGGAAAGAAAAAGAGCAGGAATCTGCGCGCCCCTAAATCTGCAGCGGTAGTCATAACGCTGCAGCCGGGCGCAGCAGACAAAGGCGTCACATATAAAGACGTTCTAAATAAGGCGAAGAGAGATGTGGATCTGGCGGCCCTGGACATCCCAGCTGTCAAATTTAAACTGGCTGTGACCGGGGCCCGTATGTTCGAAGTCTCGGGTGCGGCCTGCAAGGAAAAAGCCGACGCCCTTGCAGGCAAACTAAAGGAACTGCTTGGAGAGGAAGACGTCCGTATATCTCGGCCACAAAAGTGCGCCGAGTTGCGAATTACAGGTCTCGATGACTCTGCCTCGGCAGCAGAGATCGCAGCAGCCATCGCAAGACCTGGTGGCTGCACTCCCGACAACGTTAAAGTCGGGGAAATACGCCTGGATAGGAGTGGCCGCGGCACGGCCTGGGTCAAGTGCCCGGTCGAAGCTGCTAAGCAAGTAACGGCACCAAATACGAAAGTGTATGTGGGGTGGACTGTCGTTCGTGTGACGCTCTTGTCCGCGCGCGTCATGCGGTGTTACCGATGTCATGAAGTGGGTCACACGCGGGCGACCTGTCCTTCGGAATCTGATCGTGGTGAGCTTTGCTTCCGCTGCGGTCAGCCCGGCCATTCGTCCCGACAGTGTGGAAACCCGCCTCACTGCGCAGTGTGCGCGGCGAAGGGCAAACCAGCGGACCACAGCGTGGGGAGCAAACCCTGCGGGAAGTCCGCAACAAAAGCGAGGAAGGGCTCTAAAAAGAACCAAGCTCCCAAGAAGACCGCCACACCATCCACGGCGGCCTCCGGTGCTGGAGCGGTCCCTATGGAGGCCCAATAACGGCCACCCAACGCTTTCTTCAGGGCAACCTGAACCACTGCGCTCAGGCGCAGGATCTGTGGGTTCAGGAGATTCTGCGGAGGGAAATTGATGTCGCCGTTGTTGCTGAACCGTATCGCGTTCTGGCCAGGGGTGACTGGATCGGGGACGCCAACTCGTCGGTCGCCTTAGTCCTCGGCCCCAAAATCGTGCCTCCACCCTCAAGGAACACGACTAGGGGCCACGGATTCGTCGTTACCACCTTGGGAGCCCTCACCGTGGTGGGGGTCTATTTCTCCCCCAATAGGACGCTCGCCGAGTTCGAGGCGTTCCTGCTCCAGCTGACCGCCGTTGTTGAGGGAGCATCTCGACCCGTAATCGTCGCCGGAGACTTCAACGCGAAGTCTACGCTGTGGGGTTCCCCGGCGACGAATGCAAGAGGCCGCGTGGTCGAAGATTGGCTGATCACCACCGGCCTGGTCCTAGCAAACCGCGGTGCTGTCAGCACATGCGTCCGGCGTCAGGGCGAGTCCATAATAGACCTGACACTGGTCAGCCCGACCATCGCCCAACGCATCACAGAATGGCAAGTCTTGAGTCGCACTGAGACTCTATCGGATCACCAATACATCTCCTTCGTCGTCTCCGCCCACTCGTCGGAGCTGGGCCGCACAACTTCACCTGGTAGCGGCCCAAGGTGGTCCCTGAGGAGGCTAGATCGAGACCTGCTCGAGGAAGCAGCCATTGCCGCGTCGTGGGCGCCTCTTCCCTCCGAAGACATTGAAGAATGCTCAGAATGGCTCAACGAGGCCGCGCGCAACATCTGTGACGCCTCAATGCCGCGAGTGGGACCTTTAAAGCCCCGGCGCCAAACGTATTGGTGGTGTCCAGAACTAAGGCGACTCAGAAAAGAGTGTGTGACTGCTCGACGCCGCTACCTGCGATACCGCAGAAGGCAGAATCGGGATGAGGAAGAAGAGGAGACTATCTATGATGGATACCGCACGGCACGCCACAACTTGCGCGACGCCATCCGCGCGGCGAAAAAGGAGGCATGGGACGAGTTCCTGGGAACTCTCGAGCAGGACCCGTGGGGCAAGCCTTACAAATGGGTGAGGCAGAAACTTCGCCCTGCTGGCCCACCGCTCACCCAGAACTTGCAACCAGAGCTCCGCAGATCCATAGTCTCGACCCTTTTCCCACTTAGGGCCGAGTGGTCCCCACCAACAATGGCACCACACACTGCGGAATCTGAGGACGAAGAGGAAGTGCCGCCCGTAACGGCAGGAGAACTGGCAGCAGCGGTCCATAAAATGGGTCTGAAGAATACGGCCCCCGGTCTTGATAACGTCCCCGGGCGCGTCTGGGTTCTCGCTATGGAGCAGATGGAAGCGCGCGTGCTCACCGTTTTGACCAGTTGTCTGGTCCAGGGTAGAGTACCGCGGCGCTGGAAGACCGGCAAACTCGTGCTGCTCAGGAAGAACGGGCGACCAGAGGACCAGCCGTCGGCCTACCGCCCTATTGTGTTGCTCGACGAGATCTGTAAGACGCTGGAGCGGATCATCGTGGCGCGTCTCACCAGCCATCTCGAGCGCGTCGGCCCAGCTCTGAGCGAGAACCAGTACGGTTTCCGCTCATGTCGGTCAACCATAGACGCGGTGGCGCGACTTCGGTCGATAACAGACGAGGAGATCTCCCGGGGTGGGGTGGTTTTGGCGGTCTCGCTGGACATCACCAACGCCTTTAACTCCCTGCCCTGGGACACAATTAAAGAGGGACTCCGGTACCACCGCGTGCCGAGGTACTTACGCAACACCATCTGCGACTACCTATCGGCACGCTCGGTGCAGTACCCAACCGGATATGACTGGGAAGAGCAGGAAGTGGTCTGCGGCGTCCCGCAGGGCTCGGCTCTAGGTCCAACCCTGTGGGACATTGGATTTGACTATGTGCTTCGCGGTGCCAACCTACCTGGCGTGGAGCTTATCGCGTATGCCGACGACACCCTTGTCGTTTGTCGTGGCAAGACGCACCGCGAAGCAACAATCCTCGCGACAGCGGCGGTCGCGCAGGTGGTCCGGCGGATTCAGGCGCTGGGCCTGACGGTGGCACTCCACAAATCCGAGGCCCTATCTTTCCACGGGCCGAGGAACTCGCCTCCGCTCGGTCTAGCGGTCATTGTAAGTGGGACAAGAATTGACGTGGCGTCCTCCATGACATACCTCGGCCTGGTACTCGACAGTCGATGGACTTTCCAAGACCATTTCCGCTGCTTGACCGAGAAGGTCAGTCGATCAGCGGGAGCCTTGGCTTCGCTCTTACCGAATCTCGGGGGGCCGAGCCTGAGTTGTCGGCGCTTATACATGGGCGTCATCCGCTCAATGGCGATGTACGGCGCGCCGATCTGGGCCGAACATCTGTCGCCCACAAATCGGCTCGCCCTAGGTAGGCTCCAGAGAATTATGGCAACGCGAGCAGTGCGTGGATACCGCACCATCTCAAAGGATGCGGCATGCCTGCTCGCGGGAAGCGTCCCGTGGGACCTGGATGCTCAAGCCCTCGCCGACGTCTACTGGCGTGGCGCAGAGATCCGCGCAGGGGGCAGCAACCCCCTTCCGGACGCCGTACGTCGGTGGAGGGACCAGGCTAGAGAGAGGACCCTCGAGTTGTGGGAAGAACGGCTGCAAGAGCCGCAAGTCAGTGTGGACTTGGTGCTGGCCATCCGCCCAGTGCTAAGGGAGTGGCTTGATAGACCAAAAGGCGCGCTCTCATTCCGCCTCACACAGGTGCTGACCGGGCACGGTTGCTTCGGTCGGTACCTGTGCGAGATCGTCGGGAGAGAGGAAACCACACGCTGCCACCACTGCGACGCGGACAGGGACACGGCCGAACACACCGTTACGGCCTGTCCCTCATGGACTGGGCAACGCGCGGCCCTTGAGGCTGCCATCGGACGTGACCTCTCACTGCCAGCACTGGTGCGTTCCATGCTGAGCAGTGAGCTCGAGTGGAAAGCGGTGGATGACTTCGCGAACGAAGTGATCTCCGTGAAAGAAGAGGCCGAACGCATAAGAGAAAGGGAGGCGCTCGACCCTCGACGACGGAGTCGGCAAAGGCGACGTAGGGTCAACAATGACGACCGAAACGTCCCGCCTTAGCCAGGGAGCTCGGGGCGGCGGTGTGGGGATGCCGCCGCCCATTGCACTGAGTCCCCGAGATGGTCGCGATGCGCAGCGTACTCTTCGCGCATCGCGACACCAGAGAGAAAGGCCTATGCAAGCCCTCGAAGGGCCTCTGCTCGGCTTTAGGAGCCCACAAGTGCTGCTCCAAAGAAGAAGGGCCTGCTGAGTCAAAATGCAGGCGCACGCTCGCCGAGTCGCGGAGCAAGCTCACGCGTTCCCGTGGCCCGGCTTTAGCGGTACGTGGAAGAGTACCGACGGGTTTTAGTGGGTAGGGCTGCGGTCAACTTACCATCTTGACGGCCGCAGCGAGTCCCACATACCCGATGGGGGGGTCCCCGCCCCTCTTGGGATGCGTAAAGGCATTCCCCGTCGCAAAAAAAAAAAAAAAAAAAAAAAAAAAAAAAAAAAAAAAAAAGGTTAGGTTAGGTTAGGTTAGGTTAGGTTAGGTTAGGTTAGGTTAGGTTAGGTTAGGTTAGGTTAGGTTAGGTTAGGTTAGGTTAGGTTAGGTTAGGTTAGGTTTTTTTTTTTTTTTTTTTTTTTTTTTTTTTTTTTTTTTTTTTTTTTTTTTTTTTTTTTTTTTAGTTCCCCCGGCCATTAGCCAGGACAATTGATTACCTTCATTTATTTATTTACTACAGCATTTTATTTTATTTTCTACCTACTGTTTGTAGGTTATATTGTTTACTATTCTACTATTACATTTTTTATATTCTGTTACAATTTTAGTTCTTTATTACTTATACAATTTTATATTTACAAAATATCTAATCTTTTGTTCTCTATCTATTCTATATACTATTTCATATTTTGTTCTTTAATTTTACATTGTTTTTCTTATGTTGTACAATTTCTTATATTTCAATTTTATGTTTACAAAAGCCAATCTTATTTCTATTTCGTGTTATGTTATGTTCTTAAATTTTACATTATTTTCCCTATGTTTATACAATTACTTATGTTATAACAATTTTATATTTAAGATATCTTACTATTTTTACTTATGTTCTTGTGCTTGTACTTTTGTCCTGGTCAGTTTAACAACAGTGATATTTACTTATTTACTTACATTCTTTACATTCTTTTCATATATATACACATTCTAATTTACTTTTTTCAATTTCTTATGTGTCATTTTTCTTTCTGTTTATTTATTTATTTAATGTTTACATACCCCTTAGTTGCTTTATTATTATTACTTATTTCTTATATGAAATGCACTGCACAGACTCACACTTTTGTTACACTTCTTTAGTTAAATGACAATCTAACTTGCTGTTGATTGGACACACGCGTTCAGCGCGGTGTGCCCGTCGACGTTTTTTGCAAAGAAAATTATATACATTATAATTTTATCGCATTCGGTGGTTAGCTAGGCCTATCGCCATGTTCTCTTTCTTACTGTACACTTCTGTAATAGCACCAGTTTACATCACTTATATAATATACATAGAGTCAGTTCTAAATTGTAACTATTTATTTTATAATACAAATTTAATTGTCTACTTAGGATTCATATGCTACTTATATATCATCATATATCATATGAGCTAAGTTACTTGACTTTTTTTTTTTTTTTTTTTTTTTTTTTTTTTTTCAGTATGGAGTTATTAATACCATTTTAATAACTTTCCAACTACCATTTTAATACACTATAAATATTTATAATATATATAACATAATATTAATGACTCCTACTGATGCTATTACAGATTGTCTGTCTCTTCTTCGTATGCGACAGTAGCCCGGGCCATCGCTTCCCACCTGCGCCGGACCGGACACTCCGCGCTAAACGCATTGTGATCAGTACAATCTAGTTCCTCTTTTATACAATTGATACAACAAGCTTTATTTCCTTCTTTCCTACTCGAGCACTGGGACCGGTGGTGGTCACCGGAGCAGTGGCTACACTTCACTTCGGTGCTTACGCTGCAGTGTCGCTTTCCATGCCCGTATCCTAAACAGTGCGAACACTGTATTAGGGGGGACTGGTCAGCGACACGGATGCGTTGCATGTCCACATATAAGTGGCCCGCCTTGGTGAAGCTCCGCCACAGCCCCGGTGACACCGTCAGCACCACGTGCTCGGTGCCATCATCCTTCCCCCTTCTCCTATACTTCACTAACATTCTATTCTCGCCTGGCTGCATGAGGTGCTCGTTCTGAATCCTGATGGCATCTACGATGTCTTGATCAGTATTCGTTTTGAGCACCCCATACAGCACAACCTGTGGATCTTTATTTTCTATATTTTCTACATTTAACCTCCCGCTTTTTTCTATTTTATTCTTTATCTTGTCCCTATCTTTTTTATCGCTAAGTCCTATTATTACTTTTCTATCTTTTCCCTTTCTAATCCTTTCTATTTTTATTCCTTCCTTCCTTGCCTCTATAACTTTTCCTACCTCTGTCACTATTTCTGACCCTGTCATGACTTCTTCCTTATCCGTGACAATCAAGGAGTGGAGGGTTCTGTACCTTGGCTCCGGCATCGATGCCACACTCGCGTATGTCAATGGTTGCGGCTCCACCGGTACCCCAACCGTCCACTCTTCGACTGCCCTTTTTACATTTTTCTCGTTTTCCTTCACCAGTTCCTGATTTATCTGCTTTATTTCATCAACCCTTTCATTCATTACTACTTTCATACTCTTACACTCCTTCATTGTTTCCAGATTTATGTTATTTATTTCTTTAAGTTTGCTACTAGTTTCATCTCTTACTTGTTTGCTTAATTCTTTTACCCCCCCCACCAATTTACGCATTTCATCTATACTTTCCCTATTTTCACTAACTTCTTCTTTTACTTCTTTGACTTCCTGTTTTATTATCTCTGTCACCACTTCAATTGTACTATCATGCTTTTCTTCTACATACTGCTTCAGTTCATCTATCCTTGCATTCATCAACTCTTTCATTCTAGCGTACACTTCCATAAATAATTCCTTACAATCACAGTCTTTCACGATATCTTGCACTACATCCCTATGACACTGTACCTCCATATCCCTAGTGTCCCTATTTTTCCTCTCATCCCTCATTCTTTGATTATTTAATGTTGCAGCTTTGCCTATTTGATTAGATATTTTTGTAAGATTATCTGCTAAACCAGCCTTCAACTCCCCTTTCATGTTTCTAGTCTGGTTTAGCAGGTAAATACTATTTTTAATTGTGTTTTTCGTTTCTGTCAAAAGGGTGTTAAGATAGTCAGCGGGGTCCCGAATGTGGGCCTCCGCTGCTGGGCTATTTCGTTGATTACTATTTTTATTACTGCTGCCCGGGGTCCCAGGACCCTCCAGGGACAGTCGTTTGGTGGGGTTTCTGGGGTTTTGGTTGTGGGGGGTGTGTACCATCGCCATTCTACAGTTGACCGGGGGAACGCGTCAATGTAAAATGTAAAATTGTATATTTAAAATATAATTTATTGTCAATTTTTGTATATGTATTTAGTTTGTAAGGTCTTAAAATGTAAATATTTAGTAAAATAATGTTAAAATATCGTTTCTAGTTTGACTAATTACTCTAACAGCCGCCCCAATAGGGAGTCGACAGTCCTTATTAACTAATGTGTATAAATTAAGATATTGTGTATATATATCCTATGTCCGAATACGTAGTGGAAAGATAGGCTAATCTGTATATAATACCTTGCAATTTGTATCTTGTCTAAAGCAATTATCTATTCCGATTTATTTATCCCGTCCTATGAATTTATTTTTCGCCTGCTGAAATCCAATAGCAAGACGCAGTCTTATTCTCTGTTCTTCTAAAACTTTAATACGGATTTAAAGTTGTCCAGACTATACTGTTCTACAGTCACGGAGCCCCAATAGGAGCCCCTGGTCTATTTTAGTACCTAAATATTTCTATAAGAATTCTTAGCCTATCAAACCCCACCCAGAATGATGTGTTGGTCGTATATTTATTTACTATGCTTATTTACACAATTTATTCAGTCAACTATGATCTAATATTCTTTTATTTACACTAACAGCTGTCCCAATAGGGATCTAGCTGGTCCTTAATCTAATTATATTTTATCGACGCCTCTTGTCGGTCAAAACCTCCCTGAATACACTCTAGTAAATAATTGTAATTTTAACTATGGTATTTATCTATTTTAATTTTAAATTAGTGTAGTTCGAGATTAATTGTAATTTTATATTAAATTTTTAAACGCCTGTTTAATTCTAATAGCAACCTTTCCTGCTTCTACTAGACCGCCGCGTCTCGCGTGGATATCCTACGAGTGCAAGCAAGACGTCCTGCAAGCGCGTCGCTATCTGCACTGCTCACACCAATAGCCGTTTTCTTATTAACTCTAAATGTTCATTATATGTTTTATTTATTGAAATGTATATATTGTTTATGTGTTGTATTCTATATTCAATTATTTATTAAGATTACAATGGTATACTTAGGAATTTAGTTTAGCGTATATGTACTGCACTATTTTGTTAAGGTTTTTATTTCGGATATTTTATCAAACATACATACACCTACATATATTTTTTACTGTTAATTTATTTTAATTAAAGTTTTATATCTTTATTGTATATTTTGTTTTTAAGCTATTTATTAATTTTATTTAAGGCTTCTTGTTTTGGGGGTTTTATCAAACATACATACACTATTTCGTTTGTATGTACTATGTATTATATTTAATTATTTATTTAAAAGAGATATTATATTTATATAATTTTATACAGGTATAAATTTTGTTTTGGAGATATTAATGAACATACACACACTATTTTATTTGTTGATTTATTATGACAATTTTAACCTTTACTTAGTAAGATTATTTTAATGAAGATTTATTGATTTATTGTAGTTGTTAATGTTTTTTGTATTATTTCTTAAGTGCCTGTTGGTTTGTAATAGCAACGCTAACTGTAGTTAGGACAGTTCCACGCGTAGCGATTTACTATGGGAGTGAGTGGAAAGGTTACGTCTGTTGGATTGGTTTTATCAATCTGTATAAATTTATATCTATTAGGGTATTAATATTTTAGGATTATAAGTTTAATTGAGATTTATTATGAGTATTTTAAAGGTCTATCTTGTATTTAAGATTTATAAAATTATTGTTGTTTATGGGTTTTATTAACGGTTTTTATTATTGTATTCAATATATATTTATTTTAAATAATTGTATTGAATTATGTATGTTATGTATGTGTGTGTGGTTATTTATTTAAGCAAATAGTGTATTATATTTTTAATTTCTACTCTGTCTAAATTGTATTTAGACAGAGTAGAAATTAAATATAAGATACGCTTGACGAATGAAACAGGACACAGATCGTAGTCAGGTTTCCTTTTCGATCCCAGTGCGGCCTCCTTGGCTAACTCGTCTACTCTCTCATTCCCTCTCAATCCTGCGTGCGCCTTGATCCAAAACAAGGAGACCTCCCGCCTCTGCAAAGCAGTTTTTCGGAGGGCCGCCCTTGTTTGCACCGCCAGGGGATGAGGAGAACTAAGAGTGACTGCCTGGAGTGCCGCTCTGGAATCGCTAAGGATACCGACCTTTGCCATTCCGCTCTTGCAGGCTATACTTACAGCTCTTTGGAGCGCTAGAAGTTCGGCCTGGTAGACTGTGCAATACGGCGGCAATGCAAGCTTGACGGCCTTCGTCTCGGCCTCACCCTTCCATACGGAGAGTGCGGCTCCGACACGACCCTCAATCTTGCTGCCGTCCGTATAGATCCTATGGACGTGGCTGTTAACCACGTCTACATATGAGTCCTCGTCTACCAACCCGAACCTCAGCTCTACCTGCTCTGCCGGATGTGGGTCCTCAATCGCTGGAGCCATTCGCTCCACCTCCCTGTCCCTCAATACCGGGTGTGGTACCCCCTTCTTGATCTCATAAATCCTCGATGCTTCGAGTATTCTGAGGTCAAGAGGGAGTATCCCAGCCAACAGCATTGCAGAGTTCAGGGAGACAGTTCGATATGCTCTGCAGATCTTTTGGGCAAAACCCCGTTGAACGGAGTTGAGCCTTTTTTGGACCCCCATCTTTTCCGCGGTGGGTGCCCACGCTGCTGATGCATACAAGATAGTCGGCTCTATTACGGCTATATATATCGTCCTAACTATCTGGGGGTTAAGCCCCCATCCTACTCTAGCAGCTTTGGCTAGCTGCTTGTACCTAGCTATAGCCTTTTTGCATACTTTTGTGACATGGGCGTTGAAAGTAATGCCGCTATCAATGGTTAAGCCCAGTACGCTTATGTTATCGTAATATTGAATGTCAACACCCCCCATAGCGATTCGCGGCACGTCGTATTTTAGCCTTCGCGTTGATAGTAATGCGCATGTTTTGTGGGGTGCAAATTTCAACTTGTTTAGTTCCCCCCATTTCCTAATCCTCTCCAGGACTCTGTTTGCCTTGAGTTCAATTTCAAGAGCCGTGTCTCCCTCGAATACCAGGACGATGTCATCCGCGAAGGCCTGGTTGAAAACATTCATTTCCTCTAACATCCATAGCAGGGGGTCCAGCAAGAGGTCCCACAGGATTGGTCCACCTATGGATCCCTGCACGCACCCCTTGTTGGTCTCCCTGCTCACTTCCATGCCTGCATACCTAACACTCACTTTTCTTTCACTCAAATAGCTGCTGATTACCCGCCTCAGGTTCCCCGGACACCCAACCTCAGCCAACCTAACCTTTATGGCTGGCCACCAAGCACTGTCGAAGGCCCCCTCTATGTCCAGCGAAACCACAACAGAAATTTTCTTCTCCTCCCTCATCTTTCTGATGTGGTTCACCAACCTATAGAGGGCGTCTTCGGTGCTCCTTTGGGGCATAAAGCCATACTGGTTAGGGCTAATCTTGGGCAACAGGTAGAACCTGAGTCGGGCGACCAGCATCTTCTCGAAGATTTTGCCGAGAACAGGCAGGAGGCCGATCGGTCGATAGGCTTTTGGTACCCGGTACGATTCCTTGCCCGGCTTTCTTAGCACCACCACGGTCGCCTGCTTCCACTGTTTGGGGAAGCAGGCGACAGTGAGGCACCTGTTCAGCAGCGCAAGGAACCATTCCGGGTTACATTCCACAGCGTGTTGGCAGATGTCCGACGTGAGTCCGTCCGCCCCGGGGGCCTTTTTGGGGTTGAAGGACCTTACGGCTCTCTTCAACTCCTCCATGATGAAGGGAGGGTCGTCCGGACCCGCCGGCGGTTCGGCGTCCAAGGACTCCGCCCGCCGGCGCGTCCGCCGATGTTCCTCACCTTCATCACTTTCCTGGTCCTCGGGGTAGAAGGTCTCCGCCAGCCATTCTGCAGAGCTTCGGGCGTCGAGGGTTTCACCGTCCCTCGTAAGGGGCAGATCCTCCTCCCTCCCTGTAGCTCTGCTCAACACCCTGTAGATGCCTTCCCAGACCCCCTCCCTATCCTGTTTCCGGCAAAATTCCTTCCAGCTCTCCACTTGCGCATCCTTTACTGCCTTTTCATACATCTCCTTTTGTTCCAGGTACAACCCAACGACGCGGTCTCTGCGATCAGGTGCTGCGTTCCGGATCCTGCGTTTCCTCGTGGCAACCTGCTTCTTCATCTGCGCGAGCTCATCATTCCACCACGACAAGGTGAATTTTTGCGTGTGTTTTTTGGTCGGCATTGTGTCTCTGCATGTCTGTGTGATCGCCTGTGTGTATCTGTCTATTGCCTCCTCCACTTGTTGTGTGCTGTGTATTGTGTTCATGTCTTGTGCAGTCAATTGTCTGTCCGACATCAGCTGGGTCAGTTTCTCACGAAACTGAGTCCAGTTTGCCTTCTGTGTGTTAAATATGCGTGTGGTTCGTATTATGTTCGTGCCTGTGGATTTATGTTGTCTGATGCCGAAGGATATGCCGTTGTGGTCCGAGCTCGTGAGACCCTCCTCTACTCTCCAGTCGCCCACTCGGTTCAGCAGATCGTCGGAGCACGCTGTCACATCCACGCAACTGGAGTACCTTTTCCCCCCTCTGACCGTATCAAATGTCGGGATGTCCCCGGTGTTGAGTATGTGCATGCCCATTGCTTCCAGTACAGCAGACACTTCCCTCCCTCGCGGGTCTTCCGCATCGCCACCCCACCACGGGCTTTTTGCGTTTGCGTCACCTCCCAAGACCATCTTATCGGAACCTAACTCTCTTCCTATCCACATAAGATGGTCCAGGTAGGGCCCCACAGGCTTATCGGGCTCGAAGTAGAAGGACACTACAATCATCTCCCAGGCTTTAGTTCGGAGGGTGGCCACAACAATGTTGTTATTGCTAAGGCGTGTGTGTAGTTCGACATCCAACGTGTCGTCGAGTACTACAACACACGCCTTTACCACACCACCCCCTTCCCCATCGCTCTGGTAGACCCTCACCCCATTGCATGTCCTCATACTCCGTGCCCCACCTATGTAGGGCTCTTGCAGCAACGCAACGCATGCCTTACGCTTGGTGGCCTCGAGCAATAGCTCCTTTGTGGCGATTTGGCTCCGCTGGAGGTTGGCCTGCAATAATCGGTACTGGAAGTACTCACCGGTTACAACCTCAACAATACGACACAGCCGATCTGGCTAGAGCATCCCACCTCTTTCTCTCCATACATTCTCTGTCGAAGGCGCTGTGCTCCTCGTTGCCTCTCCTCGCCTTCGTACAATTAATGCACTTGGGCCTATCTCCTCGCAGCCACTTATCGCACTCGGTCTTCATGTGAGGACCGGCGCAGTGACTGCATCGTACCTCACTCTCCTGACAGTGCCGTCTGGTATGCCCGTATCCCAGGCAACGGGAGCACTGCACCAGTGGACTGTGGTCCATCACCTTCACCCTGCCTAATCCAATATGGACGTAGCCTTCATTCACACACCTCTTCCATACCTGTGGGCTTGCTCTAACCACTAGGTGGTTCTGAAGGGGGTTCCTCGCTTTCATCACAAACGCTATCTCTAACTTTCTTTCATCCCCCTTCAAGCCATCAAAGATGTTTGTGTTCTGGTTACAGAACGCAGTGATGAAATCGTCCACGTCGCATTTCATCACATCCCTGAAGGCCAAAAGGGGGCTCTTATTCTTCACCTCTTCAACCACTAGTCCTTCATTCGTTCTCAATCTTTCCTTCACCTTGTTTCTTTCATCCTCATTTATACATCCTATGACGACCTTTCTATTTTTTTACCTTCCTGGCCCTCTCTACCTTTACCCATCCGTTTTTGGCGTCTATCGTCTTTCTAATTTTTTCCATCACCTCCTCTCCAGTCTCTTGTCCGTCCCTGGAGGACACCATGACTGAATGCAGTGCCCTTGCTTCAGGAGGATTCTCTACGACTCCTCTCGAAGCAATGCTCGCATAGCTCGCCGGTTTGGCGATCGTCATGTTGTTGGTTAGGTTAGGTTAGGTTAGGTTAGGTTAGGTTAGGTTAGGTTAGGTTAGGTTAGGTTAGGTTAGGTTAGGTTAGGTTAGGTTAGGTTAGGTTAGGTTAGGTTAGGTTAGGTTAGGTTAGGTTAGGTTAGGTTAGGTTAGGTTAGGTTAGGTTAGGTTAGGTTAGGTTAGGTTAGGTTAGGTTAGGTTAGGTTAGGTTAGGTTAGGTTAGGTTAGGTTAGGTTAGGTTAGGTTAGGTTAGGTTAGGTTAGGTTAGGTTAGGTTAGGTTAGGTTAGGTTAGGTTAGGTTAGGTTGGGGGCGAAACCGGTTCCTCCAAGTTGGTGTCCCTGGGCAACGCCTGGGTGCGCCACTCCGCTCTTTACACGGGGTGAGGCACTCAGGCGGCTGATCGCCGGTCTTTTGTCTATTTTCACCATCTTTTTTATAGTATACTCTTCTTTTGTTTTCGTTTATTTTATTTTTACTATTTTCACCATCTTTTCTTCAACTATCTTTCTCGTTTTATTTACTCTTCTTTACCGTCTTGTGTGTTTGCGTGTGAAAATCTGTGTGTGTTTGTGCGATGGATGGACCCGTGGGTCCCTAACCCTAAGTTGAGCAACGTTCGGCGATGGGGTGCATGGCGGGCAGGTGGCCACGCAGTGAGGACGTGGGGCGGCGTCACCCCCTTAATGACCAAATATGGAGTTAGAGCAAACGAAAAATTCTCCCCGGGTGGGTCCCAGCAATGGGGAATCCCACACTCCCGCTTCGGCGGGGGGTCGGCCCGAGTATACGGGGGGGCCTAAATTTGCTTTGAAGGAAGTAGAGAGGAAGGGGGCCGTTGCGACGGCGAGTGGTGGCGCGGTAACACGCGTTAGTCCGGGGCCGGTGCTCATAACCGCACCGGAGACGGACCCAATGGAGACCTCAGTCGCAAAAATTAATGACCCAAGGCATGATCAACGGATTCCGATTGTGCAAATCGAAAGGATGGACGACTCGGACTGTTCTCTCAACACTATGAGAACAGCCGGCAGCTCTCGCACATCTTCGCGCGAAAGAGCAGTAAGTAGCCTGGCCGGCAAACGGAGACTGTCGTACTCCCTGTCTGGCTCTGATGATGGCGGCTCGGAGCGATCATTCCGCTCTGATTCCCGGCGAAAGAAATCCGCCTCTGCCAAAAGAGGGCGCGGTCGTCCTCCAACAACTGGGGAATATGTTGGAATGGCAGACGCCAAAAAGAAATACCTTGACCTGGAGCACGAAGAACTGAGGCTCCAGGCAGAAAAGGAGGTCGCTGCGGCTCTTCAAAAAGTGCAGCGACAGGCGGAAAGACAGGCAGAGATCGCCTCTACTAGACAAGCGGAACGCGCGGCGCTTGAAGCTCTCCCGGCTGCCACTAAACTCAAAACAGTTGGTGAGCAGGGCCTGGAGCTTATTAGGATGGTCCGCACAAAAAGTAGTAATCTAAAGGGCACTTTCACTAAGGCCCTCAAAGAGGGAGAAGCTAAGGTCGAGGAATCTGTTTGCGGCCTCGTCTCCCTCAAGGAGGACACCCTCAAACTGGAGGCCGAAAACCTGCGCCTCAAAGAGGAGATAGCGCTGTTGCGGGAGAAGGCGAGTCGGGCACAGGAGATGCCGTCAACACAGCCGCCTCCAGCAAGTACAGTGGAAAATCAAGAAGTATTGACTGTTGCGGGACTGCGGGCCATGTTTGAGGAGTTCTCCCGGTCCATCATGGAGAGAACCTCAAACATGGTCAACGCACGTATTGAAGCCATGGAGGATCGTCTGCTCCCGGCTAAGCGCCTACGACCGCCGCTGGCAGCAGATAAAAACCGAATTGAAAATGCTGGAACTCACCTGACTGAAGATTGGCCCGCCCTTCCGCAGGCTGGGCCCTCCAGAAGAACGGCAGCTCCGGCTCCGGCGGCGACAGTAAGGTCAACAGAAGCTCCATCTCCAACAGCGACTGCACCTGGAAAAGAAAAGGCGGTTAGTAAAAAGAAAAAGAAGGGAAAGAAACCGGCAGAACAACAGCCGGAATCTCCAGCAACTGCTGCTCCCGGCCCCTCACCTGTAGAAGAGGGCTGGAATACAGTAGTTCGGAAGAAGGGAAAGAAAAAAGTAACACCGGATATGACGAACACGGAATTGACATACCCGGATACGACTAAAGCACGGCCAAAGGGGGCCTCAAAAACCTCACAGAAACCGAAGTCCAAGAAAAAGACGAGAAGAAGGAACACGGCTCCTGCCTCAGCTGCAGTGATCATCACGCTGCAGCACGACGCGGTAGAGCGTGGGACTACCTACAAGGACGTCCTAACCAAGGCCCGACAAGGCATCAACTTGGCGGACCTAGGGTTGGCGGAAGGCGTCCGAATCAGGCAGGCGGCAACTGGGGCTCGAATTATGGAACTCCCGACCAGCGCGACCAGCGAAATGGCGGATCGATTTGCCGAGAGGTTGCGGGGCGTCCTTGCTGGAGACGCCAGAGTCGCCAGGCCAGTTAAGTGCTCGGACGTGCGAATTACTGGCTTGGACGACACTGTCACTAAAGAGGCCGTTCTGGCTGCAGTGGTAACGAAGACGAGCTGTCAGCCGGAACACGTTAAGGGGGGCGATATCCGCGAGGGTCCTGGAGGTACCGGAACCATGTGGGTCCAGTGTCCCGTGGCTGCCGCCAACACCTTGGTGGCTGCGGGTCGCTTGCTCGTTGGCTGGAGTTCGGCACGCGTCCAGCCCCTAGAACCGAGGGCCATGAAGTGCTACCGCTGCCTTGAAGTCGGACACACAGCGCGGCGGTGCGATTCTGAGGTGGACAGAGGCCAACTGTGCTTCCGGTGTGGTCAGGCCGGGCACAAGTCATCGTTCTGCACCGCTAAGCCACACTGCGTGGTCTGTTCGGCGGCGGGTAGAAACGCTAACCACTCGGTCGGCGGAAAGGGTTGCGCCCCTCCGAAGAAGGGGCGCAACAGAAGAGCAAAGACTCGAGCGGCGGGTCGGCCTCAGGTCCGACAGGAGGAACAAATGGACACCAACAATGGATAGACAAACATTGCAGTTCCTCCAGACGAACCTGAACCACTGTGCAGGTGCCCAGGACATGTTTTTCCAGGCCCTGGTGCAGTGGCAGGTAGACATCGCAATAGTGGCCGAGCCCTACTACGTCCCAGCCCGCACCAACTGGGCTGGGGACCTGCTGGACTCCGTCGCTATCTGCGCTTCGGATGTTGGCCCACCGCTTCTATCGCGGGACAAAGGCCAGGGCTTCGTTTCGGCAGACTGGGGGGAGTACACGATCTTCGGCGTCTACTTCTCCCCCAACAAAACCCTCGCCGAATTTGAGGATTTCCTAGGCGAGTTGCAGGCGGCAGTCTTAAGAGCGGCCCCAAGGCCCGTTCTTGTCGCCGGCGACTTCAACGCCAAACACTCAACCTGGGGCTCTCCCGTGACCGACGCTCGAGGTGACGCTGTGCTGGAGTGGGCCCTCATGACCGGTCTCTCGCCTTTAAACCGCGGGGATGCACCTACGTGCGTTCGGCATCAGGGGAGTTCGATTGTTGATCTCTCCTTTGCCAGCCCCGTGGTTGGTAGACTGGTCCACGACTGGAGGGTGGTGGAGGATGTAGAGACACTGTCGGATCACCTGTACATCCGGTTTAGTGTCTCCTCCTCAAGGATGGCTCAGATGGTCCCGCTTCCGTCGACTAGTGCGCCAGAATTCCCGCGCTGGGCGCTGACGAGGATGGACAAGGAGGTGCTCGACGAAGCAGCGCAAGTGGAGGCCTGGACACCGAGGCCTACGGCTCCCATCGCCGTCAATGAGGAAGCGCTTTGGTTTCGCGAAGCCCTGACCAGGATATGTGATGCCGCCATGCCTAGAGCGAGACGCCGTCCTCCGAAAAGGCAGGTGTATTGGTGGTCGGATGCAATCGCAGAACTCCGGCACCAATGCATCAGAGCACGTCGGCCATATCAGCGGCAGCGCGGACGCAGGGTCCGGAATGAATCGCTGGAGAGGAGACTCGGAGCGGAGTACAGCGCAGCCAAAAGTGCTCTGCGCCTGGCCATTATATTGGCTAAAGACACGGCAAGGGAGGAAATGCTGGCGGACTTAAACCGGGACCCCTGGGGTCGCCCATATCGCACAGTGCGGAATAAATTTAGCCGCGGTCCGCCAGTCATGGAGGCGCTGCCTCCGGAGCAGTTACCAGCTATTGTGTCGGCATTGTTCCCAACTGCAACTAGTTTGGAACCGCCGGACAACATCGGACCGGTACCGGACGAGGTAGTACCACTCGTTTCGGAGAGCGAACTAGACGCCGCAATCTTTAGGCTCAGTGAACGCAAGACTGCCCCGGGCCCGGACGGAATCCCCGGCCGAGTCTGGGTAAAATCCTTGGGGCCACTCAAAGACAGGATGCGGGACCTGTTCAGTGAGTGCCTCGCACAGGCGGAATTTCCCGATTGCTGGAAGGAAGGTAGGCTGGTGTTGTTGAGGAAGGATGGCCGCCCTGCCGACTCGCCTTCGGCCTATAGGCCTATCGTCTTGCTGGACGAGGCCGGCAAATTATTGGAGAGAGTGATTGCATCTAGGGTCAATAAACATCTAGAGCGGGAAGGGCCTAACCTCTCTGAGGCACAATATGGTTTCCGAACGCAGCGCTCGACCATAGATGCAATCCTCAAAGTCAAGGAGTTTGCTGAGGAACAGGCGGCAAATGGTGGAGTGGTATTGGCGGTGTCATTTGATATCGCCAATGCTTTTAATACCCTGCCCTTCGAATCCATCGAGGAGGGCCTCCGCTACCATGACGTGCCGTGGTACCTCCGCAAGATCATCGGAGGGTACCTCAGAAGACGAAGAATCGTTTGTGTTGGGCGTAGTGGTGTCGTCACTCGGATAGTGACACAGTGCGGTGTTCCACAGGGGTCTGTTCTTGGCCCTCTCCTGTGGAACATCGGATTCGACCGGGTCCTGCGTGCGGCTCTTCTCCGCGGGCTACGGCTTATTTGCTATGCCGACGACACCTTCCTTCTAGCCCGCGGAGAAACATTCGAAGAAGCCATACGGTTGGCAAGAGTCGGCGCGTCGCAGGTAGTGGCGCGTATTGAGAGACAGGGGGTGCGAGTCGCGCTGCAGAAAACGGAGGCCATGTTCTTCCATGGACCCCGGAAACGCCCCCCCGCGGAGTCATTTCTTCGCATCGGAGATGTCAGTGTGCCGATCGGCTCGGAAATGAAATACTTGGGTCTCGTCCTGGACCCGAGGTGGTCTTTCGACGCGCATTTCCGCCGGTTGGCACCCAAATTGAAGAAGACGGCCGTGGCCCTTGGACGCCTCCTGCCCAACATCGGAGGTCCAGGGTCCACTTGTAGGCGGCTCTATACGGGGGTCCTTCAGTCCATGGCCCTCTATGGAGCCCCCGTCTGGGCGGATAATCTGAGTGCCCAGAATAGGGCGCTCTTGCGGAGTCCTCAGCGGACAATGGCGCTCCGAATGATCCGCGGATACCGAACCGTGTCCTGCGACGCAGCGCTCGCCCTCGCCAGAACCCCTCCTTGGGACCTAGAAGCCCGGGTTCTGAGCGAAATATATTACCGCACGGCGGAAGTAAAGAGCAGAGGAGAAAGTGTGATTCCGGAGTTGACTGCTCGATGGCGCCGCCAAGCGCGCATAATAACCATGCGCTCTTGGGAGGACCGATTGGCGTCCCCAACAGCCGGACACATGGTGGTGGCGGCAATCCGGCCGCACCTACAGGAGTGGGTGACGCAATATAAGGGCACCCTCACATACCGAATGGTGCAGGTGTTGACCGGGCACGGTTGTTTCGGTCATTACCTGCACCACACGGCTAGGAGGGAAACAACGCCCCAGTGTCACCACTGTACCCATGGAGACGACACGGCGCAGCACACGCTCATGGACTGCCCAGCCTGGGTAGTACAGCGAGCGGTGCTCTGCGCCACCATCGGAATTGACTTAACGCTCCCGGCTATAATAACAGCAATAGTCCGGTCGAGCGAATCATGGACAGCGATGGCCGCCTTCTGTGAGGACGTAATGTCACAGAAGGAGGCCGCAGAACGGGAGAGGGAGACGGATGAAGCCGCAAACCCCGTTCGCAGGAGGCGAGGAGGGCGCAGGCGCGCCAATTACGAGCGCCAGCTTCCGCCCTAATACGGACTCGGGCGACGGATTGGGGAATCCGCCGCCCATTGCACGAGTCCCACCGGTAGAAGAGCGCCCGGTGCCTCGGGTAGCTCTCCCGGAGTAGGTGGCAGATACATCTGCCGCGCGGAGGTACTGCTGCAGAAGCAGTTGCCGCTTACTGGGCCGCTGCAGTTATCGCCTCAGGCGGGTCCGGCGGCCCAGCAGCATAGCGGAGGAGGAGGCACCGTCGGGTTTTAGTGCGGTAACCCCGGGCGATACCATCTACGCCCGGGAGAGTCCCACATACCCCGGTGGCCCTTCCCCAGCGCTGCCGGGGATGCATAAAGCATTTCCCGACGTTAAAAAAAAAAAAAAAAAAAAAAAAAAAAAAAAAAAAAAAAAAAAAAAAAAAAGGTTAGGTTAGGTTAGGTTAGGTTAGGTTAGGTTAGGTTAGGTTAGGTTAGGTTAGGTTAGGTTAGGTTAGGTTAGGTTGGGGGCGGGGGCGATACCGGTTCCTCCAAGTTGGTGTCCCTGGGCAACACCTGGGTGCGCCACTCCGCCTTTTACACGGGGTGAGGCACTCAGGTGGCTGATCGCCGGTCTTTCTCTGTCTTTCTCTCTGTTTTTAGTTTACTCTTCTTTTGTTTTATTTTATTTGTTTTACTCTATCTTTCAACATCTTTTCTATCTTTTCTCTTTTATTTTACTCTTGTGTGTGTGTAAGGTTGTATGTCTGAATGGTGATGGATGGGCTTTTACGGCCCCTAATCCTTGGTTTGTGGTGCCCGGCCTTGGGATGCATGGCGAGCAGGCGGCTCGTCCCGAGGGCACTGGGGCAGGATTCACCCCTCAATTGATCAACCATGGAGAGTCGTATTGTGAAAAATTCTCCCCGGGTGGGTCCCGGCAATGCCGGGGAATCCCACACTCCCGCTTCGGCGGGGGATCGGCCCGTGTATACGGGGGGGCCACATAGTGCGATTGAGGAGGAGGGCGCGACAGCGCAGAACAGGCCGAGCTCGGTGCCCCTAACCGCACCGGGAACGGAGCTTCTTACCGACGAGGATGTGGATTTTTCCCAGCCCGTCGAAAACGGAAGGGAGCGTCTCCTGAGGCTTCTTCACAGGAAGAAGCTGCGAGGAGACACGGAGGGGCTCGCACGTGTGCAACACGAGCGCGAGTTGATCCTCCCTCCCTCCATACGGGATGAGACGTCGGCGGCGGGAAAGGACAGCGTGGCCTCACCGCGCGTACCACTCGTGGTGCTCAAGCGCGACGCTGCGATACTGCCGCCCCACGGATACGACAAATGGAGAGATAGCGACGACTATCTCTCCGACTCCTCGGTCTACAGCGCCATGTCGCTGGAGTCCGGGGAGTCCACCACCGGACTAGACAAACCTCGCAAGAGGAAGAACACGGACGACGACAGTGTACCGTCCCTCAGTAAGGGGGCGGTACAAAAACCCAAAAGAGGACGCGGCCGGCCGCCAACGACCGGCCAGTACGTCGGTCTGGCTAAAGCCCAGGCCGAATTTAACAAAGAGAAGGCGGAAAGTCTAAGGCTCCAAGCCGAGGCCGAAGTTGCCGAAACGGCGCGAACAGCAAGGGAGGCGCGTGCGTCAATCCGCGCTGCTCCTGCTACACCGGAAGAAGACAGATCGGAGCAGACGAGCTTGGCTCTGATGAAAAGTGTTGAGACTTCGCTAGAGGCCGTAACCATGGTCGCAGCGAAGTCTCAGAACTTAAAAGGCACTTTCCAACGGTGCCTCAAAGAGGCGGTCGTGAGCATAAGGGCGGCCGTCACTGAAATAAGGGGCCGTTCTATGACGGACGAAATGGCGAGACTGGAGGCGCAAAACGCGCGGCTCCAAAGGCAGGTGGCCGATATGCGCCAAGAGCTGGAGGAGCTGCGCCGGCAGGCATCCCGCCCCGCCGAGCAAGACCTGCGACAACTTTTGGATGAGGTGTCGCGAAATAATGTGGAGACGTTTGGCACAATGCTAAACGCAAGGCTGGCCGGACTAGAGGACCGACTCTTGCCGGCGCCTCGAATACGGCCGCCACTGGCAGCAGACAGTGTCGGTGCCACACCATCAACGGCACCGACGAAGAAGGCGCCGAAGCCTAAAAAGGTGACGGCGCCAACATACGCGGAGAAAGCGGCACCAAGTGTGGCGGTCCCCCCAATAGAGGCACCGCCCACACCGGTCCCGCCAAAGCCTAAGAAGAAGGCGAAGAAGAAGACAAAGCGGCCATCAATGGCCGCTCAGGATGTGGCACAAGGGGGGGATAACACCAACCCCTCCCCCGCCGAGGCCCCGTGGACCACAGTAGGTCCGCGTAAGGCGAAAAAGAAAGGGGCGGCTACAACAGCCAAAGCCGCCCCAAAAAAGAAGAAGAAAAAGGCGAAGCTTCGCCCTCCCACTACTGCGGCGGTCACCCTCACCCTGGGGGCGAACGCAGCTGAAAGGGGGGTGACGTACGCGAAATTGTTGTGCCAGGCCAAGGCGGCGATCGACCTCGGGGAACTTGGCATCCCCAGGCTCGGTTTCCGCCTGGCAGAGACCGGAGCACGCGTCCTTACTATTGCTGGTGAGGGCGCACAGGACAAGGCGGACGCTTTTGCCGCAAGGCTTAAGACAGTCCTAAACTCGGACGAAGTAAGGGTCGGCCGCCCGATGAGATGCGTTGACATGCGCGTCTCCGGGCTGGACGACTCTGTGACGGTCGCCGACGTCATCCAGGCGGCCGCCACCGAAGGAGGATGCCCGACCAGTGCAATCAGGTCGGGCCAAATTGTTATGGGACCAAGGGGAAGTGCGTCTCTGTGGATGCGCATCCCCATCGCGGCTGCGAAAAAGCTTCTCAGCTCAGAACGGCTGCGAATCGGCTGGGTCTCGGCAAAGGTGGTGCTGCTGGCCGCGAGGCCTAAGCGGTGCTACCGATGCCTTGACACCGGCCATCTGGCGACGAAATGTGTGTGCTCGGTTGACCTTAGTCGGATGTGTTACCGCTGCGGAAAACCGGGCCACAAGGCGGCTGAATGCGGGGCAGCTCCAAATTGCCCCGTATGCGAGGCTGCCAACAAGCCAAAAGAGCATGTACTGGGGAGCAGCGGCTGCATCATAGCACCCAGGCCGCCCCCCAGCACGAAACGGAAGAGAAGGGCTCCCTCCAAGGCCCGGCTTAAAAAGCCCAAGGCCGGCGCAAGGGCGGTTCCGCCCGCCCCCGCCAATATGGAGGTAGTAGCCTAGACCCGCGGGCGGCGATCGGGGGATCGTCGCCCGCACTATGGGTCCCGAGTGTAAGGCTCCCCTATGCCCGGGGAGCGCTCGGTGAGGCATGCGGCGGCACACCATCCAGCCGCCGCTACAAAAGAGGGCCGGACGCGGCACGCGCTGCGGGGTCGTGGAGCTATGCTCACGCGATTCCCACGGCCTCGCATTGGCGCAGAAGGAGGGCATCGCCAGGTTTTTAGTGGGTAAACTCTGTGCCGCCAACACCAAGGCACAGAGGAGTCCCACATAACCCCGCGATGTCCCCCGAGCATCGCGGGGTATACGCAACGTATTTTCCTGGCGTAAAAAAAAAAAAAAAAAAAAAAAAAAAAAAAAAAAAAAAAAAAAAAAGGTTAGGTTGGGGGCGAAACCGGTTCCTCCTCGTGGTGTCCCTGGGCAACGCCTGGGTGCGCCACTCCGCTCTTTACACGGGGTGAGGCACTCAGGCGGCTGATCGCCGGTCTTTTGTCTATTTTCACCATCTTTTTTATAGTATACTCTTCTTTTGTTTTCGTTTATTTTATTTTTACTATTTTCACCATCTTTTCTTCAACTATCTTTCTCGTTTTATTTACTCTTCTTTACCGTCTTGTGTGTTTGCGTGTGAAAATCTGTGAGTGTTTGTGCGATGGATGGACCCGTGGGTCCCTAACCCTAAACTGAGCAACGTTCGGTGATGGGGTGCATGGCGGGCAGGTGGCCACGCAGTAAGGACGTGGGGCGGCGTCACCCCTTGAATGACCAAAAATGGATACAGGCAATACGGAAAATACTCCCCGGGTGGGTCCTCTCACGAGGGAATCCCACACTCCCGCTTCGGCGGGGGGTCGCCCCAAGTATACGGGGGGGGCACCTATTGCTTTGGAGGAGGAGGTGAGGAGTGAGAAGATGAACGACTTTGGCACGAATATGGACAATGATAGGCATAACGAATCGGCTGCGATGACGACGGCTAGTGAAGGTGAAAGTGGATCGCGAGCGGCGACGCCCGCGTCACTTGTCTCAGTGAGTAGGTTTTACCGAAAGCTTCCCGGAGATGGAACGGACGAAGAGAGCGGCAATGATACCGCCGCCTCTCGGAGCCAGGATAGTGACCAAGAGAGGAAACGGAATAGGTTCCTACGCAAAAGGCGCGGAAGTGAACATAGTCCGGAAGAGAAAGATATGGAAGCGGCTCGAAAGCCCTCATCTAAACGGGGTAGAGGGCGGCCTCCCACTACGGGACAATACGTCGGCATGGCCAAGGCTAAACAGAGCCTTCTAGAAATAGAGCAGAGAGCTCTAGAGGTCGAGGCCGAACGGCAAATTCTGGAATCGGCAAAGAGGATTCCGCAGCTACGGTTGCACCGGCTGTCGGAAGCCTCTGACAACTCAGATATTACAATGTGTGAGGACGAAGAGGTCACGGCGGCAAAGCTTGGAGTCATAATAAAAGAGGGTCTGGGGACAATTACCAACGTGGTCCAAATCTCAAGAAATCTTAAGGGTACATCCGTCAGGGCCCTTAATAAAGCGGTCAGCGCTATAGAGGAGGCGTCTTCGGCCCTCCTAAATCGCTCGGCTTCGACGGAAACGAGGGCCCTAGAGGCGGCGAATATGCGCCTCTCTAGGGACCTCGCAGAAATGAAGAGGGAATTAGAGGCCGTCAAGCGCAAGTTAGATGAGGCACAACCACAGTCCGCTCCCACAAACAAGGAGCTGAATGTTGAAGAGCTGTTACAGCGAGCTGTGCGTGAGGCGGTCTCCGTATCAAGCGCTCGGATGGACGCACGGCTGGAGAGTTTAGAGGCCCGACTTCTACCAGAGCCGCGTCTACGCCCTCCCCTTGCCTCCGACAAGAGGAAGAATAGCGCGACACCTGTCACAATATCTGCAGGGTCGTCACAAAAGGGAAAAGATAAGGAGAAGGAGAAGTCTCCGCCGGAGCCATCGGTTTCAACGCTGATGCCTCCGACGAATCCCGGCCCAGCGCCAAAGAAGGCAAAGAAGAAAAAGTCTGCCGCCGCCGTTGAAGCGGCAACTGCGAGGCACGACGCAGCACCAACAGCAGCGGCGTCGCAACCTGCCAACACATCAGAGTGGACGCAGGTGGTGAGAAAGGGAAAGGGGTCGAAAAAGAAAGAGGAAGGAAAGAAGACGCCGAAAAGGAAGAAGAAGAGGGACAGTCAACTGCGCGCTCCTAAATCTGCGGCGGTTGTCCTGACCCTCCAACCTGAAGCGGAGAAGCGAGGCGTCTCCTACAAGGACGTTCTGGCAAAAGCCAAACAGCGGATTGACTTGGCCGCGCTGGATATACCGGCCGTCAAGTTTAAGGTGGCAGTCACTGGGGCCCGAATGCTAGAGATCCCGGGAGCTGCCAGTAGAGTCATGGCCGACAAGCTGGCCGAGAAATTGAAGGAGGTCATGGAGGAGGGAGAGGTCCGTATCTCCCGACCTCAGAAGTGCGTCGAACTCCGAGTGCAGGGTATGGACGACTCTGCCACAGCATCAGAGATAGCGCAGGCCATCGCTGTACCTGGTGGCTGTGCAGCCGGCGACGTCAAAGTCGGCGAAATCAAGAAGGACCGCCGAGGCCGTGGCACAGCTTGGGTTAAATGTCCGGTCGAGGCGGCGAAGAGAGTAACGGCGCCCAATACGAAGGTGTATGTCGGGTGGACCATGGTGCGCGTGGTGCTGTTATCCATGCGCCCCATGCGGTGTTACCGGTGCCAAGAGATCGGGCACACCCGAGCTACCTGCCCTAATGAGGACGACCGCAGCGAGCTCTGCTTCCGTTGCGGTCAATCGGGACACACGTCTGCACGGTGTGAAAACGCGCCCCATTGCGCGCTGTGTGCAGCCCGTGGCAAAACAGCGGACCATAGTGTGGGGAGTAAACCCTGTGCGAAGTCTGCACCGAAGAGACGGAACGGATCCAAAAGGAGCCAAGCGCCCGAGAAAACCGCCATACCATCTACGGCGGCTCCCGGGGCTGGAGCGGTCCCTATGGAGGCTCAATAACGGCCATCCAACGGTTTTTACAGGGCAACCTGAATCACTGCGCCCAGGCGCAGGATCTCTTTGATCAGGTCATGCTGAGATGGGAAATTGACGTAGCCGTTATTGCGGAGCCGTATCGCGTTCCGACCAGGACTAACTGGGTCGGGGACGCACACTCGTCGGTTGCTCTAGTCTTCGGCCCCAAAATCGTGCCTCCATCTCCCGGGGATACGACCAGGGGTCAAGATTTTGTTGTTGTCATCTTGGGGGCCCTCACCGTGGTGGGGGTTTACTTCTCCCCCAACAAGCCGCTCGTCGAGTTTGAGGCATTCCTGCTCAGACTTACCGTGGTCGTAGAAGGAGCTTCTGGTCCCGTGGTCGTCGCCGGAGACTTCAACGCGAAGTCAACGCTGTGGGGGTCCCCGGCGACGAATGCGAGAGGTCGCGTGGTCGAGGACTGGTTGACCACAACTGGCCTGGTCCTGGCAAACCGCGGTGCTGCCAGCACCTGTATCCGGCAGCAAGGGGAGTCTATAGTTGACCTAACCCTGGTCAGTCCATCCATTGCTCGCCGAATTGACAATTGGCGGGTCCTTGAAGAGGTTGAAACGCTCTCGGACCACCTATATATTAGGTTCGACGTCGCCGCTTCCGCGTCAGAGCTGGGCCGCCTATTTTCATCCGGCGGTGGCCCAAGGTGGTCCTTGAAGAGATTGAACCGTGAGCTTCTAGAGGAGGCTGCAATTGTCGCGTCCTGGGCGTCACTTCCATCCGAAGACGTTGACGACTGCGAGGAATGGCTGAGAGAGGCGATGCATGGTGTGTGTGATGCCTCTATGCCGCGTGTGGGGCCCTTTAGACCGCGGCGCCAAACATACTGGTGGCGTCCCGAGCTGTTCCATCTGCAGCGGGAATGCACAGCGGCCCGTCGCCGCTATAAGAGGTACCGCAGGCGGCGCACGAGGGTACAGGAAGAAGAGGAGGCTCTGTACGACATATACCGCACAGCCTGCCTCGCCCTTCACGATGCCATACTGCAGGCGAAGGCCGACGCGTGGCAGGAGTGGCTACAGACGCTAGAAGAGGACCCGTGGGGCAAGCCTTATAAATGGGTGCGACAGAGGCTGCGCCCGGCGGCGCCCCCAATCACCCAGACCGTCCAACCGGAGCTCCGAAACAGAGTCGTCACGGCCCTATTTCCACCCGGGGCCGAGTGGTCGCCACCAATGGCACCACGAACGAGAGACTCCGAGTCCGAAGAGGAGGAGGTACCGCCGGTAACATCGGGCGAACTAGCGGTAGCCGTAAACAAAATGGGCCAGAAGAACACGGCCCCCGGTCTCGATGGTGTACCAGGCCGAGTGTGGGTCGCGTCAATGAGACACATGGAACCGCGGGTACTCGCCGCTTTGACCAGTTGTCTGGTCCAGGGCCGAGTACCGCGGCGGTGGAAAGTGGGAAAGCTGGTTCTTCTACGTAAGAACGGACGCCCAGAGGACCAGCCGTCAGCCTACCGTCCCATCGTCCTCCTGGACGAGGGTTGCAAAATGCTGGAGAGAGTGCTCGTGGCGCGCATCAACCAACACCTTGAACGCGTCGGGCCGAACCTCAGTTCCAGTCAGTACGGGTTCCGGAGCGGCCGATCGACGGTCGACGCAGTGGCGCGCCTGCGAGATGTAATCGAGGACGAAGCGTCCCGGGGCGGGGTAGTGTTAGCGGTGTCTCTTGACATCTGCAATGCGTTCAACTCCCTGCCCTGGGCTACAATCGAAGCGGGACTTGAGTACCACGGAGTACCACGATACTTACGCCGGACTATAAAGAGCTACCTCTCGGCTCGCTCGGTAAAATACCCGACACAAGACGGTTGGGAGGAACGGGTGGTCGTGCGCGGTGTCCCGCAGGGGTCGGCTTTGGGGCCACTCCTGTGGGACATCGGGTACGACTGGGTACTCCGCGGTACACTTATACACGGTGCGGAACTAATATGTTACGCGGACGATACACTGGTGGTCGCTCGCGCTCGGAAACATAGAGAGGCAGTGATCCGTGGGACAGCGGCAGTCGCGCAAACAGTCCAGCGGATCCAGGCGTTGGGCCTCACGGTGGCGCTCAACAAAACGGAAGCCCTAATATTCCATGGGCCAAGGAACGCGCCGCCACCAAATATGGAAATCGTTGTGGGTGGAACACGCATTACGGTTGGGTCATCTATGACCTACTTGGGCCTTGTTTTGGATGGACGATGGTCCTTCGGGGAGCATTTCCATCGGCTCTCCGAAAAGGTCACCAAAGCTGCGGGAGCACTAGCCTCGCTGCTTCCGAATCTCGGGGGCCCGAGTCTGGGCTGTCGGCGCCTGTACATGGGCGTCATACGCTCCATGTCAATGTACGGCGCGCCGATATGGGCAGAACATCTGTCAACCGAGAACAGACTCGTCCTCGGAAGGCTTCAGCGAGTGATGGCGACGCGGGCAGTGCGTGGATACCGCACCATTTCCAGAGATTCGGCATGCCTGCTCGCCGGAAGTGTCCCATGGGACATAGACGCACAAGCCCTCGCCGACGTTTATTGGCGTTGCGCAGCGGCTCGCGCAGGGGGCAGCAACCCCTTACCGGACGCTATTCGTCGGTGGAGGGACGAATCGAGGGAGACGGCCTTAGACCTCTGGGCGGAACGGCTAGAAGAGCCGCTAGTAAGCGTCGCCCTAATATCGGCCATTCGCCCGCTGTTCAAAGAGTGGGTGAATCGAAAGCATGGCGCGCTCTCCTTTCGTCTAACACAGGTACTGACCGGGCATGGCTGCTTCGGTAGGTACCTGTGGGAGATCGTGAGGAGAGAAAATACCGCAAGATGTCACCACTGTGACGAGGAAAGGGACACGGCCGAACATACCGTAACGGTCTGTCCCTCTTGGATTGGACAACGCGCGGCCCTCACGGCCGCAATCGGACAGGACCTCTCGCTGCCGGCTATCATACGGGCAATGCTGAGCAGCGAGTCAGAGTGGAATGCGGTTGATGACTTCGCACAGGAGGTCATATCCGCGAAGGAGGAGGCTGAGCGGGAAAGGGAACGGGAGACGCTCGACCCCTCAAGACGGCCGAGACGAAGACGCAGGATCAATAATGATCACAGCGTCCCGACTTAGCCGGGGAGCTCGGAGCGGCGGCGTGGGGACGCCGTCGCTCATTGCACCGAGTCCCAGAGAGGGCCGTGATGCGCAACGTACTCCTGCGCATCGCGGCACACGTGGAGGAAGGCCTACGCAAGCCCTAATGGGGCCTCTGTTCGGCCTAAGGGGCGCCTGATCGCCCCCAACGGGATGAGCCTGCAACCCACAACGCAGGCGCCCGTCGTCGGAGTCGCGGTCGTTTTGTAGTTCCCGTGGCTCCGGCTAGGGCGGTACTGTCGGAGTACCGCCGAGTTTTAGTGGGTAGGGCTGCGTCCATTTACCATCTTCTCGGACGCAGCGAGTCCTACATATCCGCCTGGGGAGCTTCCCCACTCCCCCGCGGAATGCCTAAAAGCATTTCTCGGCGTAAAAAAAAAAAAAAAAAAAAAAAAAAAAAAAGGTTAGGTTAGGTTAGGTTAGGTTAGGTTAGGTTAGGTTAGGTTAGGTTAGGTTAGGTTAGGTTAGGTTAGGTTAGGTTAGGTTAGGTTAGGTTAGGTTAGGTTAGGTTAGGTTAGGTTAGGTTAGGTTAGGTTAGGTTAGGTTAGGTTAGGTTAGGTTAGGTTAGGTTAGGTTAGGTTAGGTTAGGTTAGGTTAGGTTAGGTTAGGTTAGGTTAGGTTAGGTTAGGTTAGGTTAGGTTAGGTTAGGTTAGGTTAGGTTAGGTTAGGTTAGGTTAGGTTAGGTTAGGTTAGGTTAGGTTAGGTTAGGTTAGGTTAGGTTAGGTTAGGTTAGGTTAGGTTAGGTTAGGTTAGGTTAGGTTAGGTTAGGTTAGGTTAGGTTAGGTTAGGTTAGGTTAGGTTAGGTTAGGTTAGGTTAGGTTAGGTTAGGTTAGGTTAGGTTAGGTTAGGTTAGGTTAGGTTAGGTTAGGTTAGGTTAGGTTAGGTTAGGTTAGGTTAGGTTAGGTTAGGTTAGGTTAGGTTAGGTTAGGTTAGGTTAGGTTAGGTTAGGTTAGGTTAGGTTAGGTTAGGTTAGGTTAGGTTAGGTTAGGTTAGGTTAGGTTAGGTTAGGTTAGGTTAGGTTAGGTTAGGTTAGGTTAGGTTAGGTTAGGTTAGGTTAGGTTAGGTTAGGTTAGGTTAGGTTAGGTTAGGTTAGGTTAGGTTAGGTTAGGTTAGGTTCCCCCCGATGGTTGCACGCCTTGACGTGGCGGTGGGGCTTAGTAACCGTGGACTGGACACCCACGGTGAAGCGAAGAGGCAACCAGGGCCGGCTGGTTTGCCAACGGCTGGCCCGAGGAGGGCGCTCCCAGCGGGCTGGAGGAGTCCGCTGCGGACGCGCTTAGAGGTGGGACCGCAGAAGAAGAGGAGTGCCGGTATTACGGTGCGCCGTACTCCCTATCTTCTGCGGCCGTGGAGGGATCGCAGGGGGAGAGGCGTGGTGGTGTTGTGCCACTCTCCCTACCCCCCTGCGAGCTGGCGGGGCCGTTCCGTGCGGTTAACGGCATTGGTGGGGCCGCAGAGGAAGAGGCAAGTTGGTATTACGGTGCGCCGCTTGCCCTATCCTCTGCGGCCGAGGTGTGGTCGGTGGCAGAACCATATACCAGATCTGCCACCGGGTACCAGTTGTGGATTCTGGTATCCGTGGCCTCCTAGTGGCAGACTCGGGGGGAGTCTGCTACAGTACTGGTGGAGGCCGAGGAGGCAGGCGCACCTTACCATCTGGTGCGCCTGGGGCTTTCGGGCCTAGGATGGAGCCGTTTGTGCGCGGCTACCGCCGGCGGGGTCGCGGATGTGTTTATCGTTCCCGTGGCCCCGTCACAGGGCGGAGAGGAGGAAGGTGGGGGGTGGTTTTTAGTGAGTATACCGTGGGTCTCATAAGCCTATACGGGAGTCCCACATCACCACTCGGGTGCCCCCTGCGCCTGGGTGGTATGCGTAATGCATTTTCCCCCCCGGAAACAAAAAAAAAAAAAAAAAAAAAAAAAAAAAAAAAAAAAAAAAAAAAAAAAAAAAAAAAAAAGGTTAGGTTAGGTTAGGTTAGGTTAGGTTAGGTTAGGTTAGGTTAGGTTAGGTTAGGTTAGGTTAGGTTAGGTTAGGTTGAGGTACTCAGGCGGCTGAACGCCGGTCTTTCCTATCTTTCTTTCTGTTTATAGTTTACTCTTCTTTTAATTTGTTTTGTTTATTTGTTTGTCTATCTTTCAACACCTTTTCTTCTATTTTCCTTTTTATTTTACTCTTCTCAGCGTGTGTGATAGGTTTGCGTGTTAGGTTGTATGTCTGAATGGTGATGGATGGGCTTCTACGGCCCCTAATCCAAGGTTTGTGGTGCCCGGCCATGGGATGCATGGCGAGCGGGTGGCTCGTCCCGAGGGCACTGGGGCAGAATCCCCCCTAATGGATCGGGCCAGAATCAGCCCACAAGTGACAACGATGGAAAGTAAGCATGCAGAAAATTCTCCCAGGGTGGGTCCCGGCAAAGCCGGGGAATCCCACACTCCCGTTTCGGCGGGGGATAGGGCCGTGTATACTGGGGGCCCCAAACATGCTGTGGTGGAAGGGAAGGAGGCCGTTGCGACGGCGAATGAGGAGACAGGCGCGATAGCGCAATCGAGTCCGAAGCTGGTGCCCCTAACCGCACCGGCGGCGGAGCTCTTGACCGATGAAGATGTGGATTTTAGTCAGCCGCTGCCGAATGGCAGGGAGCGGCTACTTAAATTGCTACAAAAGAAGAAGTTGCGAGGCGACTCTGATCTGCCGCGAGTCATGCTGACTCGCGACTTGATCATTGAACGAACACTCTCCCGGACTGACAGCGACGACTACTTCTCGGACTCCAGCGATATATCTGGCATATCGCTGGATTCCGAGGGGCTGCCCGTTATCCCACCGGAACGGACGAGCCTTAAACGGCGAAACACAGGAGACGACATGGCACCACCAATTTCCAAGGAAGCGGTGCCCAAACCGAAAAGGACACGTGGTCGGCCACCAACTACCGGCCAGTACGTCGGTCTGGCCAAAGCCCAGGCCGAGCTTAATCGGGAGAAGGAGGCGGCTCTGCAGCTTCAGGCCGCAGAGGAAGTCGCCGAGAAGTTAAAAACTGCGCGGGAGGCACGCGCTTCAATCCGCGCGAGCCCTGCCGCATCTACCGAAGAAGACAGGTCGGAGCAAACCAACTATGCTCTGGCCAAAAGTATTGAGACTTCGCTGGAGGCTGTAACCATGGTCGCCACGAAGTCTCAGAACTTGAAGGGCACATTTCAACGGTGTCTCAAGGAAGCGGTCGCCAACATAAAGGCGGCCGTCACGGAGATGAGAGGTCACTCTATGAGTGACGAAATGGCGCGGTTGGAAGCACAAAACAAGCGGCTCCAGGAGCAGGTGGCGAGTATGCGCCGCGAGCTAGAGGAGCTGCGCCGGCAACCGCCCGCGCCCGCCGGAGATGAAATGCGACAGCTGTTGTCGGAGGTATCCCGTACCAACTTGGAGACCTTCGGCAACATGCTGAACGCTAGATTGGCAGGCCTCGAAGATCGTCTTCTGCCGGCCCCGAGGATCAGACCGCCGCTGGCGGCGGACAGCGTCATTGTAGGCACCCCACCAGCGGCAAAGAAGACGAAATCGCCGAAACCCAAAATAGCGACGGCACCCACGTACGCTGAAGTAGCGGCTCCGAGTGTGGCGGCCCCAATAGAGGCACCGCCAATACCAGCCCCGCCAAAGGCCAAGGGCAAAGACAAGGCCAAGAAGAAGAAGCGGCCATCAATGGCCGCTCAAGAGGTGGCGCAAGTGGGGGAGCACATCGACCCCTCCCCCGCTGAGGCCCGGTGGACCACTGTAGGTCCGCGTAAGGCAAAACAAAAGAAGAAGGGGGCGGCTACTCCAGCTAAAGCCACCCCCAAGAAGAAGAAGAAGAAAAAGGCAAGACTGCGCGCCCCTACTACTGCGGCTGTAACCCTCACCCTCGAGGACAAGGCTGTGGAGGAGGGGGTGACATACGCCCAGCTTCTCAAAGAAGCCAGGGCGAAAGTCGATCTTGGGGAGTTTGATATCCCCAAGCTCGGCTTCCGCCTAGCGGAAACTGGTGCACGCGTGCTCACCATAGATGGTGAGGGGGCGCAAACGAAGGCGGATGCCTTCGCGGCGAAGTTGAGGGCAGTGTTAAGCCCACAAATGGTGAGAGTCGGCCGCCCGGTCAAATGCGCGGAGATGCGCGTGACCGGGCTGGACGACTCAGTGACGGCCGCCCAAGTCATCCTGGCGGCCTCACAGGAAGGAGGATGCCCGACCACCTCCATCAGGTCGGGTAAAGTGGTGATGGGACCGAGAGGAGACGCATCCCTTTGGATGAGCGTCCCCGTCGCAGCCGCAAAAAAGCTGCTCAACTCTGGGCGGCTTCGCGTGGGATGGGTGTCGGCGAAGGTGGCGCTGCTGGCCGCGAGGCCGAAGCGCTGCTTCCGCTGTCAGGACACCGGCCACGTCGCGGCGAAGTGCCAGTCCCTGGTGGACCGCAGCCGGATCTGTTTCCGCTGCGGGAAGCCGGGGCACAAGGTGGCCGAGTGCGGAGCGGACCCGCTCTGCTCGCTGTGCGAGGCTACCGGCAAGACGGAGGTGGCACATGTGATGGGGAGCAGCAAATGCGTTTTCGCAAAGCCGCCCCCCGTCGCGAAAGGGAAGCGAAAGGCTCCCTCCAGGGCCCGGCTTAAAAAGCCGGAAGCACAAGGCGCAAGGGCGGATCAACCCGCCCCCGCTGTAATGGAGGTAGAGGCCTAGGCCCGTGGGCGGCGATCGGGGGATCGCTGCTCACACTATGGGCCCCGAGTCGGCAAGCTCCCCAATGTCCGGGGAGCTCTCGGAGAGGCAGGCGGCGGCATAACACCAGGCCGCCGCGTAGAACGAGAGCCGGATGCGGCATGCGCTGGGGGGTCGCGGAAGAATGCTAAGCGATCCCCGTGACCCCTCCAAAGGCGCTGAAGATGGACATCGGGGGGTTTTAGTGAGTAAACCCCGGTGCACCTCCATCTCGCGCCGGGGGAGTCTCACATACCCCCGCTGCCCTCCCCCGGGGGCGGTGGGGGATACGCAAAGTATTTCCCCCCGTAAAAAAAAAAAAAAAAAAAAAAAAAAAAAAAAAAAAAAAAAAAAAAAAAAAAAAAAAAAAAAAAAAAAAAAAAAGGTTAGGTTAGGTTAGGTTAGGTTGGGGGCGAAACCGGTTCCTCCTCGTGGTGTCCCTGGGCAACGCCTGGGTGCGCCACTCCGCTCTCTACACGGGGTGAGGCACTCAGGCGGCTGATCGCCGGTCTTTCTCTGTCTCTTCAACATCTTTTTGTAGTTTACTCTTCTTTTGTTTTCGTTTTGTTTTCTTTTCTCTATTTTCACCGTCTTTTCTTCAACTATCTTTCCTTTTTGTTGAACTCTTCTCTACCGTTTTGTATGTTTGTGTGTGAAAATCAGTGTGTGTTTGTGCGATGGATGGACCCGTGGGTCCCTAACCCTAAGCTGAGCAACGTTCGGCGATGGGGTGCATGGCGGGCAGGAGGCCACGCAGTGAGGACGTGGGGCGGCGTCACCCCCTAAATGACCAAATATGGAGGTACAGCAATCGAAAAACACTCCCCGGGTGGGTCCCAGTAATGGGGAATCCCACACCTCCGCTTTACCGGAGGGTCGGCCCGTGTATACGGGGGGGCCTAACATTGCTCTCGAGGAAAAGAACGACGACTTACGCACGAAAATGGATACTGAGAGGCTTATTGACACGGAATTGGTGACGGCTAGTGAAGGAGAGGACGGATCGCGGGCGGCGACGCCCGCATCCACTAGCAAGTACTACCGAAAACCTGGTAGTGGAACCGAGGACGAGAGCGGCAATGACAGCGCCGTCCCTCAGGGTCAGGAAGGAGACCAAGAATATGGAAAGAGAGACAGGTTTTTGCGCAAGAGGCGCGGAAGTAACGTAGAGGAGGACAGCCCGGAAAAGGGAAAAGGCGCGGTTCGGAAGTCGGCTTCTAAGCGCGGCAGAGGCAGGCCGCCCACAACGGGCGAATATGTCGGCATGGCTAAGGCCAAGCGGGAATTAATCGCTTTGCAGCGTGAAGCCTTAATGGTCGAGGCCGAAACCGAAATAACGGAATTGGCAAGGAAGCTTCCGCGGCGACGGTCACACCGGCCGTCGGAGGCTTCCAGCTTGAATATGTCACTAACGGACGCAGAAGAGGAGGAGGTCACCACGGCTAAACTAAGCTCTACCATCACCACGAGCTTAGAGGTCATCTCAGGTGTGGCTAAGAAGTCAAGGAACCTCAGCGGACCTATGATAAAGAACCTCAAAGACGCCATGGTGGCTATAGAGGATGCGTGTGCGACAATGCTAAATCGCTCCACTACCGCTGAAACCAGAGCCCTGGAGGCGGCGAACATGCGCCTCTCCAAGGAGCTCTCTGAACTTAGGACCGAGCTCGCGGAGGTCAAACGCGAGCTTGCAAATGCTCGACCGCAGGCCGCCCCTGCTGCGCCCTCGCTCAGCTTAGAGGAAATGCTGGAGAAAGCGGTACGGGAGGCGATCTCGATTTCGAGCGCCCGGCTGGACGCGCGGCTGGAGTGCCTGGAGGCTCGGCTCCTACCGGAACCCCGCCTACGACCACCCCTCGCTGCGGACAAAATAAGAGAGGCAGCCCAAGACACACTAGCATCCACGTCGAAGGTGAAAAACAAGGCTCCTGAACCGGTGCCCGCGGTGTCGACCTTGTCGCCCCCGCTCAATCCAGGCCCGGTTCAGAAAAAGAAGAAAGTTAAGAAGTCTGCTGCCGCCGCAGAAGCGGCAGCCGCGAGGCGAGACGCTGACGCTACTACGACGACGACAACGGCAACGAAGAGACCACCCCTGACTGAAGAATGGTCACAAGTGGTCAAGAAGAAAGGGAAAGCACAGAAAAATGCGGAAAAAAAGAAGGAAAAGAAAAAGAGTGGAAAACTTCGCGCTCCCAAATCTGCAGCCGTGGTCATCACGCTGCAACCAGGCGCGGAGGAACGAGGCGTCTCATACAGGGACGTCCTCGCAAAGGCCAAAGAGGGGATCAACCTAGCCGAGCTGGACATACCGGCGGTTAGGTTTAAAGTGGCAGTGACTGGAGCCAGAATGTTCGAGGTCCCGGGGGCTGCTAGTAAGGAGAAGGCAGACTTACTTGCTGGAAAACTGAAAGAGGTCATGGGGGAGGAAGATGTCCGCATTTCCCGACCCCAGAAATGTGCCGAATTGCGCGTAGCGGGATTGGACGACTCTGCCTCGGTGGCAGAAATAGCGCAGGCCATCGCAACACCTGGTGGCTGCGCAGCCGGAGACATTAGGGTCGGCGAAATTAGAAGGGGCCGCAACGGCCGTGGCACGGCCTGGATCAAGTGCCCGGTCGAAGCCGCAAAGAAGGTGACGGCACCAAACACAAAGGTGTACGTCGGGTGGACCGTGGTGCGCGTGACCCTGCTCTCCGCGCGCCCAATGCGGTGCTACCGCTGCCACCAGACTGGACACACGCGGGCCACATGCCCCAGCGAGGACGATCGCAGCGGATTGTGCTTCCGCTGCGGTCAGTCAGGCCACACGACTGCACACTGTAATAACGCGCCCCATTGCGCGCTGTGCGCAGCGCATGGTAAACCAGCGGACCACAGCGTAGGCAGTAAGTCCTGCGGAAAACCTGCGCCGAAGAAGAAGGATGGCTCGAAAACGAGTAAAACATTGCCGAGGCCCGCCACAACATCGAAGGCGGCCGCTGGCGACGGAGCGGTTGCAATGGAGGCCCAATAACGGCTGCCTTCCGGTTTTTGCAGGGCAACCTAAATCACTGCGCTCAGGCGCAGGATCTCTGGATGCAGGAAATACTGAAGAGGACAATAGACGTTGCTGTGGTGTCAGAGCCGTATCGCGTCCTTCAAAGGAGCGACTGGATTGGCGACGCGGACTCGGTGGTGGCTTTGGTCTTCGGCCCCAGAATCGTGCCTCCATCTTCCAGGAGCACGACAAGGGGCCACGGTTTCATCGTCGTTGACATGGGGGCCCTCACCGTGGTGGGGGTCTACTTCTCCCCGAACAGACCCATCGCTGAGTTCGAGTCTTTCCTCCTTCGGCTTACCACCTTCGTGAGTGGAGCAGCCAACCCCGTAGTCGTCGCCGGGGACTTCAACGCGAAATCAACGCTATGGGGTTCCCCGATGACGAGTGCGAGAGGTAGAGCGGTCGCGGAATGGCTGACAACCACGGGTCTAATCGTGGCAAATCGAGGAGCCGTCAGCACCTGTGTGCGCCGGCAAGGCGAGTCGATAGTGGATCTGACACTGGTCAGTCCGTCTATCGCTCGCCGGATCAACAACTGGCAGGTTCTTGAAGAGGTCGAGACGCTCTCGGACCACCTATACATCAAGTTCGACGTCGCCGCTTCCACGTCGGAACAAGGCCGCCCAACTCCATCTGGTGGCGGCCCAAGGTGGTCCTTGAGGAGAATGGATCGGGATCTTCTGGAGGAGGCCGCAATCGTCGCGTCTTGGGCGCTCCCCCCCACTGAAAATATAGACGAATGCGCGGAATGGTTGAGAGAGGCGATGCACGGCGTCTGCGATGCCTCAATGCCACGTGTTGGGCCTTTAAGGCCACGCCGCCAGACGTACTGGTGGCGGCCCGAGCTGCACCATCTACAGCGAGATTGCACGGCCACCCGTCGCCGTTACAAAAGGTACCGCAGACGTCGTGTGAGAGACCAGCAGGAAGAGGAGGCTCGATTTAATGAATATCGCACAGCCTGCACCACCCTTCGTGACGCCATACTGCAGGCGAAGGCCGATGCCTGGCAGGAGTTTCTAGAAACCCTGGAAGAGGATCCGTGGGGCAAGCCGTACAAGTGGGTGCGACAAAAACTGCGCCCGGCTGTGCCCCCAATAACCCGGACTATACTACCGGAGCTCCGAAATAGAGTCGTGTCGGCCCTATTTCCATCTGGGGCCGAGTGGTCGCCGCCATCGGCACCACGACTGGAGGACTCCGAGCCCGAAAGAGAGGGGGAAGTACCACCCGTTACGTCAGCCGAACTGGCGGTCGCGGTGCACAAAATGGGGCTGAAAAACACAGCCCCAGGTCTCGACGGCGTGCCAGGCCGCGCATGGGCCCTGGCAATGAAGCACTTAGAGTCGCAGGTACTCGCCGCTTTGACCGGTTGCCTGGTCCAGGGCCGAGTACCTCGACAGTGGAAGACGGGCAAATTAGTGCTTCTGAAGAAGAATGGGCGCCCCGAGGACCAACCGTCCGCGTACCGGCCTATCGTCTTACTGGACGAGATATGTAAGATGCTGGAACGAGTGGTAGTGGCGCGTCTCGTCCAACATCTAGAGCGCGTCGGGCCGAACTTGAGCGAGAACCAGTATGGGTTCCGTTCAGCTCGGTCCACAATAGGAGCGGTCGCACGTCTGCGAGACGTAGTAGAGGAGGAGGTGTCCCGGGGTGGGGTAGTTTTGGCAGTATCGCTGGATATTTCCAACGCCTTTAACTCCCTGCCCTGGGGAGCCATCAAAGAAGGCTTACGACGGCACGGCGTTCCGAGATATATACGCAACGTCATCAGCGATTACCTCTCGGAACGCTCCGTGAAATACCCAACCCAAGAGGGATGGGAGGAGAAGGAAGTGGTGTGTGGTGTTCCACAGGGGTCGGCTCTCGGTCCGACCCTGTGGAACATTGGATACGACACGGTGCTCTCCGGCGCCAATCTCCCAGGCGTCGAAGTAATCGGTTACGCGGATGACACCCTCGTCGTGAGTCGGGGTAAGACACATCGCGATGCGATTGTACTCGCGACGGCGGCGGTCGCGCAGATCGTTCGCCGGATCCGAGCGCTGGGACTTGCTGTGGCCCTGGAGAAATCCGAGGCCCTGTTCTTTCACGGGCCGAGGAACTCCCCGCCACCTGGACTGGTTGTGATGGTAGGTGGGACCAGGATCAACGTCTCACCATCTCTGACGTACCTGGGTCTCACTCTCGACGGCAAGTGGACTTTCCGAGAACACTTCAGCCGTCTCTCGACGAAGGTGACAAAATCGGCCGGAGCCTTGGCCTCGCTGCTCCCGAATCTCGGGGGTCCAAGCCTTGGCTGTCGGCGATTGTATATGGGCGTCGTACGTTCCATGGTTATGTACGGCGCGCCGATCTGGGCTGACCAACTATTGCCCGAGAATCGGCTCGTGATAGGCAGACTGCAGAGGATAATGGCTACCCGAGCAGTGCGCGGCTACCGCACTATCTCCAAAGATGCGGCATGCCTGCTCGCGGGAAGCGTCCCCTGGGACATAGATGCGCAATCCCTCGCCGACGTGTACTGGCGTTGCGCAGCGGTCCGTGCGGAGGGCAGCAACCCTCTTCCAGAAGTCGTCCGTCGGTGGAGGGAATCTGCCAAGGAGAGGAGCGTAGAGGTATGGGCTGACCGGCTTCAAGAGCCCCAAGTCAGCATCGCTCTGGTGACGGCGATCCGCCCACTACTAAAAGAGTGGATCCAACGGAAGAACGGCGCGCTCTCCTTCCGCCTCGCGCAGGTACTGACCGGGCACGGCTGCTTCGGTCGGTACCTGTGCGAGATCGTCGGTAGAGAACATGACACGCGATGTCACCACTGTGACGAGATAAGGGACACGGCCGAGCACACCATCACGGCCTGTCCCTCATGGAGTGGACAACGTGCGGCATTACAAGCCGCCATCGGACTCGACCTCTCGCTGCCAGCAATTATTCAATCTATGCTGAGCAGCGAGCAAGCGTGGAAAGCTGTGGAGGACTTCGCTGAAGAGGTCATCTCAGCTAAAGAGGAGGCCGAGCGTGAAAGGGAACGGGAGACGCTCGACCCCTCAAGACGGCCGAGACGAAGACGCAGGATCAATAATGATCTCAGCGTACCGACTTAGCCGGGGAGCTCGGAGCGGCGGCGTGGGGACGCCGTCGCTCATTGCACCGAGTCCCAGAGAGGGCCGTGATGCGCAATGTACTCCTGCGCATCGCGGCACACGTGGTGGAAGGCCTAGGCAAGCCCTGACGGGGCCTCTGTTCGGCCTGAGGGGCGCTTGATCGCCCCCAACGGGATGGGCCTGCAACCCACAACGCAGGCGCCCGTCGTCGGAGTCGCGGTTGTTTTGTAGTTCCCGTGGCTCCGGCAAGGGCGGTACCGTCGGAGTACCGCCGAGTTTTAGTGGGTAGGGCTGCGTCCATTTACCATCTTCTCGGACGCAGCGAGTCCTACATATCCGCCTGGGGAGTTTCCCCACTCCCCCGCGGAATGCCTAAATGCATTTCTCGGCGTTAAAAAAAAAAAAAAAAAAAAAAAAAAAAAAAAAAAAAAAAAAAAAAAAAAAAAAAAAAAAAAGGTTAGGTTAGGTTAGGTTAGGTTAGGTTAGGTTAGGTTAGGTTAGGTTAGGTTAGGTTAGGTTAGGTTAGGTTGGGGGCGGCGGGGGGGGGCGATACCGGTTCCTGGGGGCGATACCGGTTCCTCCTCGTGGTGTCCCTGGGCAACGCCTGGGTGCGCCACTCCGCTCTTTACACGGGGTGAGGCACTCAGGCGGCTGATCGCCGGTCTTTCACTGTCTTTCACCATCTTTTTATAGTATACTCTTCTTTTGCACTGTTTTGTTTATTTGTCTGTTTTTCAACACCTTTTCTTTTCTATCTTTCCTATTTTGTTTACTCTTCTTGTGTGTGTGTTAGGTTCTGCGTGTTAGGTTTTTGGTTTTGAATGGTGATGAATGGGCTTTTACGGCCCCTAATCCCCGGTTTGTGGTGCCCGGCCTTGGGATGCGTGGCGAGCAGGCGGCTCGTCCCGAGGGCACCAGGGCAGAATCTCCCTTAAAAGACGAACTATGGAAGGTCGTATTATTAAAAACACTCCCCGGGTGGGTCCCAGCAATGGGGAATCCCACACTCCCGCTTCGGCGGGGGGTCGGCCCTTGTATACGGGGGGGCCAAATAATGCGATGGCGGAGGCCAAGGAGGCCGTTAAGACGGCGAGCGAGGGGACGAGCGCGATGGCGCAATCGAGTCCGAAGCCGGTGCCCCTAACCGCACCGGCGGCGGAGCTCTTGACTGACGAGGAAGTGGATTTCTCGCAGCCGCAGCCGAACGGCAGGGAGCGGCTGTTGAGACTTCTGCAAAGAAAGAAGGAGAGGGGTGACACGGAGGGGCTTGCTCGCGTACAATATGAGCGCGAGCTGAGACTCTCGCCGCCCGAAGAGAGCGAAAACGCAGCCATGCCGCGCGTGCCGCGCGTGGTGCTCGAGCGGCTGACGCCTCAAGGATTAGACTACACGAGAGATAGCGACGATTATCTCTCTGACTCCTCGGTCTACAGTGCTATGTCGCTGGAGTCCGGGGAGTCCAACACCGGACGGACTTGCCTCAAAAGGAGGAACACCGGAGATGACGAAGCACCGCTCATAGGAAAGGGAGCGGTGCCAAAACCTAAAAAAGGACGCGGCCGGCCGCCAACGACCGGTCAGTATGTCGGTCTGGCGCAAGCACAGGCCGACCTCAATAAGGCAAAGGAGGAGGCCCTCCGGCTTCAGGCCGAGGAGGAAGTGGCCGGGGTGGCGAGAAAGGCGCGGGTGGCGCGAATGTCATTCTGCCTTAGCCCCGCCACACCTACGACAGGAGAAGAATCAGAGCGCACAAACGTCGCTCTGAGCAAAAGTGTGGAGGCTTCGTTGGAGACCATAACCATGGTCGCCACGAGGTCCTCCAATCTCAAAGGGACTTACCAGCGGTTCCTCAAGGAATCGGTCGCCAATATAAAGGTGGCCGTCGCAGAAATGAGGGACCGCTGCGCGACAGAAGAAGTTAAGGCCCTGGAAGCCCACAACACCCGGCTCCAGAGGCAGACTGAAGAATTGCGTCGTGAGCTAGACGAGCTACGGCGCCAGGTTGCTCGCCCACCTGAGCAAGACATGCGTCAGCTGTTGGCGGAGGTCTCCCGCTCCAACGTGGAGACCTTCAGCAACATGCTGAACGCCAGGCTGGCTGGTCTGGAAGGCCGTTTACCTCCAGAACCACGCCTACGCCCACCGCTGGCGGCTGACTCCCTGAGCGACACCGCACCGGCTCATGCCGCGGGCAGTGATGTTGCCACGGGGAAGAGTAAGAAGAAGACTCCCAAGGCACCAAAGGAGAGAAGACCAGTCACAGTGTTCGAGGCGACAGAGGCAGCAACAGGAGCCAGTGCAACCACACCAGCACCGCCTACTGCGCCCAAAAAGAAGAATAAAAAGAAGGCCAAAAAGAAGAGCTTGGCCGCACAAGAGGCCGCAGAAGCGAGGGTTAACCCAACCCCCGCCCCTGCTAACGCCCCGTGGACCACAGTAGAGCCACGCGGGTCAAAGAAGAAGGAAAAGGCGAAGGCAGATAAAAGGGCCCCAGCCAAGAAGAAGAAAGCGAGGCTCCGCCCTCCCTCCACGGCAGCCATCTCCCTCACCTTAAAGGAGGGGGCGAAGGAAAGGGGGGCGACCTACGCCAAAGTACTGTCAGATGCCAGGGCGCGCATCGACCTCCAGGAGTTCGGCATCACCAAGCTGGGCTTCCGGGTGGCTGAGACGGGCGCCCGCATGCTTACAATAGACGGAGAGGGCGCCTCAGAGAAGGCGGACGCTTTTGCAGCAAGGCTGAGAGCGGTCGCTGACTCTGAGATAGTACAAGTGGCCCGCCCGGTGAAATGCGCCGAAGTGCGCCTCACCGGGCTTGACGATACATTGACGGTCGCCGAAGTCGTGGAGGCGGCTGCCAAGGAAGGAGGGTGCCCGGCCAACAACATCAGGCCGGGTAAAATAGTAGCTGGACGCAGAGGGGACGGCACCCTCTGGATGAACGTCCCAATTGCAGCCGCTAAGAAGCTGGCTAGCTCTGGGCGGCTGCAGATCGGGTGGACATCGGTAAAGGTAGTGCTGCTGGCTAAACGGCCTAAGCGGTGCTACCGTTGCCTCGCCACGGGCCATATCGGAGTTAATTGCCGGGCGGAGGACCGCAGTGGACTTTGCTTCCGCTGCGGTAAACCTGGGCATAAAATGCCAGACTGCGGGGCAGCTCCAAATTGCCCCGTATGTCAATCGGCCGGCAAGTCGGCAGATCACGTGTTGGGGAGCGGCGGCTGCGTCACTTCAGCGAAAAAGCCGCCCCCCACAAAGAAGAAGAGGACGCCCACGAAAAAGGCCCGCCAGAAAGGGGCCAAGGCCGATGGCGCAAGGGTGGCACCAGCTGCCCCCGCCATAGACGCCGAAATGAGAGGCGCCTAAGACCCGCGGGTAGTGATCGGGGGATCGCTACCCGCCTAAAGGGTCCGGAGAGGTAAGCTCCCCTATGCCCGGGGAGCTCTCGGAGAAGGAAAGCGGCGGCACTCCATCTACGCCGCCGCTAGTCGGAGAGCCTGTCGCAGGCAGGCGCTGCCGGGGTCGTGGACGAATGCTACGCGATACCCATGACCCCGGCCTAGGCGCGAAGGAGGGCATCGTGCGGTTTTTAGTGGGTAAACCCGGCGCCAGTCACAGGCGCTGGGGAGTCCCACATAACCCTACGATGTCCCCCGGCGTCGTAGGGTATACGTAACGTATTTTCCGCACGTAAAAAAAAAAAAAAAAAAAAAGGTTGGGGGCGGGGGCGAAACCGGTTCCTCCTCGTGGTGTCCCTGGGCAACGCCTGGGTGCGCCACTCCGCTCTTTACACGGGGTGAGGCACTCAGGCGGCTGATCGCCGGTCTTTCTCTGTCTTTCACCATCTTTTTATAGTTTACTCTTCTTTTGCTTATTTATTTTGTTTTTGACTATCTTTCAACATCTTCTCTTTTCTATCTTTTCTCTTTTTGTTACCTCTTCTCTGCGTGTGTGTTAGGTTTGCGTGATAGGTTGTATGTCTGAATGGTGATGGATGGGCTTTTACGGCCCCTAATCCTTGGTTTGTGGTGCCCGGCCTTGGGATGCGTGGCGAGCGGGTGGCTCGTCCCGAGGGCACCGGGGCAGGATTCACCCCTTAATTGATCAGTCATGGAGAAACGCAATATGAAAAATTCTCCCCGGGTGGGTCCCGGCAATGCCGGGGAATCCCACACTCCCGCTTCGGCGGGGGATCGGCCCGTGTATACGGGGGGGCCACATAGTGCGATGGTGGAGGTCAAGGAGGCCGTTGAGACGGCGAGTGGAGTAGAGAGAGGCGCGACTACGCGCGAGAGTCCGAAGCCGGTGCCCCTTACCGCGCCGGCGGCGGACTTGTTAACGGATGAGGACGTCGACTTCAGCCAGCCTCAGCCCAATGGGTACGAGCGCATGCTGAAGTTGATGCAAAAGAAGAAGATGCGAGGCGATGCAGATCTTCCGCGCGTACTACTAACGCGCGATGTGATTATGCCGCCGCCAAAACTCGGACTTGACATCCACGGAATAGACAGCGATGACTTTCTCTCGGACTCCAGTTGCGTGACTGACATGTCACTGGACTCCGAGGGATTGCCCGCACCAACCGGACGAACGACCCCTCTAAAGAGGCGGAACCCGGACGAAGACGAAGTGCCATCTACCAGTAAAGGTGCAGTGCCCAAGGCCAAGAGAGGACGCGGCCGGCCTCCAACTACCGGCCAGTACGTCGGCTTGGCCAAGGCTCAGACGGAGCTCAACAGAGCTAAGGCGGAGAGTCTCCGACTCGAAGCCGAGAAGGAGGTGGCGGAGACGGCACGGACGGCGAGAGAGGCGCGAGTTTCCCTCCGCGCTAGCCCCGCGCCGACCGAAAACCCGGAGCAGACGAACGCGACCCTTATGGCAAGCGTAGAGAGGTCCCTGGAGACCATTGCAATGGTTGCATCCAGGTCCTCCAACCTAAAGGGAACGTTCCAGCGGTTCCTCAAGGAGGCGGTCAACAACATCCGAACGGCCGTCACCGAACTGAGGGGCCGCTGTGAGACAGACGAGCTGCGGGCCCTAGAAGCGCAGAATGCGCGGCTCCAGCAGCAGATCGACGTTATGCGTCGAGAAATAGAAGAACTGCGGCGCCAGGCGACCAGGCCCGCTACCCAGGACTTGCAACAGCTGTTGTCGGAGGTCTCGCGTTCCAATGTCGAGACCTTCGGCAACATGCTAAATGCGAGGCTGGCCGGGTTGGAGGACAGACTCCTTCCCGAGCCTAGGAGGAGACCGCCGTTGGCGGCAGACTTCACGGACGTACCCGTCGGTATCGCACCATCAGCGACCGAAAAGAAGAAGGCAGCGAAGGCGAAAAAGGCGCCCACGTACGCGACAATGGCGGCGCAGGAAGCGGCGGTCCCAAAAGAGGCACCGCCTGCACCTGCCCAGCCAAAGGCCCATAAGGGCAAGAAGAAGAAAAAGAAGCGGCCATCAATGGCCGCTCAGGAGGCGGCGCAAGGGGGGGAGACTAACAACCCCTCCCCCGCCGAGGCCCCGTGGACCACTGTCCAGCGCAAGGCCAAGAAGAAGAAGGGGGCGGCGACTCCATCCAAAGCCGCCCCGAAGAAGAAGAAAGCGAAGCTGCGCACCCCTGTCACTGCGGCCGTTACCCTCACTCTGGGGGCGAACGCTGCTGAAAGAGGGGTGACGTACGCCAAGCTGTTGGCCGAGGCTAGAGCGGCTATCGACCTGGGGGAGCTCGGTATCCCTAGGCTCGGTTTCCGCCTGGCCGAGACAGGTGCGCGCGTCCTTACCATTGCTGGCGAGGGCGCGCAAGGGAAAGCGGACGCCTTTGCCACGAGACTGAGGGCAGTCCTTAGGCCGGATGACGTAAAAGTCGCCCGCCCGGTGAGGTGCGTTGAAATGCGCATCGCCGGGCTGGACGACTCAGTGACGACCGCCGACGTCATCCAGGCAGTCGCACGCGAAGGCGAGTGCTTGCCTGGCGACATCAAGTCGGGCCAAATTAGAGTGGGGCCAAGGGGGGACGGATCCTTATGGATGCGTGTCCCGGTCGCGGCTGCCAAAAGACTCACCAGGTCTGGGCGGCTGCGTGTAGGATGGGTGTCCGCGAGGGTGGCGCTGCTGGCCGCGAGGCCGAAGCGCTGCTTCCGCTGCATGGACACAGGCCACGTAGCATCCAAGTGCCAGTGCCCGGTAGACCGCAGCTGGAGCTGTTACCGTTGCGGGAAACCGGGGCACAAGGCGGCCGAGTGCGGGGAAGCGCCCAACTGCTTCCTCTGCGAGGCTGCCGGTAGGCCAGAGAAGGCTCATGTGCTGGGCAGCAGCGGCTGTGTCGCAAAGCCGCCCCCCAGCGCGAAGAGTAAGGCTCCCACCAAGAAGGCCCGGTTCAAAAAGCCGAAGGCTGGCGCAAGGGCAGTTCCGCCTGCCCCCGCCGTAGAGGTGATGGAAGCTTAGGCCCGTGGGCGGTGATCGGGGGATCACCGCTCACACAATGGGCCCCGAGACGCAAAGCTCCCCAATGCCCGGGGAGCTCTCGGAGAAGGTAGCGGCGGCATAACACCAGGCCGCCGCCAAGGAAGTGAGCCGGTTGCGGCAAGCGCTGCGGGGTCGTGGAAGAATGTTTTGCGATTCCCATGGCCCCGCTAATAGCGCCGAAGGAGGGCATCGAGAGGTTTTAGTGAGTAAACCCCGGTGCACCTCCATCTCGCGCCGGGGGAGTCTCACATACCCCTGCTGCCCTCCCCCGGGGGTAGCGGGGGATTCGTAACGAATTTCCTCTCGTAAAAAAAAAAAAAAAAAAAAAAAAAGGTTAGGTTGGGGGCGATACCGGTTCCTCCTCGTGGTGTCCCTGGGCAACGCCTGGGTGCGCCACTCCGCTCTCTACACGGGGTGAGGCACTCAGGCGGCTGATCGCCGGTCTTTCACTGTCTTTCACCATCTTTTTATAGTATACTCTTCTTTTACATTGTTTTATATTTTATTCGTCTATCTTTCATCACCTTTGCTTTTCTATCTTTTCTCTTTTTGTTAACTCTTCTGTGCGTGTGTGTTAGGTTTTGCGTGATTGGTGCTTTGGCTGAATGGTGATGGATGGGCTTTTACGGCCCCTAATCCAGGGTTTGTGGTGCCCGGCCGTGGGATGCGTGGCGAGCAGGCGGCTCGTCCCGAGGGCACTGGGGCAGAATCCCCCCTAATGGATCGGGTCGGCTACAACCCATACTTGAGCCACTATGGAGTGCAATATGGAAAATACTCCCCGGGTGGGTCCTCTCACGAGGGAATCCCACACTCCCGCTTCGGCGGGGGGTCGCCCCAAGTATACGGGGGGGGCACCTATTGCGTTGGAGGAGATGAGGAGAGAGGAGAAGGAGAATGACCCAGGCACGAATACGGACAAAGAAATGCAAAACGAATTGGCTGCAATGACGACGGCTAGTGAGGGTGAGGGTGGATCGCGAGCGGCGACGCCCCAGTCTATCAGCTCAGTGAGTAGGTTCTTCCATAAGCTCCCCGGAAGTGGAACAGACGACGAGAGCGGCAACGAGACCGCCGCCTCTCGAAGCCAGGACAGAGAGGATGAAAGAGAGAAGACACGGGAGAGGTTCTTGCGAAAAAGGCGCGGAACCGAAGACAGTCCAGAGAAGGACAAACAAGCGGTCCGCAAACCCGCCTCAAAACGCGGCAGAGGCAGGCCCCCCACTACAGGGGAATACGTCGGCATGGCCAAGGCCAAACAGGACCTTCTGGAAATAGAGCAGAAGGCTCTGGAGGCGGAGGCCGAACGACAAATACTGGAGTCGGCAAAGAAAATTCCGCAGCTACGGTTACACCGGCTGTCGGAATCCTCGGACGTGACAATGGATGAGGATGAGAACGAGGAGATCACGGCGGAAAAACTGGGTGCGGTTATAAAAGAGAGCCTGGGGGCCATTATTAACGTGGCCCAAATATCAAAAAACTTGAAAGGGACATCCATCAAGGTCCTTAAGAAGGCAACAACCGCCTTACAGAGGGCGTGCTCAACCCTTCTGAATCGCTCGGTTTCAGCGGAAACGAGGGCCTTGGAGGCGGCGAACACACGCCTCTCTAGGGACCTCGCCGAAATGAAGATAGAGCTGGAGGCCGTCAAGCGCAAATTGGCAGACGCCCAACCACAGACCGCTCCCACAAACAAGGAGCTGAATGTGGAAGAGCTGCTACAGCGAGCGGTGCGCGAGGCAGTCTCTGTGTCGAGCGCCCGAATGGACGCGCGGCTGGAGAGTCTTGAGGCCCGGCTTCTACCAGAGCCGCGCCTGCGTCCTCCCCTCGCCGCGGATAGGAAAAAGGACCGCGAGGCCTCTGCTCAAACACCTGCGGGGCCATCACGAAAAGAGAAGGAGAAGAGGACGCCTACGCCGGAGCCATCGCCTACGACGCTGATGCCTCCGACGAACCCCGGCCCAGCGCCCAAAAAGGCAAAAAAGAAGGCAAAAAAGTCTGCCGCTGCTGTTGAAGCGGCAGCCACGAGACGCGACACAGCACCAACAGCAGCAGCGTCGCAATCCGCCACCACATCGGAATGGACACAGGTGGTAAAGAAAGGAAAGGTTGCCAAAAAGAAAGGGGAAGAAAAGAAGGCACCTAAAAAGAAAAGGAAAAGGAGCAGCCAACTCCGCACTCCTAAGTCTGCGGCCGTAATACTCACGCTGCAGCCGGAAGCGGCACATCGAGGTGTCTCCTACAAAGACATTCTTCAGAAGGCCAAACAACGGCTCGATCTGGCTACTCTTGACATTCCGGCGGTGAAATTTAAGCTGGCCGTAACCGGGGCCCGTATGCTCGAAGTCTCGGGTTCGGCCTGCAAAGAGAAAGCCGACGCCCTCGCGGGAAAATTGAGAGAAGTATTTGGAGAGGAGGAAGTCCGCATATCTCGGCCTCAAAAGTGCGCCGAGTTGCGAATTACAGGACTTGATGATTCTGCCTCGGCGGCAGAGATCGCAGCAGCCATCGCACGACCTGGTGGCTGCACCCCCGACGACGTCAAGGTCGGGGAAATACGCCTGGATCGGAGTGGCCGCGGTACGGCCTGGGTCAAGTGCCCGGTCGAGACCGCCAAACAAGTGACGGCACCGAACACCAGAGTGTACGTCGGGTGGACCGTAGTGCGTGTCACGCTCTTGTCTGCGCGCATTATGCGGTGTTACCGCTGCCACGAAGTTGGGCACACGAGGGCGACTTGTCCCTCTGAAACTGACCGTGGGGAGCTTTGCTTCCGCTGCGGCCAGCCCGGTCATCCGTCCCGACAGTGCGGAAACCCGCCTCACTGCGCAGTGTGCGCGGCGAACGGCAAACCGGCGGACCACAGCGTGGGGAGTAAACCCTGCGGGAAGTCCGCACCAAAAGGGAGGAAGGGCTCTAAAAAGAGCCAAGCGTCTAAAAAAGCCGCCACACCAACTACGGTGGCTTCCGGCGCTGGAGCGGTCCCTATGGACGCCCAATAACGGCCACCCAACGTTTTCTTCAGGGAAACCTGAACCACTGCGCTCAGGCGCAGGATCTTTGGGTTCAGGAAATTCTGCAGAGGGAAATCGATGTCGCCGTTGTTGCCGAGCCGTACCGCGTTTTAGCCAGGGATGACTGGATAGGAGACGCCGACTCGTCGGTCGCCTTAATCTTCGGCTCCAAAATTGTGCCTCCATCCTCAAGGAACACGACTAGGGGCCACGGATTCGTCGTTGCCGTCCTGGGGGCCATCACCGTGGTGGGGGTCTACTTCTCCCCCAACAAGGCGCTCGCGGAGTTTGAGGCGTTTCTGCTCCGGTTAACCGCATCTATCGAGGGAGCATCTCGTCCTGTAATCGTCGCCGGAGACTTCAACGCGAAGTCAACGCTGTGGGGTTCCCCGGCGACGAATGCTAGAGGTCGCGTAGTCGAGAACTGGTTACTCTCCACAGGCCTAGTTTTGGCAAATCGCGGTGCTGTCAGCACATGTATCAGACGCCAGGGCGAATCTATAGTGGATCTGACTTTTGTCAGCCCTTCTATCGCCCGACGTATCACGGATTGGCAAGTCCTGAGTCGTACTGAGACTCTCTCGGACCATCAATACATCTGCTTCGTCGTTTCTGTTCACACGCCGGAGCTGGGCCGCGCAACTTCACCCGGTGTCGGTCCAAGGTGGTCCCTAAAGAAGCTGGACAAAAATCTGCTCGAAGAAGCAGCGATTGCCGCGTCGTGGGCGCCGCTTCCATCGGAAGGCGTGGAAGAATGCGCAGAATGGCTCAATGAGGCGGCACACAACATCTGTGACGCCTCAATGCCCCGCGTGGGACTATTCAAACCTCGGCGCCAAACTTATTGGTGGCGTCCTGATCTTGGACGACTCCGAAAAGAGTGTGTAACAGCTCGGCGTCGCTACTTGCGATATCGTAGAAGAAGCAATAGAGACGAGGAGGAGGAGGAGGCTATATACGATGGATATCGCACAGCGCGACACAACCTGCGCGACGCTATCCGAGCGGCGAAGAAAGAGGCGTGGGATGAGTTCCTTGATACACTAGAGGAAGATCCGTGGGGCAAGCCATATAAGTTGGTGAGGCAGAAGCTCCGCCCGGCTGGCCCACCGCTCACCCAGAACCTGCAAACAGAGCTCCGCAGCTCCATAATTTCGGCCCTTTTTCCATCTAGGGCCGAGTGGTCCCCACCATTAATGGCACCACACACTGCGGAGTCCGATGAAGAGGAAGTTCCGCCTGTAACGGCAGGAGAGTTGGCTGTTGCGGTCCATAAAATGAGCCTCAAAAACACGGCTCCCGGTCTCGATGGCGTGCCCGGACGTGTCTGGGTACTTGGAATGAAGCAGATGGAAGCACATGTACTCACCCTCTTGAACAGCTGTCTGGTCCAGGGCCGAGTTCCAAGGCGCTGGAAAACCGGCAAGCTCGTGCTGCTCAAGAAGCATGGGCGACCAGAGGACCAGCCGTCAGCCTACCGCCCTATTGTGTTGCTCGACGAAATCTGTAAAACGCTGGAGCGGATTATCGTGGCGCGCCTCAATCGCCACCTAGAGAGCGTCGGCCCAGCTCTGAGCGAAAACCAGTACGGATTTCGCTCATGTCGTTCAACCATAGATGCGGTGGCGCGGCTTCGGTCGATAACGGATGAGGAGATCTCCCGGGGTGGGGTGGTTCTGGCTGTCTCGCTGGACATCAGCAACGCCTTTAACTCCCTGCCCTGGGCAACAATAAAAGAGGGACTCCGGTACCACCGCGTGCCGAGGTATTTACGCACCACCATCTGCGACTACCTATCGGCACGCTCGGTGCAGTACCCCACGGATAGTGATTGGGAGGAGCAGGAAGTGGTCTGCGGCGTCCCGCAGGGTTCGGCTCTCGGTCCGACCCTGTGGGACATTGGATTTGACTATGCGCTTCGCGGTGCGAATCTACCAGGCGCGGAACTCGTTGCGTACGCTGATGACACCCTAGTCGTATGCCGTGGCAAGACGCACCGTGAAGCAGCCATCCTCGCAACAGCGACGGTCGCACATGTCGTTCGTCGAATTCAGGCGCTGGGCCTGACGGTGGCACTGCATAAGTCCGAGGCCCTATCGTTCCACGGGCCGAGGAACAAGCCTCCGCCTGGTCTGGCGGTTATAGTGAGCGGGACGCGAATAGACATAGCGTCATCCATGACCTACTTAGGTCTGGTCCTCGACGGCCGATGGTCGTTCAAAGACCATTTTCTCCGCCTGTCTGAAAAGGTCAGCAGGTCAGCGGGGGCCTTGGCTTCGCTCCTTCCGAACCTCGGGGGGCCGAGCTTAAGCTGTCGGCGCTTATATATGGGCGTCATTCGCTCAATGGCGATGTATGGCGCACCAATCTGGGCCGGAAACCTGTCGCCCACAAATCGGCTCGTCCTTGGGAGGCTACAGAGGGTGATGGCGACGCGAGCAGTGCGTGGGTACCGCACCATTTCAAAGGATGCGGCATGCCTGCTCGCCGGGAGCGTCCCATGGGACCTGGACGCTCAAGCCCTCGCCGACGTTTACTGGCGTGGCGCAGCGATCCGCGCGGGGGGCAGCAACCCCCTTCCGGACGCCGTACGTCGGTGGAGGGACCATGCAAGAGAAAGGGCCATAGAACTGTGGGAGGAAAGGCTCCAAGAACCGCAAGTCAGCGTCAACTTGGTGTTGGCCATACGCCCAGTTCTGAGAGAGTGGCTTAATAGAAAGACCGGCGCGCTCTCCTTCCGACTCACACAGTTATTGACCGGGCACGGTTGCTTCGGTCGATACCTGTGCGAGATCGCGAACAGAGAGGACAACACGCGATGTCATCACTGCGACAACAACAGGGACACTGCCGAACACACCATCACGGCGTGTCCCTCCTGGACAAGACAACGCGCGGCCCTCACGGCTGCCATCGGAAGCGACCTCTCACTGCCAGCACTGGTGCGTTCCATGCTGAGCGGTGAGCATGAGTGGAAAGCGGTGGAGGACTTCGCCCAAGAAGTAGTCTCCGCGAAAGAAGAGGCCGAGCGCATTAGAGAGAGGGAGGCGCTCGATCCTCGACGAAGGAGCCGGCCGAGACGAAGACAGGTCAACCAAGATGACCGCAATGTCCCGCCTTAGCCGGGGAGCTCGGGGCGGCGGTGTGGGGATGCCGTCGCCCATTGCACCGAGTCCCCGAGATGGTCGCGATGCACAGTGTACTCTTCGTGCATCGCGACACCAGAGTGATAGGCCTATGCAAGCCCTCATAGGGCCTCTGTTCGGCCTTAGGAGCCCACAAGTGCTGCTCCAAGGAAGAAGGGCCTGCTGAACACCAATGCAGGCACACGCTCGCCGAGTCGCGGAGCAAGCCAACGCGTTCCCGTGGCCCGGCATTTAGCGGTACGTGGAAGAGTACCGACGGGTTTTAGTGGGTAGGGCTGCGGTCAACTTACCATCTTGACGGCCGCAGCGAGTCCCACATACCCGATGGGGGGTCCCCGCCCCTCTTGGGATGCGTAAAGGCATTCCCCGTCGCAAAAAAAAAAAAAAAAAAAAAAAAAAAAAAAAAAAAAAAAAAAAAAAAAAAAAAAAAAAAAAAAAAAAAAAAAGGTTAGGTTAGGTTAGGTTGGGGGCGATACCGGTTCCTCCACGTTGGTGTCCCTGGGCAACGCCTGGGTGCGCCACTCCGCCTTTTACACGGGGTGAGGTACCCAGGCGGCTGAACGCCGGTCTTTCCTATTTTTCTATCTGTTTTTAGTTTACTCTTCTTTTGTTTCGTTTTGTTTATTTCTCTACTTTTCAACACCTTTTCTTCGATATCTTTTCCTTTTATTTTACTCTTCTCTGCGTGTGTGATAGGTTTGCGTGTTAGGTTGTCTGTTTTGAATGGTGACGGATGGGCTTATACGGCCCCTAATCCAAGGTTCTGGTGCCCGGCCATGGGATGCATGGCGAGCAGGCGGTCTCGTCGCAAGGGCACTGGGGCAGAATCCCCCCAACTGGATCGGGCCAGAAATCAGCCCACAAGTGACAACTATGGAAGTCCGCAATGAAAAAAATAGTCCCCGGGCGGGTCCCGACAATGTCGGGGAATCCCGCACCTCTCCGAAAGGGGAGGTCTGGCCCAAGTATACGGGGGGTGCCACCATTGCGAGTGGGAGTGTGGAGGCCGTTGCGACGGCGAGTGAGAGGACGAGCGCAATGGCGCAATCGAGTCCGAAGCCGGTGCCCCTAACCGCACCGGCAGCGGAGCTCTTGACCGACGAAGACGTCGATTTTAGTCAGCCGCTGCCGAATGGCAGGGAGCGGCTACTAAAATTGCTGCAAAAGAAGAAATTGAGGGGCGACCGGGATCTGCCGCGAGTCATGCTCACACGCGACTTGATCCTGGAACGCTCAATTACCGGAACAGACAGTGACGATTGCTTCTCGGACTCCAGTGATATGTCGGGCATATCACTGGACTGCGAGGGGCTGCCCGTCATACCCCCGGAACGGACGAGCCTTAAGAGGCGAAACTCGGAGGATGACATGGCGCCGCCCATAAGTAAGGGCGCGGTGCCAAAGTCGAAACGGGGACGCGGCCGGCCACCATCAACCGGCCAGTACGTCGGCCTAGCTCGGGCTCAAGCTGAGCTTAATAAGGAGAAGGCGGAAAGCCTCCGGCTGCAAGCCGAGGCCGAGATCGCCGAGTCGGCTCGGGTGGCGAGAAGGGAGCGAGCGACCATCTGCTCTAACCCCACCGCACCCACAGAAGAGGAAATGTCAGAGCGTACCAACATGGCTCTGACAAAGAGTGTCGAGGCTTCGCTGGCGACCATCAATATGGTCGCCACGAAGTCCTCGAACCTCAAAGGTACCTACCAAAGGTTCCTGAAGGAGGCGGTAGTAGCCATAAGAGCGGCGGTGGCTGAAATGAAGGGCCGCTCAACTACCGAAGAGATGGCAAAGCTCGAGACCCAAAATACGTGGCTCGAGAAACAAGTCGCCGAAATGCGTCGCGAGCTCGACGAGTTGCGCCGGCAGGCGGCACAACCGAAGGAGAAAGATATGCGCCAGCTGTTGTCGGAGGTCTCTCGCTCCAACATAGAGACCTTCGGCAACATGCTGAACGCCAGGCTGGCAGGTCTCGAGGATCGTCTTCTGCCGGCCCCGAGGATCAGACCGCCGCTGGCGGCGGACAGCGAGATTGAACGCACCCCACCAGCAGCAGAGATGACGAAGGCGCCGAAGCCTAAACAAGCGACGGCGCCCACGTACGCTGAGGTGGCGACACCGAGTGTGGCGGCCCCAATGGAGACACCGCCAATACCAACCCCGCCAAAGGCCAAGGGTAAAGCCAAGGCCAAGAAGAAGAAGCGGCCATCAATGGCCGCTCAAGAGGCGGCGCAAGGGGGGGAGTACATCGACCCCTCCCCCGCCGAGGCCCCGTGGACCACTGTAGGTCCACGTAAGGCAAAGATAAAGAAGAAGGGGGCGGCTACTCCAGCTAAAGCCACCCCCAAGAAGAGAAAGAAGAAGAAGAAAAAGTCGAGGCTACGCGCCCCCGCCACTGCGGCCGTAACCCTCACCCTTGAGGAGAAGGCTGTGGAGAAGGGGGTGACGTACGCCCAGCTTCTCAAGGAGGCCAGGGCGAAGGTCGATCTTGGGGAGTTCGATATCCCCAAGCTCGGCTTCCGCCTGGCGGAAACTGGCGCGCGCGTACTCACGATCGCAGGTGAGGGGGCGCAAGCGAAGGCCGACGCCTTCGCGACAAAGTTGAGGGCAGTGTTGAGCCCGGAAATGGTGAGAGTCGGCCGCCCGGCCAAATGCGTGGAAATGCGCGTCACCGGGCTGGACGACTCTGTGACGACCGCCCAGGTCATCCAGGCGGCCGCACAGGAGGGAGGTTGCCCGACCAGCACATTCAGGTCGGGCAAAATAGTGGTGGGACCAAGAGGGGACGGCTCTTTGTGGATGAGCGTCCCTATCACGGCCGCTAAAAAGCTGCTGATCTCTGGGCGGCTTCGCGTGGGCTGGGTCTCGGCAAAGGTGGCGCTGCTGGCCGCGAGGCCGAAGCGCTGTTTCCGATGCCAGGACACCGGCCACGTCGCGGCGAAATGCCAGTCCTCGGTAGACCGCAGCCGGATCTGTTTCCGCTGCGGGAAGCCGGGGCACAAGGCGGCCGAGTGCGGAGCGGAACCGCACTGCTGTCTTTGCGAGGCTGCTGGCAAGGAGGAGATGGGACATGTGCTGGGGAGCAGCGGCTGCGTTTTTGCCAGGCCGCCCCCCGGCGCGAAAGGGATGAGAAAGGCTCCCTCTAGGGCCCGGCGTAAAACGCCCAAGGTTAAAGGCGCAAGGGCGGAACAACCCGTCCCCGCCATGGAGGTAGAGGCCTAGGCCCGTGGGCGGCGATCGGGGGATCACCGCTCACACTATGGGCCCCGAGTCGGCAAGCTCCCCAATGTCCGGGGAGCTCTCGGAGAGGCAGGCGGCGGCATAACACCAGGCCGCCGCGTAGGAAGAGAGCCGGATGCGGCATGCGCTGGGGGGTCGCGGAAGAATGCTAAGCGATTCCCGTGACCCCTCCAAAGGCGCTGAAGATGGACATCGGGGGGTTTTAGTCGGTAAACCCCGGTGCACTCCATCTCGCGCCGGGGGAGTCCGACATACCCCCGCTGCCCTCCCCCGGGGGTGGCGGGGGATACGCAAAGTATTTCCCCCCGTAAAAAAAAAAAAAAAAAAAAAAAAAAAAAAAAAAAAAAAAAAAAAAAAAAAAAAAAAAAAAAAAAAAAAAAAAAAAAAAAGGTTAGGTTAGGTTAGGTTAGGTTAGGTTAGGTTAGGTTAGGTTAGGTTAGGTTAGGTTAGGTTAGGTTAGGTTAGGTTAGGTTTAATTAGGGGGCGATACCGGTTCCTCCAAGTTGGTGTCCCTGGGCAACACCTGGGTGCGCCACTCCGCCTTTTACACGGGGTGAGGCACTCAGGTGGCTGATCGCCGGTCTTTCTCTGTCTTTCTCTCTGTTTTTAGTTTACTCTTCTTTTGTTTTATTTTATTTGTTTTACTCTATCTTTCAACATCTTTTCTATCTTTTCTCTTTTATTTTACTCTTGTGTGTGTGTAAGGTTGTATGTCTGAATGGTGATGGATGGGCTTTTACGGCCCCTAATCCTTGGTTTGTGGTGCCCGGCCTTGGGATGCATGGCGAGCAGGCGGCTCGTCCCGAGGGCACTGGGGCAGGATTCACCCCTCAATTGATCAACCATGGAGAGTCGTATTGTGAAAAATTCTCCCCGGGTGGGTCCCGGCAATGCCGGGGAATCCCACACTCCCGCTTCGGCGGGGGATCGGCCCGTGTATACGGGGGGGCCACATAGTGCGATTGAGGAGGAGGGCGCGACAGCGCAGAACAGGCCGAGCTCGGTGCCCCTAACCGCACCGGGAACGGAGCTTCTTACCGACGAGGATGTGGATTTTTCCCAGCCCGTCGAAAACGGAAGGGAGCGTCTCCTGAGGCTTCTTCACAGGAAGAAGCTGCGAGGAGACACGGAGGGGCTCGCACGTGTGCAACACGAGCGCGAGTTGATCCTCCCTCCCTCCATACGGGATGAGACGTCGGCGGCGGGAAAGGACAGCGTGGCCTCACCGCGCGTACCACTCGTGGTGCTCAAGCGCGACGCTGCGATACTGCCGCCCCACGGATACGACAAATGGAGAGATAGCGACGACTATCTCTCCGACTCCTCGGTCTACAGCGCCATGTCGCTGGAGTCCGGGGAGTCCACCACCGGACTAGACAAACCTCGCAAGAGGAAGAACACGGACGACGACAGTGTACCGTCCCTCAGTAAGGGGGCGGTACAAAAACCCAAAAGAGGACGCGGCCGGCCGCCAACGACCGGCCAGTACGTCGGTCTGGCTAAAGCCCAGGCCGAATTTAACAAAGAGAAGGCGGAAAGTCTAAGGCTCCAAGCCGAGGCCGAAGTTGCCGAAACGGCGCGAACAGCAAGGGAGGCGCGTGCGTCAATCCGCGCTGCTCCTGCTACACCGGAAGAAGACAGATCGGAGCAGACGAGCTTGGCTCTGATGAAAAGTGTTGAGACTTCGCTAGAGGCCGTAACCATGGTCGCAGCGAAGTCTCAGAACTTAAAAGGCACTTTCCAACGGTGCCTCAAAGAGGCGGTCGTGAGCATAAGGGCGGCCGTCACTGAAATAAGGGGCCGTTCTATGACGGACGAAATGGCGAGACTGGAGGCGCAAAACGCGCGGCTCCAAAGGCAGGTGGCCGATATGCGCCAAGAGCTGGAGGAGCTGCGCCGGCAGGCATCCCGCCCCGCCGAGCAAGACCTGCGACAACTTTTGGATGAGGTGTCGCGAAATAATGTGGAGACGTTTGGCACAATGCTAAACGCAAGGCTGGCCGGACTAGAGGACCGACTCTTGCCGGCGCCTCGAATACGGCCGCCACTGGCAGCAGACAGTGTCGGTGCCACACCATCAACGGCACCGACGAAGAAGGCGCCGAAGCCTAAAAAGGTGACGGCGCCAACATACGCGGAGAAAGCGGCACCAAGTGTGGCGGTCCCCCCAATAGAGGCACCGCCCACACCGGTCCCGCCAAAGCCTAAGAAGAAGGCGAAGAAGAAGACAAAGCGGCCATCAATGGCCGCTCAGGATGTGGCACAAGGGGGGGATAACACCAACCCCTCCCCCGCCGAGGCCCCGTGGACCACAGTAGGTCCGCGTAAGGCGAAAAAGAAAGGGGCGGCTACAACAGCCAAAGCCGCCCCAAAAAAGAAGAAGAAAAAGGCGAAGCTTCGCCCTCCCACTACTGCGGCGGTCACCCTCACCCTGGGGGCGAACGCAGCTGAAAGGGGGGTGACGTACGCGAAATTGTTGTGCCAGGCCAAGGCGGCGATCGACCTCGGGGAACTTGGCATCCCCAGGCTCGGTTTCCGCCTGGCAGAGACCGGAGCACGCGTCCTTACTATTGCTGGTGAGGGCGCACAGGACAAGGCGGACGCTTTTGCCGCAAGGCTTAAGACAGTCCTAAACTCGGACGAAGTAAGGGTCGGCCGCCCGATGAGATGCGTTGACATGCGCGTCTCCGGGCTGGACGACTCTGTGACGGTCGCCGACGTCATCCAGGCGGCCGCCACCGAAGGAGGATGCCCGACCAGTGCAATCAGGTCGGGCCAAATTGTTATGGGACCAAGGGGAAGTGCGTCTCTGTGGATGCGCATCCCCATCGCGGCTGCGAAAAAGCTTCTCAGCTCAGAACGGCTGCGAATCGGCTGGGTCTCGGCAAAGGTGGTGCTGCTGGCCGCGAGGCCTAAGCGGTGCTACCGATGCCTTGACACCGGCCATCTGGCGACGAAATGTGTGTGCTCGGTTGACCTTAGTCGGATGTGTTACCGCTGCGGAAAACCGGGCCACAAGGCGGCTGAATGCGGGGCAGCTCCAAATTGCCCCGTATGCGAGGCTGCCAACAAGCCAAAAGAGCATGTACTGGGGAGCAGCGGCTGCATCATAGCACCCAGGCCGCCCCCCAGCACGAAACGGAAGAGAAGGGCTCCCTCCAAGGCCCGGCTTAAAAAGCCCAAGGCCGGCGCAAGGGCGGTTCCGCCCGCCCCCGCCAATATGGAGGTAGTAGCCTAGACCCGCGGGCGGCGATCGGGGGATCGTCGCCCGCACTATGGGTCCCGAGTGTAAGGCTCCCCTATGCCCGGGGAGCGCTCGGTGAGGCATGCGGCGGCACACCATCCAGCCGCCGCTACAAAAGAGGGCCGGACGCGGCACGCGCTGCGGGGTCGTGGAGCTATGCTCACGCGATTCCCACGGCCTCGCATTGGCGCAGAAGGAGGGCATCGCCAGGTTTTTAGTGGGTAAACTCTGTGCCGCCAACACCAAGGCACAGAGGAGTCCCACATAACCCCGCGATGTCCCCCGAGCATCGCGGGGTATACGCAACGTATTTTCCTGGCGTAAAAAAAAAAAAAAAAAAAAAAAAAAAAAAAAGGTTAGGTTTAATTAAATAGTCTCTTGCCGCTAAAGAGGCCGAGCGTGCGAGGGCATCTACATCCGCCCCGACCGCAACTTCCGCCCCGCGGACCGCAGCAGAGTCGCGGGGGAAGGAAAAGACGAGGGTAGGGAAGAGGGCTACTGCCCAAGCAACAGCCCCCAAGAAGAGGAAAAAGAAGAGGTTAAGGCCCCCCAAAACAGCCGCGATCACCCTCACCCTGGAGCCTGGGGTGATCGAAGAGGGGAGGGCGACTTACGCCTCAATTTTAAAGGAGGCGAAGGAGAGAATCAGCTTGGCGGAACTCGGCATAACAAAGGTCGACTTCCGCCTGGCTGAAACGGGCGCCCGGGTCCTGGAAATATCAGGAGAGGGGGCCCATGAGAAGGCGGACGCCCTGGCCGCCAAGATGAGGGCGGTCCTGGACCATGACGTGGTACGGATAGCCCGCCCGGTGAAAAGAGCAGAAGTGCTCATCACCGGGTTGGATGATTCCATGACGGCAGCCGAAATTGTAGAGGCTGCCGCAAGAGAAGGTAGCTGCCCGGCCGCAGAGATACGGTCGGGCAGAATCGTGATGGGTCCCAGGGGCGCAAGAAGTCTCTGGCTCGGCGTGCCTACTGCGGCCGCCAAGAAGCTCGCAAGCTCTGGGCGGCTTCAGATTGGCTGGGTCCAGGCGAAGGTGGTACTGCTGGCTGTGAGGCCAAGGCGGTGCTACCGATGCCTGGACACCGGTCACCTGGCGGGCAAATGCTCATGCCCGGTGGACCTCAGTGGAAGCTGTTTCCACTGTGGGAAGCCGGGCCACAAAGTGCCAGATTGCACGGCGGCGGCACCCAATTGCCCCGTGTGCGAGGCACTAGAAAAGGAGAGGACCGATCACACGTTGGGGAGCAAAGGCTGCGTATACGCTAGGCCACCCCCCAACGTCAAAAAGAAGAGGGCACCGGCACCAACGGCTCGGCAAAAGCCCAAGGCCAAGGGCGCAAGGGCGGCACCATCCGCCCCCGCCATGGAGCTGGACGCCTAGACCCGTGGGCGGCGATCGGGGGATCGCCGCTCACCTGAAGGGTCCCGAGGAAAGCTCCCCCACATGCCAGGGGAGCTCTCGGCGAGGCAGGCGGCGGCGCACGGCGCTGCGATGAAGAGGGCCGGACGCGGCACGCGCTGCGGGGTCGTGGAAGATATGCACAGTTCCCATGGCCCCGCATCAGCGCAGGCGAGGCATCGGGGGGTTTTAGACGGTAAACCCCAGCGCACGTTAGCGCTGGGGGAGTCCGTCATACCCCCGTCGCCCTCCCCCGCGGGTGACGGGGGATACGTAACGTATTTCCCCTCGTCAAAAAAAAAAAAAAAAAAAAAAAAAAAAAAAAAAAAAAAAAAAAAAAAAAAAAAAAAAAAAAAAAAAAAAAAAAAGGTTAGGTTAGGTTAGGTTAGGTTAGGTTAGGTTAGGTTAGGTTAGGTTAGGTTAGGTTAGGTTAGGTTAGGTTAGGTTAGGTTGGGGGCGATACCGGTTCCTCCCCGTTGGTGTCCCTGGGCAACACTTGCCTGCGCCACCTCGGGGTTCTTTCCTGGGGTGAGGTAGGCACGTGGCTGAACGCCGGTCTTTCTTCTATCTTTCACCATCTTTTCGTAACTTTCTTGTTTTTCTTTGTTTTGTTTTGTTTCTTTCTATCTTTTCATCATCTTTTCTTTCTATCTTTCCTTTTTATTTTCACTCTTACGATAGGTGACCACACACCTGAAAAAAGGCCGCGACCCGGGGTGTCGGAGTTATGAAGTATGGACAGTCGTAATTTGCCAAGTATTCCCCGGGTGGGTCCTCCTTCCAGGAGGGAATCCCACACTCCCGCTTCGGCGGGGGGTCGGCCTTCGTATACGGGGGGGCCACAAATTACGAGAGAGGTAGGCGATAGGGTCGTTGCGACGACGAGTAAGGAGGGAGGCGCTACTATGCGCGCAGAGTCGAACCCGGCGCTCCTAACCGCGCCGGCGGCGATACTGCTCACAGACGAGGAGACGGACTTCTCTCAGCCCGTCGAGAATGGAAGGGAGCGGCTCCTGCGGCTTCTTCACCGGAAGAAGCTGCGAGGAGACACGGAGGGGCTCGCACGTGTGCAGCACGAGCGCGAGCTGATCCTCCCTCCCTCCATACGGGATGAGACATCGGCGGCGGGAACCAGCGGTGCAACGACACCGCGCGCACCGGTCGTGTCGCTCATGCGCGACCCGAGGATACCGCCGCCCCACGGACATGACGAAGGGAGAGATAGCGATGACTATCTCTCCGACTCCTCGGCACTAAGCGACATGTCGCTGGTGTCCGGGGAGTCCACTACCGGACGAGACAAGCCTCGCAAGAGGAAAACCCCGGAAGATGACGGGGTGCCGTCCCTTAGTAAAGGGGTGGCACCGAAGCCCAAGAGGGGCCGCGGCCGGCCGCCAACGACCGGCAAGTACGTCGGCCTGTATAAGGCGCAGGTCGCCCTTAACAAGGCGAAGCAGGAAGCTCTTCGGCTTCAGGCTGAGGCCGAAGTGATGGAAGCGACGAGGGAGGTAAGGGAGGCGCGACCATCGCCCCGCGCAACCCCTGTCCTCATCGGAGACGAGGAGTCGGAGCGAACGGCCGCTGCACTGGCCAAGACCGTCGAGGCTTCACTGGCGGCCATAACAATGGTCGCCACGAAGTCCTCCAACCTTAAGGGCACGTACCAGAGGTGCCTTAAGGAATCGGTTGCGGCCATAAGAGCGGCTGTCGCCGAGATACGGAGCCGGTCCACCACGGACGACCTGGCGAGACTGGAGGCCCAGAATGCGCGGCTCCAAGAGCAAGTGACCAGAATGGGTCAGGAGCTCGAAGAGCTGCGCAGACGGGCTAACAGCACCCGCCCACCAGAGGAGAACATGCGTCAGCTGTTGTCGGAGGTCTCTCGCGCAAATATAGAGACCTTCGGCAACATGCTGAACGCGAGGCTGGCCGGTTTGGAGGACCGTCTCCTACCGGAGCCCCGAAGGAGGCCTCCGCTTGCGTCGGATGCGGATATGGGGGACATAGCCCCGGAACCCGCTACAAGCGTCGAGGCCCTAAAAGAGAGGGAGCGGCCGAAGCTGAAGAAAGCTGCAACCAAAGAGAAGAGGGGGGCGGCGGCGGACACGGTGGTGCCAATACAGGCTCCCACTGCACCTACGCCGCCCGAGAATAAGAAGAAAGGCAAGAAGACGAAAAAGTCTCTTGCAGCTAGAGAGGCCGAGCGGGCGAGGGCACCTACATCCGCCCCGACCGCAACTGTCGCCCCGCGGACCGCAGTCGAGTCGCGGGGGCAGGAAAAGAGGAGGGATGGGAGGGGGGCTATTGGCAAAACAACAGCCCCCAAGAAGAAGAGAAAAAAGAAGAGGTTGAGGCCCCCGAAAACAGCCGCGATCACCCTGACCCTGGAGGCTGGGATGATTGAAGAGGGGAGGGCGACATATGCCTCCATTTTAAAGGAGGCGAAGGATAGAATCAGCCTGGCGGAACTCGGCATAACAAAGGTCGAGTTCCGCTTGGCTGAAACGGGCGCCCGGATCCTGGAAATATCAGGAGACGGGGCCCAAGAGAAGGCGGACGCCCTGGCCGCCAGGATGAGGGAGGTCCTGGATCATGACGTGGTACGGATAGGCCGCCCGGTGAAAAGAGCAGAAGTGCTCATCACCGGGTTGGATGATTCCATGACGGCAGCCGAAATTATTGAGGCTGCCGCAAGAGAAGGCAGTTGCCCGGCCGCAGACATACGGTCGGGCAGAATCGCAATGGGCCCCAGGGGCACAAGAAGTCTCTGGCTCGGCGTGCCTACTGCGGCCGCCAAGAAGCTAGCAAGCTCTGGGCGGCTTCAGATTGGCTGGGTCCAGGCGAAGGTGGTGCTGCTGGCTGCGAGGCCAAGGCGGTGCTACCGGTGCCTGGACACCGGCCATCTGGCAGTGAAGTGTTCGTGCCCGGTGGACCTCAGTGGACGTTGCTTCCGCTGTGGAAAACCGGGCCACAAGGCGCCCGACTGCACGGCGCCGGCACCCAGTTGCCCCGTGTGCGAGGCGCTGGAGAAAGAGAAGAGGGATCACACGATGGGGAGCAGCGGCTGCGTATTAGCAAGGCCGCCCCCCAACGTCAAAAAGAAGAGGGCACCGGCACCAACGGCTCGGCAAAAGCCAAAGGCCAAGGGCGCAAGGGCGGCACCATCCGCCCCCGCCATGGAGCTGGACGCCTAGACCCGTGGGCGGCGATCGGGGGATCGCCGCTCACCTGAAGGGTCCCGAGGAAAGCTCCCCCACATGCCAGGGGAGCTCTCGGCGAGGCGGCGGCGCACGGCGCTGCGATGAAGAGGGCCGGACGCGGCACGCGCTGCGGGGTCGTGGAAGATATGTACAGTTCCCATGGCCCCGCATCAGCGCAGGCGAGGCATCGGGGGGTTTTAGACGGTAAACCCCAGCGCACTAATAGCGCTGGGGGAGTCCGTCATACCCCCGTCGCCCTCCCCCGCGGGTGACGGGGGATACGTAACGTATTTCCCCTCGTCAAAAAAAAAAAAAAAAAAAAAAAAAAAAAAAAAAAAAAAGGTTAGGTTAGGTTAGGTTAGGTTGGGGGCGATACCGGTTCCTCCCCGTTGGTGTCCCTGGGCAACACTTGCCTGCGCCACCTCGGGGTTCTTTCCTGGGGTGAGGTAGGCACGTGGCTGAACGCCGGTCTTTCTTCTTTCTTTCACCATCTTTTTATAACTTTCTTGTTTTGCTTTGTTTTGTTTTGTTTCTTTCTATCTTTTCACCATCTTTTCTTTCTATCTTTCCTTTTTATTTTCACTCTTCCGATAGGTGACCTCACACCTGAAAAAAGGCCGCGACCCGGGGTGTCGGAGTTATGAAGTATGGACAGTCGTAATTTGCCAAGTATTCCCCGGGTGGGTCCTCCTTCCAGGAGGGAATCCCACACTCCCGCTTCGGCGGGGGGTCGGCCTTCGTATACGGGGGGGCCACAAATTACGAGAGAAGTAGGCGATAGGGTCGTTGCGACGACGAGTAAGGAGGGAGGCGCTAATATGCGCGCAGAGTCGAACCCGGCGCTCCTAACCGCGCCGGCGGCGATACTGCTCACAGACGAGGAGACGGACTTCTCTCAGCCCGTCGAGAATGGAAGGGAGCGGCTCCTGCGGCTTCTTCACCGGAAGAAGCTGCGAGGAGACACGGAGGGGCTCGCACGTGTGCAGCACGAGCGCGAGCTGATCCTCCCTCCCTCCATACGGGATGAGACATCGGCGGCGGGAACCAGCGGTGCAACGACACCGCGCGCACCGGTCGTGTCGCTCACGCGCGACCCGAGGATACCGCCGCCCCACGGACATGACGAAGGGAGAGATAGCGATGACTATCTCTCCGACTCCTCGGCACTAAGCGACATGTCGCTGGTGTCCGGGGAGTCCACTACCGGACGAGACAAGCCTCGCAAGAGGAAAACCCCGGAAGATGACGGGGTGCCGTCCCTTAGTAAAGGGGTGGCACCGAAGCCCAAGAGGGGCCGCGGCCGACCGCCAACGACCGGCCAGTACGTCGGTCTGTATAAGGCGCAGGTCGCATTAAACAAGGCCAAACAGGAGGCTCTTCGGCTTCAGGCCGAAGCCGAAATTATGGAAACAATGAGGGAGGCAAGGGAGGCGCGACCATCGCCCCGCGCAACCCCTGTCCTCATTGGAGACGAGGAGTCGGAGCGAACGGCCGCTGCACTGACCAAGACCGTTGAGGCTTCGCTGGCGGCCATAACAATGGTCGCCACAAAGTCCTCGAACCTTAAGGGCACGTACCAGAGGTGCCTTAAGGAATCGGTTGCGGCCATAAGAGCGGCTGTCGCCGAGATAAGGAGTCGCACAACCACGGACGACTTAGTGAGACTGGAGGCCCAGAATGCGCGGCTCCAAGAGCAAGTGACCAGAATGGGTCAGAAGCTCGAAGAGCTGCGCAGACGGGCTAACAGCACCCGCCCTGAGCAGGATATGCGTCAGCTGTTGTTGGAGGTCTCTCGCTCAAATATAGAGACCTTCGGCAACATGCTGAACGCGAGGCTAGCCGGTTTGGAGGACCGTCTCCTACCGGAGCCCCGAAGGAGGCCTCCGCTTGCGTCGGACGCGGCTATGGGGGACATCGCCCCGTTACCCGCTACAAGCGTCGAGGCCGCAAAAGAGAGGGAGCGGCCGAAGCCAAAGAAGGCTATGACCAAGGAGAAGAGGGGGACGGCGGCAGACACGGTGGAGCCAACACAGGCACCCACTGAACCGCCGCCCAAAAAGAAGAAAGGCAAGAAGAAGACGAAAAAGTCTCTTGCCACACAAGAAGCCGAGCAGGCGAGGGCATCCACTTCCGCCCCGCCAGCAACCGACGCCCCGTGGTCCACAGTCGGGTCGCGCGGCCAAAAGAAGAAGGAGAAAGGGGCTACTGTCAAGGCAACAGCCCCCAAGAAGAAGAAAAGGGGAAAGTTGAAACCCCCCAAAACGGCCGCGATCACCCTTACCATGGAGGCAGGGGTGCTCGAGGAGGGTAGGGTGACATACGCCTCCATTTTACAGGAGGCTAAGAGCAAGATCAACCTGGCGGAAATCGGCATAACAAAGGTCGATTTCCGCCTGGCTGAAACGGGCGCCCGGGTCCTCCAGATATCTGGAGAGGGGGCCCAAGAGAAGGCGGATGCCCTGGCAGAGAGGATGAGGGCAGTCTTTAGTAATGGCATAGTAAAAATTGCCCGCCCGGTGAAACGAGCAGAAGTACTCGTCACCGGGCTGGACGACGCGACGACGGCCGCCGACATCGTTGAGGCGGCCGCAAGGGATGGCAGCTGCCTGGCCACCGACATCCGGCCGGGCAGAATGACGTTGGGCCGCAGAGGCGTCAGAAGCCTCTGGCTTGGAGTGCCAACCGCGGCCGCCAAGAAGCTCACCAGCTCTGGGCGGTTGCAGGTCGGCTGGATCCAGGCGAGGGTGGTGCTGCTGGCCGCGAGGCCAAGGCGGTGCTACCGTTGCCTGGACACCGGCCATCTGGCAGTGAAGTGTTCGTGCCCGGTGGACCTCAGTGGACGTTGCTTCCGCTGTGGAAAACCGGGCCACAAGGCGCCCGACTGCATGGCGGCGGCACCCAGTTGCCCCGTGTGTGAGGCGCTGGACAAAGAGAAGAGAGATCACACGATGGGGAGCAGCGGCTGCGTATTAGCAAGGCCGCCCCCCAACGTCAAAAAGAAGAGGGCACCGGCACCAACGGCTCGGCAAAAGCCCAAGGCCAAGGGCGCAAGGGCGGCACCGTCTGCCCCCGCCATGGAGCTGGATGCCTAGACCCGTGGGCGGCGATCGGGGGATCGCCGCTCACCTGAAGGGTCCCGAGGAAAGCTCCCCCACATGCCAGGGGAGCTCTCGGCGAGGCGGCGGCGCACGACGCTGCGATGAAGAGGGCCGGACGCGGCACGCGCTGCGGGGTCGTGGAAGATATGTACAGTTCCCATGGCCCCGCATCAGCGCAGGCGAGGCATCGGGGGGTTTTAGACGGTAAACCCCAGCGCACGCTGCGCTGGGGGAGTCCGTCATACCCCCGTCGCCCTTTCCCCCGCGGGTGACGGGGGATACGTAACGTATTTCCCCTCGACAAAAAAAAAAAAAAAAAAAAAAAAAAAAGGTTAGGTTAGGTTAGGTTGGGGGCGATACCGGTTCCTCCTCGTGGTGTCCCTGGGCAACGCCTGGGTGCGCCACTCCGCTCTTTACACGGGGTGAGGCACTCAGGCGGCTGATCGCCGGTCTGTTTTCTGTCTTTCTGTCTGTTTATAGTTTACCCTTGTTTTGTTTCGTTTATTTTATTTCGTCTGTCTTTTCAACGTCTTTTCTTCACTATCTTTCATGTTTTGGTTTACTCTTCTTTACAATATTGTGTGTATGCGTGTGAATATCTGAGTGTGTTTGTGCGATGGATGGACCCGTGGGTCCCTAACCCCAAGCTGGTGACGGCCGGTGACGGGGTGCATGGCGAGCAGGTGGCTACGCAGTGAGGTCGTGGGGCAGAATCACCCCTTAAATGATCGGGCCAGAATCAGTCCAAAAATGACAAACATGGAGAGTCGTATTATGAAAAATTCTCCCCGGGTGGGTCCCAGTAATGGGGAATCCCACACTCCCGCTTCGGCGGGGGATCGGCCCATGTATACGGGGGGGCCACGTAATGCGCTAGAGGAGAAGGAGGAGAAGGAGGAGGTCGTTGCGACGACGAGTGAGGACAGGAGTACGATGGAACATGACACTAGGCATAATGACCAACGGATTCCGATAGTACAATTAGAAAGGCTTGAGGATTCGGAAGCCGGTTCAAGGGCGTCGACCCCTGCGTCCGGTCGAAGTGGCAGCAAATTCTTCGACTGCGGGGGAAGAATGTCGGAAGACGGGGAGAGCGGCAACGAAACCACCGCCTCTCAGAGGAAAGAAGAAGATGAAAAGGAGAAGACAAGGCGACGCTTCCGCAAGAGACGCGGAAGTGACGTGGATGAGGACTCGGAGAAGGAAATGGGCACGGCCACCCCGAAGTGCACCAAGCGCGGTAGGGGTAGACCGCCCACCACTGGAGAATACGTGGGCTTGGCTAAGGCTCAACAGGACTATCTCGATGCCAAGCAGAGGGACCTGGAGTTCGAAGCCGAGCGTGAAATACTTGAAGCGACCAAAAGGATTCCACAGCTACGGTCACACCGGCTGTCGGAGTCCTCCAATAACTCGGAACTGACTTTGGTGGAGGAAGAAGAGGTAACGGCGGCGAAACTAAGCTCGGTGATAACCCAGAGCCTAGGGGTTATTACCAGTGTGGCCTTAAGATCCAGGAACCTGAAAGGACCCTTCGTAAAAGCCCTCAAGATATCGGCGAAGGAAATAGAGAAGGCTTGCGCGGCTCTGCTCAATAGAACGGCAACCGCTGAAACTAGGGCCCTGGAGGCGGCTAACTCGCGCCTTTCCAAGGAGCTCGCAGAGATAAGGACCGAACTCGTGACAGTTAAGCGCGAGCTTGCTAGTGCGCGACCACAAGTCGCTCTCGAGGCATCTTCGGTCAGCGTGGAAGAAATGTTGCAGCGAGCAGTGCGCGAGGCGGTCTCCGTGTCGAGTGCCCGGATGGACGCGCGGCTGGAGATGTTGGAGACTCGGCTTCTACCAGAGCAGCGCCTGCGTCCTCCCCTTGCTGCGGACAAAAATAGGGAACGTGCGGCCCCTGCCCTAACACCTGCAGGGCCGACACAAAATAAGGAGAAAGACAAGAGGCCACCTCCACCGGAGCCATCGGTGACGACACTAATGCCTCCGACGAACTCCGGCCCAGCGCCCAAAAAGACGAAGAAGAAGACGCGAAAATCCGCCGCAGCCACTGAAGCGGCAGCCGCGAGAAACGACGCAGCAACGAAAGCAGCGGCGTCACAGTCCACCACTACGTCGGAGTGGACACAGGTGGTGAAGAAGGGAAGGGCGGCTAAGAGGACAGGAGAAGAGAGAAAGTCGCCCAAGAAAAAGAAAAAGAGAGGAAACAACCTCCGCGCTCCAAAGTCTGCGGCCGTAGTGCTCACGCTACAGCCGGACGCGGTACAACGAGGCGTCTCTTATAAAGACATCCTCGAAAAGGCTAAACAGCAACTAGACCTGGCTGCGCTGGACATCCCGGCTGTTAAATTCAAGCTGGCCGTTACCGGGGCTCGCATGTACGAGGTCTCCGGGACGGCCTGCAAGGAGAAGGCTGACGCTCTTGCGGGTAAGCTAAAAGAGATAATGGGAGAGAGAGACGTGCGCATATCTCGGCCACAGAAGTGCGCCGAGCTGCGAATATCTGGGCTGGATGACTCTGCCTCGGCGGCAGAGATTGCAGCAGCCATAGCAAGACCCGGCGGCTGCTCAGTCGACGATATTAAAGTCGGCGAAATCCGCCTGGATCGGAGTGGCCGCGGTACGGCCTGGGTTAAGTGCCCAGTCGAGGCCGCGAAGCAGGTGACGGCACCAAACACCAAGGTGTACGTCGGATGGACCGTAGTACGTGTGACTCTTCTATCCACACGTCCAATGCGGTGTTACCACTGCCATGAAATAGGACACACGCGGGCCACCTGCCCCAAGGAAGACGATCGCAGCCAGCTTTGCTTTCGCTGCGGCCAAGCAGGACATACGACTGCGCAGTGCAGAAACGCGCCCCATTGCGCGCTGTGCGCTGCTCACGGCAAACCGGCGGACCACAGTGTGGGAAGTAGGAACAAACCCTGCGGGAAGCCTGCGCCTAAGTCGAGGAACAGCTCTAAAAAGAGCAAAGCGCCCAAGAAAACCGCCACATCATCTACGGCGGTTCCCGGCGCCGGAGCGGTCCCTATGGAGGCCCAATAACGGACATCCTACACGTTTTACAGGGCAACCTGAACCACTGTGCCCAGGCGCAGGACCTCTGGGATCAGGCTATGTTGCAGTGGAAAATAGACGTCGCCGTTGTTGCCGAACCGTACCGTGTTCCGACCAGGAACAATTGGATCGGGGATGCTGACACGTCGGTCGCTCTAGTTCTCGGCCCCAAAATCGCACCTCCATCCCCCGGAAATACGACTAGGGGCCACGGATTTGTCGTGGTCATCTTGGGGGCCCTCACCGTAGTGGGGGTCTACTTCTCCCCCAACAAGCCGCTCGCCGAGTTCGAGGCGTTCCTGCTCCGGCTGACCGCCTTTGTCGAGGGAACATCTTGCCCGGTAGTCGTCGCCGGAGACTTCAACGCGAAGTCTACGCTTTGGGGATCCCCGGCGACGGATGCAAGAGGCCGCGTGGTCGCGGACTGGCTGGCGACTACTGGCCTAGTGGTGGCTAATAGAGGCGACATCAGCACGTGTGTTCGGCAACAAGGTGAATCGATTGTGGACTTGACTCTCGTCAGTCCAACTATCGCTCACCGAGTCACTAACTGGAAAGTCCTGCGTTGCACGGAGACCCTCTCGGACCACAGGTATATCCGATTCGACGTTGTTACCCAAACGTCGGATCCAGGCCGCCCATTTCCATCCGGCGGTAGACCAAGGTGGTCCCTGAAGAGGCTAGACCGCGAGCTGCTCGAAGAGGCAGCAATCGCCTCATCGTGGGCACCTCTTCCTGCCGAAGGAGGAATAGAGGAATGGGTAGAATGGCTGATAGAGGCGGCGCACAACATCTGCGACGCCTCGATGCCTCGCGCAGGGCCTTTCAAGCCTCGGCGCCAAACATATTGGTGGTGCCCTGAGTTGAAACATCTTCAACGTGCCTGTACGGCGGCTCGGCGCCGCTACACGAGATACAGAAGAAGGCGCAACAGGGACGAAGATGAAGAGGCAGTTATCTATGACGGCTACCGCACGGCGCGTCACAATTTACGCGACGCCATTCGCGCAGCTAAGAAAGAGGCCTGGGATGAGTGGCTCGAAACACTAGAGCAGGATCCTTGGGGCAAACCATATAAATGGGTGAGGCAGAAGCTCCGCCCTGCTGCCCCGCCGCTCACCCAGAACCTACAGCCGGAACTCCGCCACAACATAATTTCGGCCCTATTTCCATCTAGGGCCGAGTGGTGTCCACCATCCATGGCACCACCAACGGAGGATTCCGGCGACGACGAGGAGGTGCCGCCCGTAACGGCAGGAGAGCTGGCGGTAGCTGTCCACAAAATGGGCTTAAAAAACACGGCTCCCGGTCTTGACGGCGTACCCGGACGGGTCTGGGTACTCGCGATGAAGCAGATGGAGGCGCGTGTGCTCACCGTATTGACCAGATGCCTGGTCCAGGGTAGAGTACCACGGCGCTGGAAGACCGGAAAGCTCGTGCTGCTGCGAAAGAATGGGCGACCGGAAGACCAGCCGTCTGCCTACCGCCCTATTGTGTTGATCGACGAGATTTGCAAGACGCTAGAGCGAATCATCGTGGCGCGTCTCACTCGCCACCTCGAGAACGTCGGTCCGAACCTGTGCAATGCTCAGTTCGGGTTTCGCTCTTGTCGATCGACCATAGATGCGGTGGCACGTCTCCGGTCAATAACGGAGGAGGAAACATCTCGGGGTATGGTAGTTCTGGCTGTTTCGCTTGACATCAGCAACGCCTTTAACTCCCTGCCCTGGGAAACCATCAAAGAGGGACTTAGGTACCACCGCGTGCCGAGGTATCTTCGCAACGTCGTCAACGATTACCTCTCGGCACGCTCAGTGCAGTACCCCACGGAACAGGACTGGGAAGAGCAGGAAGTGGTCTGCGGCGTCCCACAGGGTTCGGCTCTTGGTCCGACTCTGTGGGACATAGGATTTGACTACGCGCTTCGCGGCGCAAACCTACCCGGAACGGAGCTCATCGCCTACGCGGACGACACGCTGGTCGTCTGTCGGGGCAAAACTCACCGCGACGCAACTATCCTCGCAACAGCGACGGTCGCGCAGGTCATTCGGCGGATACAGGCGCTGGGCCTGACGGTGGCGCTAAATAAGTCCGAAGCCCTGTCTTTCCACGGGCCAAGGAACGCGCCACCGCCCGGTCTAGCAGTCATAGTGAGCGGTACAAGGATTGACGTGGCGTCATCTATGACGTACCTTGGCCTAGTCCTCGATGGCCGATGGACCTTTAAGGATCATTTCCGGCGCTTATCCGAAAAGGTCAGTAAGTCCGCGGGGGCCCTAGCCTCGCTCCTCCCGAATCTCGGGGGACCGAGCTTAACCTGTCGGCGCTTATACATGGGCGTCATTCGCTCCATGGCGATGTACGGCGCGCCGATCTGGGCCGAAGATCTGTCGCCCACGAATCGGCTCGCCCTCGGGAGACTCCAAAGAGTGATGGCAACGCGGGCAGTGCGTGGCTACCGCACCATCTCAAAAGATGCGGCATGCCTGCTCGCCGGAAGCGTCCCATGGGACCTGGACGCTCTGGCCCTCGCCGACGTATACTGGCGCGGCGCACCGATCCGCACCAGGGGCAGCAACCCCTTACCGGACGCCGTGCGTCGGTGGAGGGACCAGGCTAAAGAGAGGACCATCCAACTGTGGGAGGAAAGGCTTCAAGAGCCACAAGTCAGCGCAAACTTGGTGCTGGCCATCCGCCCAGTGCTGAGAGAGTGGCTGAACAGGAAGACCGGCGCGCTCTCCTTCCGACTTACACAGGTACTGACCGGGCACGGCTGCTTCGGTCGGTACCTGTGCGAGATCGCGAACAGAGAGGATACCACGCGATGTCACCACTGTGACAATGACAGGGACACGGCCGAACACACCATCACGGCGTGTCCCTCCTGGAACGGACAACGTGCGGCACTCACAGCCGCCATCGGATCCGACCTCTCGCTAGCAGCACTTCTACGTGCAATGCTAAACAGCGAGCAAGAGTGGAGAGCGGTGGAGGACTTCGCCCAAGAAGTCGTCTCCGCGAAAGAAGAGGCCGAGCGCATAAGAGAGAGGGAGGCGCTCGATCCTCGTCGAAGGAGCCGGCCGAGACGAAGACAGGTCAACCAAGATGACCGCAATGTCCCGCCTTAGCCGGGGAGCTCGGGGCGGCGGTGTGGGGATGCCGTCGCCCATTGCACCGAGTCCCCGAGATGGTCGCGATGCACAATGTACTCTTCGTGCATCGCGACACCAGAGTGATAGGCCTATGCAAGCCCTCGGAGGGCCTCTGTTCGGCCTTAGGAGCCCACAAGTGCTGCTCCAAGGAAGAAGGGCCTGCTAAACACCATGCAGGCGCACGCTCGTCGAGTCGCGGAGCAAGCTCACGCGTTCCCGTGGCCCGGCAAATAGCGGTACGTGGAAGAGTACCGACGGGTTTTAGTGGGTAGGGCTGCGGTCAACTTACCATCTTGACGGCCGCAGCGAGTCCCACATACCCGATGGGGGGTCCCCGCCCCTCGTGGGATGCGTAAATGCATTCCCCGTCGCAAAAAAAAAAAAAAAAAAAAAAAAAAAAAAAAAAAAAAAAAAAAAAAAAAAAAAAAAAAAAAAAAAAAAAAAAAAAAAAAAAAAAAAAAAAAAAAAAAAAAAAAAAAAAAAAAAAAAAAAAAAAAAAAAAGGTTAGGTTAGGTTAGGTTAGGTTAGGTTAGGTTAGGTTAGGTTAGGTTAGGTTAGGTTAGGTTAGGTTAGGTTAGGTTAGGTTAGGTTAGGTTGGGGGCGATACCGGTTCCTCCCCGTTGGTGTCCCTGGGCAACACCTGGGTGCGCCACTCCGCCTTTTACACGGAGTGAGGTGCTCAGGTGGCTGAACGCCGGTCTTTCATCTTTCTTTCATCACCTTTTTATAGAGTACACTTCTTTGTTTGTTTTATGTATTTTTCCTCTGTTTTCAACATCTTTTCTACTTCTATCTTTCTTATTTTGTTCAATCTTCTTTACAATATTGTGTGTATGCGTGTGAATATCTGTGTGTGTCTGTGGATGGATGGACCTCTGGGTCCCTAACCCCAAGCTGGTGACGGCCGGTGACGGGGTGCATGGCGAGCAGGTGGCTGCGCAACTAGGTCGTGGGGCAGAATCCCCCCTAACGGATCGGGTCAGACTCAGCCCATACTTGATCAAAAATGGAGTTCAGCAATAAGGAAAGTATTCCCCGGGTGGGTCCTCTTACGAGGGAATCCCACACTCCTGCTTCGGCGGGGGGTCGCCCCACGTATACGGGGGGGGCACCTGTTGCTTTAGAGGTTGAGGAGGAGGTCGTTGCGACGACGAGTGAGGAAAGGCAGAGAAAACACGACGACTTAACGCTACTCGAAAAACGGATTCCGATTGTGCACGTGGAACGGTTAAATGACTCGGAAGGCGGATCACGGGCGGCGACGCCCGCGTCCGTAGGAAGCAAGTTCTTCAACATAGAAGGAGGAACTTCGGATGACTATGAGAGCAGCAACGAGACCGCTGTCTCTCAGGGCCATGGAGGAGACCAAGAGAAAGGAACAAGAGAGAGATTTTTGCGCAAGAGACGCGGAAGTAATATGGAAGAAGAGGGCAGCCCGGAAAAGGGAAAAGGTCGAAAGTCCACCTCTAAACGTGGTAGAGGCAGACCTCCCACAACCGGAGAATATGTTGGCATGGCCAAGGCCAAACAGGACCTTCTGGAATTAGAGCAGAGGGCCCTGGAGGTCGAGGCCGAACGACAAATATTGGAGTCGGCAAAGAGGATTCCGCAGCTACGGTCACACCGGCTGTCGGAAGCCTCTGATAACTCGGACATGACAATTGTAGAGGACGAAGAGTTCACGGCAGCAAATCTGGGCGCCGTAATAAAGGAGAGTATCGGGACCATTACTAACGTGGCCCAGATATCGAAAAACCTTAAGGGGACGTCAGTCAAGGCGATTAATAAAGCGATTCACGCTATAGAGGAGGCAAGCTCTACCCTCCTCAGTCGCACGGTATCGGCGGAAACGAGGGCCCTGGAGGCGGCAAACAGGCGCCTCTCCAAGGAGCTCTCTGAATTGAGATCTGAGCTCGCGGAGGTCAAACGCGAACTCGCAAACACTCGAACGCAGACCGCCTTCGCGGCGCCCCCGCCCAGCTTGGAGGAGATGTTGGAGAGAGCGGTGCGGGAGGCGATCTCGATTTCGAGCGCCCGGATGGACGCGCGACTAGAGTCCCTGGAGGCCCGGCTTCTCCCGGAGCCGCGACTACGCCCTCCACTAGCAGCGGATTGGAAAAAGAAGGATTGTGCGTTGCCCACCTCATCACCTGCAGGACCACCTCAACAGACAGAGAGGCCAGAGCTGGAACCAGTGGTATCAACACTGATGCCTCCACTCAATCCCGGTCTAGCTCAAAAGAATAAGAAGAAGGTCAAGAAATCTGCCGCTGCCGCAGAGGCAGAGGCCGCGAGACGCGACTCCGCAAAAACATCAGCGGAGTCGGGACCCGCTCCCTCACAGACTTGGACAGAAGTAGTAAAGAAGAAGGGAAGGGTGCAGAAGAAGTCACAACAACCGGAAAAGACAGCACCCAAGAAAAAGAAGAAAAAGAAAAGCGGGAAACTGCGTGCCCCTAAGTCTGCAGCGGTCGTCTTAACGCTGCAGCAGGACGCAGCAGAACGCGGTGTATCCTACAAGGACATCCTGGAGAGGGCAAAGAGACAGGTTGATCTGGCAGCGCTGGAGATCCCGTCGGTCAAATTTAGGATGGCCGTGACAGGGGCTCGAATGTACGAGATATCAGGCGCGGCCTGCAGGGAAAAGGCTGATGCTCTAGCCAATAAATTGAGAGAGGTCATCGGAGAGACTGACGTCCGCATCTCCAGGCCCCAGAAGTGCGCAGAACTACGCATTTCGGGGCTGGATGACTCAGCGACAGCGGCGGAAATAGCGGAGGCTATAGCCAGACCTGGCGGTTGTGCTGCCAAAGACATAAAAGTCGGTCAGATACGGCAAGAGAGAAACGGTCGCGGCTCGGCCTGGGTAAAATGCCCGGTCGAAGCTGCCAAAAAGGTAACGGCCCCGAAAACAAAAATATACGTCGGGTGGACGGTGGTGCGTGTGGTGCTTTTGTCCGCACGCCCCATGCGCTGCTACCAGTGCCACGAGACCGGGCACACGCGGGCGACCTGTCCAAGCGAGACCGACCGCAGCAACCTATGCTTCCGCTGCGGTCAACCTGATCACCCATCCGCGCAGTGTAAAAATGCACCGCATTGCGCGCTGTGCGCAGCGATCGGGAAACCGGCGGACCATAGTGTCGGCAGCAAGGTCTGCGGTAAGCCGGCGCCGAAGAAGAGGAGCTCTGATAAGAGCAAAGTGTCCCAGAAACCTGCCACACCATCCACGGCGGGTACTGGAACCAGAGAGGCCCCGATGGAAGCCCAATAACGGCTACTAATCGCTTCCTGCAGGGCAACTTGAACCACTGCGCCCAGGCGCAGGACATACTGGTTCAGGCCTTGGCGCAGTGGTCGATTGACCTCGCGTTCATATCGGAGCCGTACCGCGTCCTCCCCAGAAGTGACTGGATCGGAGACGCAGATTCAACGGTCGCGCTGGTCTTCGGCCCCAAAATCGTGCCTCCAACATCCCAAAACACGATTAGGGGCCAGGGGTTCGTCGTCGTCAACCTGGGGGCCCTCACCGCGGTGGGGGTCTACTTCTCCCCAAATAGACCTCTGGCCGATTTCGAGGCCTTCCTTCTGCGGCTGACCGCATTCGTTGGCGGAGCGACTGGTGCTGTGATCGTTGCCGGGGACTTCAACGCAAAATCAACGTTGTGGGGCTCCCCGGCAACGGACGCAAGAGGCCGTGCTGTAGAGGGCTGGATGGCGTCCACTAATCTCGTGCTGGCCAATCGAGGCTCTGTAAGCACCTGCGTCCGTCGTCAGGGTGAGTCCATCGTGGACTTAACCCTCGTCAGTTCGACTGTTTCCCGTCGGATATCCAACTGGCGGGTCCAGGAGGAAACGGAAACCCTCTCCGATCACAGGTTCATTCGTTTCGACGTTTCTACTCGCACGTCGGAGATGGGCCGCACAACTACACCTGGCGGCGGCCCCAAATGGTCCTTGAAACGACTGAACCGTGACCTCCTCCAAGAAGCCGCTATCGTCGCGTCCTGGGCGTCACTCCCCTCGGAGGATGCCGCTGATTGCGCGGATTGGTTGAACGAGGCGTTGCGCAACATCTGTGACGCCTCCATGCCACGAGTGGGTCCCTTCAAACCGCGACGCCAAACTTACTGGTGGCGTCCCGAGCTGTACCAACTACAGCGAGAGTGCACGGCGGCCCGTCGCTGCTACAAAAGATACCGCAGACGGCGCACAAGGGACGAACAGGAGGAAGAAGCTCTGTATGAAGGGTACCGTATAGCATGCGCCGCCCTACGCGATGCCATACTGCAGGCGAAGGCTGATGCGTGGAAAGAGTGGCTGCAGACACTCGAAGAAGACCCATGGGGCAAGCCGTATAAGTGGGTGCGCCAAAAACTGCGCCCGGCTGCCCCACCGCTCACACAGAATCTCCAACCGGATCTCCGCAATAGAGTAATCGCGGCCCTTTTTCCATCCGGGGCCGAGTGGAGTCCACCAGCGATGACTCACCGGGAAGAGACCTCTGATGAGGAAGAGGACATACCGCCCATCACATCGGCGGAATTGGCAGTGGCGGTCCACAAAATGGGACTCAAGAATACGGCCCCTGGACTTGATGGCATCCCAGGACGCGCCTGGATCCTCGCAATGAAGGAGATGGAGCCGCACGTACTCACCGCTTTGACCAACTGCTTGGTCCAGGGTCGAGTACCGCGGCGATGGAAGACGGGGAAACTAGTACTCCTTCGAAAAGACGGTCGTCCAGAAGACCAACCGTCGGCGTACCGCCCTATTGTGTTACTGGATGAAATATGCAAGATACTGGAACGGGTTCTTGTGGCGCGTCTCGTCCAGCACCTAGAGAGCGTCGGGCCAAACTTGAGTGAGAACCAGTATGGGTTCCGCTCTGGCCGGTCCACAATAGGGGCGGTCGCAAGACTGCGGGACATAGTAGAAGAGGAGGTGTCCCGGGGTGGGGTAGTGCTGGCTGTATCGCTGGATATTTCCAACGCCTTCAACTCCCTGCCCTGGGCAGTCATCAAAGAAGGCCTAAGACGTCACGGCGTTCCGAGATACCTTCGCAACATCATCGGCGACTATCTCTCGGAACGCTCCGTGCAATTCCCAATACAAGACAGCTGGGAAGAACGTGAAGTGAGCTGTGGCGTTCCACAGGGATCGGCACTCGGTCCGTCCCTGTGGAACATTGGTTATGACTCGGTGCTGTCCGGCGCCAATCTATCCGGCGTCGAGAACATCTGCTACGCGGACGATACCCTTGTCGCTACGCGTGGCAGAACATACCGTGAGGCGGTCATCCGCGCAACGGCGGCGGTCGCTCAGGTCGTCCGCCGGATCCGCGCGCTAGGCTTGAAAGTGGCGCTGGAGAAGTCCGAAGCACTATGCTTTCACGGGCCTAGGAACTCTCCGCCGCCCGGACTGGCGATAGTGATAGGCGGGACCCAGATTAACGTCACACCATCTATGACGTACCTGGGTCTCGTATTAGACGGCCGATGGACTTTCAAAGAGCATTTCAGTCGTCTCTCAACGAAAGTCACGAAGTCGGCTGGAGCCCTGGCGTCGCTGCTCCCGAACCTCGGGGGCCCGAGCCTCAGCTGCCGGCGACTCTATATGGGAGTCGTGCGCTCCATGACGATGTATGGGGCGCCGATCTGGGCCGACCAACTGCTGCCCGAGAATCGGCTCATGCTTGGGAGACTGCAAAGGGTGATGGCTACGCGGGCGGTGCGGGGCTATCGCACAATCTCTAAAGATGCGGCATGCCTGCTCGCGGGGGCCATCCCCTGGGACTTAGACGCGCAAGCCCTCGCCGACGTTTACTGGCGCTGTGCAGCGGTACGCGCGGGGGGCAGCAACCCCCTACCGGACGCCATACGTCGGTGGAGGCAATCAGCGCAAGAAAGGTGCGTGGAACTGTGGCAGGAACGATTACAGGAGCCACAAGTAAGCGTGGACCTAGTACTGGCCATCCGTCCAGTTCTAAAGGAGTGGCTCAACAGGAAGAGCGGCGCGCTCTCCTTCCGTCTCACACAGGTGTTGACCGGGCACGGCTGCTTTGGCCGATACCTGTGTGAGATCGTGGGTCGAGAGGACGACACGCGCTGCCACCACTGCGATGAGGAAAGGGACACGGCCGCGCACACCCTAATGGCGTGCCCCGCATGGACAATCGAGCGGGCAGCACTAAGAGCTGTCATAGGACAGGACGTGACGCTCCCGGCGCTGCTA